>JAJQKJ010001832.1:0-91168 GCA_029574335.1 Rana kukunoris | reverse complement strand
CAAGCAGACGACCCTCCCCCCGTGCAAGCAGAGACCCTGGCCCCGAGCAGCCCATGCAAGCAGAAGGACCCCTGCCCCGCGCAAGCAGAGACACTGCCCCATCGGCAGCCGCCGCAAGCAGAGACCCTGAGCCACGCCCGCAAGCAGAGACCCTGCCACCGCAAGCAGCGCCATCTGCAAGCAGAGACCCTGCCCCGCGCAAGCAGAGACCCTCCCCCGTGCAAGCAGAGACCCTCCCCCGTGCAAGCAGAGACCCTGCCCTGAGCGCCCATGCAAGCAGAGACCCTGCCACGCGCAAGCAGAGACCCTGCCCCCGATCGCCCGTGCAAGCAGAGACCCTGAAATATTCCCAACTGTTACATCTACACCATTTTCTACTAATTTTTATTATATTGGAAAAATAAAACAGCAACATCTAATACAAAACACTGTAATCCTCCATCATTGTCAATGTGGAGAAATTATATATATATATATATATATATATATATACACATATACACACACACACACACACACACACACATACGGTCTGTCTACTTTTTTACCACGCAGATAATTTTGCGGTCTGCATTATATACACAGAAGTCCAAATAAATCCACTTACCAGGCGACATCAAACCGAAATCCCAGATCGAATATCGTGTAACACGTTCCTGGAAGAGAGAGAATCTCATATTAGACGCCATGAAATGTCTCCATCATCTGCACACAACATAGAAATGTCCGGAATATTCCGTGATGAGAAGAGATCTCCACCAATGTAACAGGAAAGTATCCGTATCCTGGGGGGCAGGAGGATGGCCGATTCGGATACTTAGTTTCTTTTCTAGGAAGGTGTGGGGGGGGGGGGGGGGGAGGGGGACCAATTCTTTTTATTCTTTTCATCTTTGGGGGGGGGGGGGGGGGGGGGGGGGGGGGGGGGGGTTCATTTTTTATAATCGGCAGCAGATCCCGAGTTCTGGAGAAAAAAATGTCTCTGCAGTGATCTACGACATACACATATAGGGGGGGGGTATCTTCTGTCCATATACACCCCCCCCCCCCTCTATGTACATAACACCTCTGCTCTATATACATTCTTCAGTCGCCCTCCGCGTTCCTCCAATTGCAGGAATCCGGCACAGAGGATTAGGGATGTTGCTCGGGGGTGCGGCTGCACTGCAGCCTCGCTGTCATATCAGCCCCAGAGAAACTTCTCCTGGAACAGAATATGAGGGACTGCAGGAGAGGCGTCCATCACTCCTCATTATACAGGAAGACCAACAGTCCGGGATCACATGGCCATCTCAAAACAGAGCCGGGGATGGCCATGTGCATGTACAGGAAGTCCAGTCTATGGGGAGCCCCCCCCCCCTTCCATCTACAGGAAGTCCCGTCTATGGAGAGCCCCCCCTTCCATCCACAGGAAGTCCCGTCTATGGAGAGCCCCCCCTTCCATCTACAGGAGGTCCCGTCTAAAAAGGGAGCCCCCCCCCCTTCCCATCCACAGGAAGTCCCGTCTAAAAAGGGAGCCCCCCCTTCCATCCACAGGAAGTCCCGTCTAAAAAGGGAACCCCCCTTCCATCCACAGGAAGTGTCCCTCTATGGGAGCCCCCCTTCCATCCACAGGAAGTCCCGTCTAAAAAGGGAGCCCCCCCTTCCATCCACAGGAAGTCCCGTCTAAAAAGGGAGCCCCCCCTTCCATCCACAGGAAGTCCCGTCTATGGGGAGCCCCCCCTTCCATCCACAGGAAGTCCCGTCTATGGGGAGCCCCCCCTTCCATCCACAGGAAGTCCCGTCTAAAAAGGGAGCCCCCCTTCCATCCACAGGAAGTCCCGTCTATGGGGAGCCCCCCCTTCCATCCACAGGAAGTCCCGTCTAAAAAGGGAGCCCCCCCTTCCATCCACAGGAAGTCCCGTCTATGGGGAGCCCCCCCTTCCATCCACAGGAAGTCCCGTCTAAAAAGGGAGCCCCCCCTTCCATCCACAGGAAGTCCCGTCTATGGGGAGCCCCCTCTTCCATCTACAGGAAGTCCCTTCTAAAAGGGAGCCCCCCCCTTCCCTCTTCAGGAAGTCCGGTCTATGGGGAGCCCCCCCTTCCCTCTTCAGGAAGTCCGGTCTATGGGGAGCCCCCCCTTCCCTCTTCAGGAAGTCCGGTCTATGGGGAGCCCCCCCCCCTTCCATCTACAGGAGGTCCCGTCTATGGGGAGCCCTCGCGCCCCCCCCCCCCATCTGGTCTCTGGCACGGTTGGTCACGTGACAGGAGGAGAAGATTTGGGGAAGTGCGAATTGCTCACAATGACACCATCGGGATCCGGAGAGGAAGGAACGATTGTGAAATCCATGGAACAGACGAAGAGCCCGGCGGTGATTATTGAAGAGCGACCCAATCGCCGGGCCAGATCACTCTTCACTCTGCCATCTTCTTCAAAATCCCAACTCCGGGGAACGTTGTTTGGGGCGTCTTCACCGTGTTCTACCCGATTGCCCCCCCCCTCCCTCACCAATAGAACCTCACGATACGGGTCTCCCGATAAGGTGACCATACACGACACAATCTCATCAGCTAGGCGGCGGGAGGGTCCCTCTGATCCGATACAAATGGAATGAGTGGTCCCGGCTAAACGAGATTGTACAATCAGATTGTATGGTGTATGGTCAGCTCAGGAAACACCCAACTTCATTGTATCACCGCCTTTAGATCTGCCAACAGTATCTAGTGCCATGGGTCTCTCTGATTGGATACAAATAGATTGCAGACGTTTTGATAATTGTACGGCGAGGACAGCCCCCCGGAACTTCCAGCGTCACCCCCGCCGCAACACAGACAGTCCTGCATCAGTAAATAAGTACATTGTAAATGAAGGAAGGCCGATCTCCCGGAGATCTGGAAGAGTGACAGACCGATCCGGACTTCCCCAACCAAGACCGGGCGAGCCCAATGTTTACCCCCCAACACTGACTCCCCCCCCTCCCCTCCCCCACCCAGAGAGAACTGAACAGACCTGTACTAAATCTTCACATCTCATCAATAAATCTAAAGATGATCTGAAGGCAGGGGCAAATCTACACACAGATTTACCCCCCCCCCCCACCCCTTGGAGAGGGTAGATCTACACAGCTCCCCCCCACCCCCCCAGGAAGCAGATCTACGCACAGATTTACCCCCCCCCCCCCACCCCTCGGAGAGGGTAGATCTACACAGCTCCCCCCCACCCCCCAGGAAGCAGATCTACGCACAGATTTACCCCCCCACACCCACCCTCGGAGAGGGCAGATCTACACAGCTCCCCCCCCCACCCCCCAGGAAGCAGATCTACACACAGATTTACCCCCCCCCCCCACCCCTTGGAGAGGTAGATCTACACAGCTCCCCCCCAGGAAGCAGATCTACACACAGATTTACCCCCCCCCCCCCACCCCTCGGAAGGGCAGATCTACACAGCTCCCCCCCACCCCCCAGGAAGCAGATCTACGCACAGATTTACCCCCCCCCCCCCCACCCCTCGGAGAGGGCAGATCTACACAGCTCCCCCCCACCCCCAGGAAGCAGATCTACGCACAGATTTACCCCCCCCCCCCCCCCCCTCGAGAGGGGCAGATCTACACAGCTCCCCCCCACCCCCCAGGAAGCAGATCTATGCACAGATTTACCCCCCCCCCACCCCTTGGAGAGGGTAGATCTACACAGCTCCCCCCCAGGAAGCAGATCTACACACAGATTTACCCCCCCCCCACCCCACCCCTCGGAGAGGGAAGATCTACACAGCTCCCCCCCCCCACCCCCCAGGAAGCAGATCTACGCACAGATTTACCCCCCCCCCCCCACCCCTCGGAGAGGGCAGATCTACACAGCTCCCCCCCACCCCCCAGGAAGCAGATCTACGCACAGATTTACCCCCCCCCCCCCCCCCCCTCGGAGAGGGCAGATCTACACAGCTCCCCCCCACCCCCCAGGAAGCAGATCTACGCACAGATTTACCCCCCCCCCCCCCCACCCTCGGAGAGGGCAGATCTACACAGCTCCCCCCCCCCCCCCAGGAAGCAGATCTACGCACAGATTACCCCCCCCCCCCCACCCCTTGGAGAGGGTAGATCTACACAGCTCCCCCCCAGGAAGCAGATCTACACACAGATTTACCCCCCCCCCCCACCCCTCGAGAGGGCAGATCTACACAGCTCCCCCCCCCCCACCCCCCAGGAAGCAGATCTACGCACAGATTTACCCCCCCCCCCCCACCCCTCGAGAGGGCAGATCTACACAGCTCCCCCCCACCCCCCAGGAAGCAGATCTACGCACAGATTTACCCCCCCCCCCCCACCCCTCGAGAGGGCAGATCTACACAGCTCCCCCCCCACCCCCCAGGAAGCAGATCTACGCACAGATTTACCCCCCCCCCCCCCCCCCAAGCCCTACCCGCCTCCTCCCCCCCCCCCCGCACCGGAGATTCACTTCCCCACCCTCTGCCCCCCCCTAAGCCTACCCCCCCCCCCCCACACATCACCACTTCCCACCCCCCCCCCCCCCCCTTACTCTCCCACCTACAAGATTCCATCCCCCACTCGGCCTTACCGCACCCCCCCCCCCACCCCTCGGAGAGAGCAGAGCACCGGAAGAGGGCAGCTGATCCAGATAGATCTACACAGCCCCCCCCCCCTAACACCACCCCCCAGGAAGCTGATCTCTGGATAGATTACGCACAGATTTTTACCCCCCCCCCCCACCCCTCGGATGAGGGGCAGATCTACACAGCTCCCCCCCACCCCCCAGGAAGAAGCAGATCTACGCACAGATTTTTACCCCCCCCCCCACCCCTCGGGAGAGGGCAGATCTACACAGCTCCCCCACCCCCAGGGGAAGCAGGAAGCAGATCTACGCACAGATTGTACCCCCCCCCCCCACCCCTCGGAGAGGGCAGATCTACACAGCTCCCCCCCACCCCCCAGGAAGCAGATCTACGCACAGATTACCCCCCCCCCCCCTCGGAGGAGAGGCAGATCTACACAGCTCCCCCCACCCCAGGAAGCAGATCTACGGTACAAGGCCCCCGCCACCATCCCACCAGATCTACACCACAGATTACCCCCCCCCCCCACCCCTCGGAGAGGGCAGATCTACACAGCTCCCCCCCCCCCCACCCTCGGAGAGGGCAGATCTACACTAGCTCCCCCCCCCACCCCTCGGAGAGGGCAGATCTACACAGCTCCCCCCCCACCCCTCGGAGAGGGCAGATCTACACAGCTCCCCCCCCCCACCCCTCGGATCGAGGGGAGAGGGCAGAGATCTACACAGCTCCCCCCCCCACCCCTCGGAGGAGGGCAGATCTACACAGCTCCCCCCCACCTAGTCGAAGAGGGCAGATCTACACAGCTCCCCCCCCCCACCCCTCGGAGAGGGCAGATCTACACAGCCTCCCCCCCCCACCCCTCGGAGAGGGCAGATCTACACAGCTCCCCCCCCCACCCCTCGGAGAGGGCAGATCTACACAGCTCCCCCCCCACCCCTCGGAGAGGGCAGATCTACACAGCTCCCCCCCCCACCCCTCGGAGAGGGCAGATCTACACAGCTCCCCCCCCACCCCTCGGAGAGGGCAGATCTACACAGCTCCCCCCCCCACCCCTCGGAGAGGGCAGATCTACACAGCTCCCCCCCCCACCCCTCGGAGAGGGCAGATCTACACAGCTCCCCCCCCCACCCCTCGGAGAGGGCAGATCTACACAGCTCCCCCCCCCACCCCTCGGAGAGGGCAGATCTACACAGCTCCCCCCCACCCCTCGGAGAGGGGATTACACAGCTCCACCCTCGGAGAGGGCAGATCTACACAGCTCCCCCCCCCACCCCTCGGAGAGGGGCAGATCTACACAGCTCCCCCCCCCACCCCTCGGAGAGGGCAGATCTACACAGCTCCCCCCCCCACCCCTCGGAGAGGGCAGATCTACACAGCTCCCCCCCCACCCCTCGGAGAGGGCAGATCTACACAGCTCCCCCCCCCACCCCTCGGAGAGGGCAGATCTACACAGCTCCCCCCCCCACCCCTCGGAGAGGGCAGATCTACACAGCTCCCCCCCCCACCCCTCGGAGAGGGCAGATCTACACAGCTCCCCCCCACCCCTCGGAGAGGGCAGATCTACACAGCTCCTCCCCCCACCCCTCGGAGAGGGCAGATCTACACAGCTCCTCCCCCACCCCTCGGAGAGGGCAGATCTACACAGCTCCCCCCCCCCCTCGGAGAGGGGCAGATCTACACAGCTCCCCCCCCACCCCTCGGAGAGGGCAGAGATCTACACAGCAGATCTACACAGCTCCCCCCCCCCTCGGAGAGGGCAGATCTACACAGCTCCTCCCCACACCCTCGGAGAGGGCATCTACACAGCTCCCCCCCCACCCCTCGGAGAGGGCAGATCTACACAGCTCCCCCCCCACCCCTCGGAGAGGGCAGATCTACACAGCTCCCCCCCACCCCTCGGAGAGGGCAGATCTACACACAGCTCCCCCCCCCAGGAAGCAGATCTACGCACAAGGCCCCCGCACCACCCCTCGGAGGGGGCAGATCTACGCACAAGGCCCCCGCACCACCCCTCGGAGGGGGCAGATCTACGCACAAGGCCCCCACACCACCCCTCGGAGGGAGCAGATCTACGCACAAGGCCCCCACACCACCCCTCGGAGGTGGCAGATCTACGCACAGATAACCCCCCCCCCCCACTGATCTGATGGGCAGGGAAGGGGTCATGCTCTAACTCTAGTGTTATTTCCAGGAATAATGATCACGAGACAGAGGAATGGAAACGGTGAGACTGCCGGAGACACTTCCCCAAATCTGACAGCCGTACCCCCCCCCCCCCTCGGATGGAGGAGGGGAACACACATGTCCACCATACACAGGAAACTCCTGTACTTCATCACATCCCCTTCCATGTTTAGGAATACCCCCCCCCCATATCGGTATTCTCACATCATTTTGGCATATCCCCAGTTAGTATACCACAATATCGGGGGGGGGGTCTCTTTGGGGGAATCAAAGAGACTTAGGAGGGCAGAAACAAGAGGACAGAAGAGGATCGTCCAATCTGGGGGGTCCATCAAAGCAACAGGTTCATATTTTGGGGAGGGGGAGGTGTGAGATGAAAACATGATTATATGAGATCAGAAGGCCAGGGGGACCGGAGATGGTATATTGGAATGGGGGGGGGGGGGGTTTAGGGTAATACCAGAGGAGCAAGGGAGAATGGTGGGGACTTTGCAATATAAGGGGGGACAGGGGGCATACAGCTCAAGTATTGGGGTGAAGGTATAGGGGCAGGGGGGTATAAAAATATACATAGGAAGATATAAGCAGGGCTCAAAAATATCGGGGTGATAGTTGTATGGGGGGGGGGGGTCTATAGCAGTAGGGGTAATATATGAAGTAGGGCTTAGGTCTTGAGGTAATGGGGAAGGGAAGGAGAGATGTTATAAGAAATGGGGTTCAGGTATTGGGGTGATGGAGCAGGTGAGGTGTCATACACAGAGGGATAGGAGGGGTGGTGGTATATAAAGTGGGGGTTCAGCTATAGGGAGCTCTGTATGGGAGGGGTACACAAATATAAATGGAGTTTGGCAAGGCGATTGGTGGGGGGGAGGTGTTATATGAAGTGGGGCTCAGGTATTGGGGTGATTGAGCAGGTGAGGTGAATAGTGAAGGGGTCTCAGAGGGATTGGGGGTGGTATAGGAAGTGAGGTTCAGGTATTGGGGTGGAGCAGGTGAGGTCATACATACATGAATCGGGGTTCAGGTATTGGGGTGATGGAGCAGGTGAGGTGAATAGTGGGGGGTATCATACACAGAGGGGTGGTATATGAAGTGGGGGGGTCAGCTATAGAGGGATCTGTATGGGAGGGGTACAGGTATTGGAATGACCAATGAGGAAGGCCATACATAGAGGGGTGGCTGGGGGTGATATATGAAGTGGGGTTCAGGTATTGGGGTGGAGCAGGTGAGGACATACATACATGAATCGGGGTTCAGGTATTGGGGTGATGGAGCAGGTGAGGTGAATAGTGGGGGGTATGATACACAGAGGGATGGGAGGGGTGGTATATGAAGTGGGGGGGTTCAGCTATAGAGGGATCTGTATGGGAGGGGTACACAAATATAAATGGGGTTCAGGTATTGGAATGACCAATGAGGAAGGCCATACATAGAGGGGTGGCTGGGGGTGATATATGAAGTGGGGTTCAGGTATTGGGGTGGAGCAGGAAAGGTGATTAGTGGGGGGGGGGTGGTAATAGAGGGATGGTATATGAAGTGGGGTTCAGGTATTGGGGTGATGGAGCAGGCTAAGTAATTAGTGGGGGGGTGATATATGAAGCAGGATTTCAATATTGAGGTGGTGAGGTGAATAGTGTGTGTGGGGGAGGGGGGGTTGTACATAAAGGGATGGGGATGATGGTATATAAAGTGGGGTTCAGGTATTGGGGTGAGGTGAATACTGAGGGGAGGGGGGTGATAAACGAAGCGGTATTTAGATATTTGGGTGACGGGGGGGGGGGGGGAAATGTGACCTTCTCAGGGGTCATATTGAGGGGTACAGAGACACCGGGCCATACAGGTCAGGTATCGGGGTGATGAAGGTATGGGGGGGTATAAAATATTATATGGGGTGGTGGTGCAGGCTGTGCAGTGTTGGGGTGACAGGAGAGATTTTAATGACAGGTATTGGGGCGATGGAGGTATACAGATATATGGGGGATGCAGTGTGGGGGTGACAGGAGACATATGGGATTTGTAAGGGGGGTACAGAGGTATAAGCAGGGCGTAGGTATCGGGGTGATAGTTGTATCGGGGGAGGGGTCCTGTAGTTGGAAGGATACAGGGATGACATATGAAGTGGGGTTCAGGTATTGGGATGAATAGTGGGGGGGAGGGGGTGATACATGAGGTGGGGTTCAGGTATAGCAGGATCAGTAGGGGGAGGGGTACAATAAAGACATAAGTGGGGTTCAGGTGTGAAGAGTGGAGGAGGGGGTATTTATGATACAAGATATTATTGGGGTGACTGCTGTGAGGAAGAGAGAGGGGGTCATATTGAGGGGTACACAGATGGCAAAGGTGGGGGTCCTGGTATATAGGGAGAGGAAAGTCAGATATTTGGGGGGTTCAGATATCGGGGAGGTCATATATTGGGGGAACACAGATAATATATCACATTGGGGGATACACAGATAATATGAGGTGGGGGGTTCAGGGTGATGAGAAGGTCTAGGGGTGGGGGGGGACAACACACATTGAGGGGTGGGGGGATGAGAGGACACACATTGGGGGGGGGGATGGGAGGACACACATTGGGGGGGGATGGGAGGACACACATTGGGGGGGGATGGGAGGACACACATTGGGGGGGATGGGGAGGACACACATTGGGGGGGGATGGGAGGACACACATTGGGGGGGGATGGGGGGAGGACACACATTGGGGTGATGAGGGGGGGATGGGAGGACACACATTGGGGTGATGAGGGGGGGATGGGAGGACACACATTGGGGTGATGAGGGGGGATGGGAGGACACACATTGGGGGGTAATTGGAGGTCATAAATTGGGGGACGGTGGGGGGATGGGAGGACACACACGGAGGTCTCTCACCTACGATGATGAGCGTCGCCCAGAAGGCCACGGAGACCCCGGAGTAGAGTAGGACGTGTCCGTTCATGGCGCCTCTCCTCTCACTGATCCGGGGGAACAGAGAAGCAGCCTGACACCGGCCCGAGATCAGCTGACCACCGCCCACCAATCACCTGACCGCGCCCCCACGTGACCACCCCCCTGTCAACACCGTAGCATTATTCGTCGTACTGCGTCTGGCTACGTAGGCACGCCCCTGTGTCTCCCCCCGCCATCTTTACTACTGGCAAACCACGTCAGCTTTCCAGTACTTGTCTGTAATACCGCGGAGGGTTTCCCAACCATCGGGCCGCTTCTTTCCCTCTGGCGGGTCTGCAGAATCAGATACCGGGAAATCTTCTTCTATGGTCTTAAACTAGGGGGAGGGAGGCTCATGACTAGCCCCGCCCACAGGACTCATGGTCACGTGGGAAAACAACACACAGCTGTCATGGTTTGGCGGTATCCCTGAGATGATTGACTTGTATCGACTACTAAATTGTCCACAATGTTTATCTTTTTTAATATTCAGTAAAAATTAATTTATAACCGTTTGCCGACCAGCCGCTGTCAGGTGGCGCGATCCCGCAAATCGCCGTTGGTGTACGTCGGCTCGGGAGCTCGCTTTTTTGTAGGGGTGCGTGTGCGCCATCACAAAAGCGAGTTCCCGAGCCGATGTATACCTACAGCAATTTGGGGGATCGTGCCACTTGCTCCCACTGGCCAGCGGAGGAGCCAATCAGCGAGTCAGACGAGCTCGACGTCCGCCGACCACCCGCGATCGCTCCCCACAGTGACAGAACGGGGATCTGCCTGTGTACACGAGGCAAATCTCCGTTCTGACATGGGAGATCACACAGAATCCCGTCTCTCTCCTATGCAAGAAGACGGATCTGTGTGTTGTCCCAGTGAGCCCCTCCCCCATACAGTTAGAACACACCCAGGGAACAACCCCTTTGATCGCCCCCTTGATGTTAAAGCGGAGGTTCCGCCGATTTCTTACAAATACGGCAGCTGCTGACTTTTAAAAAATGGACACTTTACCTGTCCAGCGCGCCCGCGATGTCAGCAGACGAGGCTGACCAACCGCTCGGTCCTCAGCGGCTTCCGCCGCCATCCTCGGTGAGGGAATCAGGAAGTGAAGCCTGGCGGCATCACTGCCCGGTTCCCTACTGCGCATGCGTGAGGATCGCGGCGCGCCATCGCTGGTCCCCGCTCTCTCTCCTGGGAACAGTGTTTCCCATAAGACAACGGAGGGGGGTGACGTCACAGGCTGGATTCTCGGCGGGGATCAGACCCGGAAGTGGTGCAGATACCAGGTATCTGCACCCCCTCCCCCCCTAAAAAGGTGCCAAATGTGTCACCGGAGGGGGGGAAGGGATCCAAAAAGCTTTAACTACTTCCCTGCCAGTGTCAGTGCATATTTTTAGCACTGATTACTGTAATAATGTCACTGGTTTCCAAAAAAAAAAAAAAGTTTAAAAAATGTCAGTTAGGTGTCCGATGTGTCCGCCTCAATGTCGCAGTCCTGCTAAAAAATAAGTAAAAATAAATAAAAACATAAAACTATCCCCTAATTTGTAAACGCTATAACTTTGACGCAAACCAACCGATAAACGCTTATTGGGATTTTTTTTTACCAAAAATATGTAGAAGAATACGCATCGGCCTAAACTGAGGAAAAAAAATTGTGTTTTTTTATATTTTTCTTGGAAATGTTTTATAGCAGAAAGTAAAAACTTTTTTGGCGGATTTTTTTTTTTTTTTACTGACAGGGGGCACTGATGATGAGGTGCTGATAAGTACTGACAGGTGTTACTGATAGGCAGTGATTGGCACTGTGGTGGGCACTGGCACACTTTAGGTAGCACTGATATGTGGCACTGACAGGTGGCACTGATGGGCACTGACAGGCGGCACTGATGAGCAGCACTGATGATGAGGTACTGATAAGTACTGACAGGTGTTACTGATTGGCAGTGATTGGCACTGGGTTGAGTAGTGATTGGCACCGTGGTGGGTAGTGGTTGGCACTGTGGTGGGTAGTGATTGGCATGTTGGTGGGCAGGGATTGGCACTGTGGTGGGTAGTGATTGGCACTGTGGTGGGCAGGGATTGGCACTGGGTTGGGTAGTGATTGGCACTGTGGTGGGCAGGGATTGGCACTGTGGTGGGTAGTGATTGGCACTGTGGTGGGTAGTGATTGGCACTGGGTTGGGTAGTGATTGGTACTGTGGTGGGCAGGGATTGGCACTGTGGTGGGTAGTGATTGGCACTGGGTTGGGCAGGGATTGGCACTGTGGTGGGCAGGGATTGGCACTGTGGTGGGCACTGGCACACTTTAGGTATCACTGATATGTGGCACTGACAGGTGGCACTGATGGGCACTGACAGGCGGCTGTGATGGGCACTGACAGGCGGCACTGATAGGTGGCAATGATGGGCAGCACTGATGATGAGTTACTGATAAGTACTGACAGGTGTTACTGATTGGCAGTGATTGGCACTGGGTTGGGTAGTGATTTGCACCGTGGTGGGTAGTGATTGGTGGGCAGTGAGTGGTGGGCAGTGATTGGCACTGTGGTGGGCAGGGATTGGCACTGTGGTGGGCAGGGATTGGCACTGTGGTGGGTAGTGATTGGCACTGTGGTGGGCAGGGATTGGCACTGTGGTGGGTAGTGATTGGCACTGGGTTGGCTAGTGATTGGCACTGTGGTGGGCAGGGATTGGCACTGTGGTGGGTAGTGATTGGCACTGGGTTGGGTAGTGATTGGCACTGGGATGGGCAGGGATTGGCACTGTGGTGGGTAGTGATTGGCACTGGGTTGGGTAGTGATTGGCACTGTGGTGGGCAGGGATTTGCACTGTGGTGGGTAGTGATTGGCACTGTGGTGGGTAGTGATTGGCACTGTGGTGGGCAGGATTGGCACTGTGGTGGGTAGTGATTGGCACTGTGGTGGGTAGTGATTGGCACTGGGTTGGGTAGTGATTGGCACTGTGGTGGGCAGGGATTGGCACTGTGGTGGGTAGTGATTGGCACTGGGTTGGGCAGGGATTGGCACTGTGGTGGGCAGGGATTGGCACTGTGGTGGGCACTGGCACACTTTAGGTATCACTGATATGTGGCACTGACAGGCGGCACTGATGGGCACTGACAGGTGGCTGTGATGGGCACTGACAGGCGGCACTGATAGGTGGCAATGATGGGCAGCACTGATGATGAGTTACTGATAAGTACTGACAGGTGTTACTGATTGGCAGTGATTGGCACTGGGTTGGGTAGTGATTTGCAACGTGGTGGGTAGTGATTGGTGGGCAGTGAGTGGTGGGCAGTGATTGGCACTGTTGGTGGATAGTGATTGGCACTGTGGTGGGCAGGGATTGGCACTGTGGTGGGCAGGGATTGGCACTGTGGTGGGTAGTGATTGGCACTGTTGTGGGCAGGGATTGGCACTGTGGTGGGTAGTGATTGGCACTGGGTTGGGTAGTGATTGGCACTGTGGTGGGCAGGGATTGGCACTGTGGTGGGTAGTGATTGGCACTGGGTTGGGTAGTGATTGGCACTGGGATGGGCAGGGATTGGCACTGTGGTGGGTAGTGATTGGCACTGTGGTGGGTAGTGATTGGCACTGTGGTGGGCAGGGATTGGCACTGTGGTGGGTAGTGATTGGCACTGTGGTGGGTAGTGATTGGCACTGTGGTGGGCAGGGATTGGCACTGTGGTGGGTAGTGATTGGCACTGTGGTGGGTAGTGATTGGCACTGTGGTGGGCAGGGATTGGCACTGTGGTGGGTAGTGATTGGCACTGTGGTGGGTAGTGATTGGCACTGTGGTGGGCACTGGCACACTGTATTGTTGGGGCACTGATTGGCAGGTGTTTGGAACATTTGATGGGGGCTGTGCTGATAATCAATGTTTCCTATTTATCAGCACAGACCCCCCCCCCCCTCTGACAGGGAGAGGCGCCGATCGGCTAGTGGTGCGGTATTAACCCCCGCTGGCGGCCTGAAAAAGGGTTAATACCGCCCACAATGCGCCTCTGCGGTATTACCGCGGTTCTAATGGGAAGGAGCGGTGAAGGAGCGGTATACTCACCGCTCCAAAGATGCTGCTTGCAGGAGATTTTTTTTCTCTCTCCTGTATTTTTTTGCTAGAAAATTACTCAGAACCCCCAAATATTATACACATATATATATATATATTTTAAGCAGAGACCCTAGAGAATAAAATGGTGGTTGTTGCAATACTTTTGCGTCACACCGTATTTGCACAGCGGTCTCTGAAATGCAATTTTTTGGGGGGGAAAAAAAAGACACTTTATTGAATAAAAAAAAAAGATACTACAAAGTTAGCCCAATTTTTTTGTATAAAGTGAAAGATGATGTTACGCCGCGAGAATCGTGATTTTTATTCTAAGCCAAAAATCGCGATTCTCATTCTTCCCCAGAATCGCGCCGCTCTGAGTGGCAGTAAAAGGGTTAATAACGATCGCTTTGTGTTCCGTGTCGCAGTGCGATCGATCGTATATATATATAAACATCGGCTGGTTCAAGGACGACAACCAGAGCTCAGGCTCCTCCCATCTGAGAGAGAACGCTTGTCTCCCATTGGCCAGGAGGGGGAAAAGACGTTTCCTTTAGCCCCCCCCCCCCCCCGAGGTCGGTGGAACCATTTCACGTGTTTTCTAGTTTTGGCCGGACGGCGTCTTTTCGAATCCTTCCGATTTGTTTACAGAAAGCAGGCAGAGGCGGCGGGGAGGAGGATCCGGAATGTCAGCCGCCGCCTCTATTTCAATGTAACTGTTTGTGATGTATACAGTGTATCCTTTTATTGGGACCCCGTCTATAACCCCTTCCATACCGGGGGGGGTACTTACCCCCCTTCCCGCCCTGGCCAATGTTCAGCTTTCAGCGCTGTCGCACTTTGAATGACAATTGCGCGGTCGTGCTACACTGTACCCCAATGACATTTTTATCATTTTGTTCCCACAAATAGAGATTTCTTTCGGTGGTATTTCATCACCTCTGCGATTTAGATTTTTTTTGCTCAACAACTAAAAAAAGACCGCCATTTTTGAAAAAAAAAAGTTTTTTTTTTTTCTGTTATTTTTTTTGCAAATAAGTATGTTTCCTTCTTCAGTTATGGGCACTGATATGGTGGCACTGATGGGCCCCCGATAGGCGGCACTGATAGGCGGCGCTGGTATGCTGCACTGATGGGCACTCATAGGTGCACTGGGCACTCTTTGGCGGCACAGATGGGCACTGGGCATAGATGGGCACTAAGAGGTGACACTGATGGACACTGAGTGACACTGAGAGGTGGCCATGGGGTTAGTCAGTGCCCATTTTGCCAGTCAGTGCCCATTTGTGGGCACTGATTGGCGTTGATTGTATTAAAAAATATATATATTTTATTTATTTTTTGTATCTATTTGTGCTCTATTGAGCACCGGGGGGCACTCCCTGGTGGTCCAGCCTGGGGATTAGGGTTGCCACCTGTCCAGGATTCACCCGGACAGTCCGGATTTGGAATCATGTGTCCGGGTTTCAGACTGTCTGAGACCCGGACACATTATTCAGACTGGACTAAGTCTCCCCCCCTCTCTCCTGCCTCTAAGTAAGTACATTAAGGTAAATCAGGGTTCTCAGAGCACTCATTACATCAGAGCTCCCCTTTACACCAACGACCACAGTGCTCCCCCTTACATCAGAGTCCTCATCGTACACCAGAGCATCCCTTAGGTTAGAGTCCCCAGAGTTCTCCCTTACATCAAAGTCTGCAGAGCCCCCCCCCCCCTTACATTAAAAGGGGAGCCCTGGGGATTCTGATTTAAAAGGGGAACTCTGTGGACTCTGATGTAAAGGGGGACCTCTGTGGACTCTGGTGTAAAGGGGGAACTCTGTGGACTCAGGTGTAAAGGGGGACCTCTGTGGACCCCGATGTAAAGGGGGAACTCTGTGGACCCTGGTGTAAAGGGGGAACTCTGTGGACCCTGGTGTAAAGGGGGAACTCTGTGGACTCAGATGTAAAGGGGGAGCTCTGTGGACCCTGGTGTAAAGGGGGAACTCTGTGGACTCTGATGTAAAGGGGAAACTCTGTGGACCCTGGTGTAAAGGGGGAACTCTGTGGACCCTGGTGTAAAGGGGGAACTCTGTGGACTCTGGTGTAAAGGGGGAACTCTGTGGACCCTGGTGTAAAGGGGGAACTCTGTGGACTCTGGTGTAAAGGGGGAACTCTGTGGACTCTGGTGTAAAGGGGGAACTCTGTGGACCCTGATGTAAAGGGGGAACTCTGTGGACCCTGGTGTAAAGGGGGAACTCTGTGGACTCTGATGTAAAGGGGAAACTCTGTGGACCCTGATGTAAAGGGGGAACTCTGTGGACCCTGATGTAAAGGGGGGACTCTGTGGACCCTGGTGTAAAGGGGGAACTCTGTGGACCCTGGTGTAAAGGGGGAACTCTGTGGACCCTGTTGTAAAGGGGGAACTCTGTGGACCCTGATGTAAAGGGGGAACTCTGTGGACCCTGATGTAAAGGGGGAACTCTGTGGACCCTGATGTAAAGGGGGAACTCTGTGGACCCTGATGTAAAGGGGGAACTCTGTGGACCCTGATGTAAAGGGGGGACTCTGTGGACCCTGGTGTAAAGGGGGAACTCTGTGGACCCTGGTGTAAAGGGGGAACTCTGTGGACCCTGTTGTAAAGGGGGAACTCTGTGGACCCTGATGTAAAGGGGGAACTCTGTGGACCCTGATGTAAAGGGGGGACTCTGTGGACCCTGGTGTAAAGGGGGAACTCTGTGGACCCTGGTGTAAAGGGTCAGTTGTGCGACGCTGAAGTGTTCGGGTTCGGCTTGAAGAAAAGGTGGCAACTCTAGCGGGGATCCGATCGGCTCTCCTCTACTCTGGTCTGTCAGACGTGAGTGAGGAAGAGCCGGTCGACGGCTCTTCCTGTTTACATCGTGATCAGCCGTGATTGGACACCGCTGATCACGTGGTAACGAGGCTCCACCGGAGGCACTTTACTGAGATCCGAGATGCAGGGTGTCAGACTGACCAGGCGGGAAGTGGATAAATATGCGTTATCAGCACGCCCCCCCCCCCCCCCATACACAGACACTGCGCACGGGACACTCAGACCGGCAGAGACACAAATAGAAGGAGATTTATAGTTTGCGATGACAATGACACCGTCTTCAGTGACCGTGGGCCTCACATACTATGGATGAGGAATATATGATTGTAATTTATAGAGTGAGAGGTGGTTCAGATTCAGAATAATTTATTGATCCCAAAATGAAATTGTTAACCACTTCCGGGCCGCCGCACGCCGATATACGTCACGGGATATCTCTGTTATGGCAGCAGCCCAGGTATCCTCGTCTTTAGGCGGCGGTCCGGTTTACGATAATGGTGGTCTCTGCGGCGGATTCGCCGCAAGATCATTGTTGTTGCTGGCAGGAGAGGGGCCCCCCTCCCGTGCCCGCCGCTGCTTACCGGAGCCGTCGGTTATCGGCGGAGACATGGGCGTAGCATATGGGGTCGCAGGGGGTCACAATCGCAACCCCCACCCCCAGCTCCAGGGGGCCCCTGCAGCCTCCCTGTCATATTATCATACGCTCTAGTACTGGGCTTCCCCATTCGCCTTCCATGGTCCACACCCCTCTGTTCTCATTGGCTGAGGGCCATTTCCTGAATGGAGAGGAGCACGGGGTGAGAACAGCACAGGGGCCAGGTCAACTTTTGCATCGGGGGGGGGAGCCCACAAGCTTCAAGCTACGCCTCTGGGGGGAGGCGATCGGGTTCTTTCTGTGGCTGGGTATGGAGACGAGTGAGGGGGAAGATGGCCGCCACCCGTCTCCATACCATAGCAGGGCGGAAGCGACGTCATAACATCACTTCCGCCCATACCTCTTAAAGGGACATTTTTTATTTTTTATTTTTTCAAATGACAATTTTTTTTATTTTTTATTGCATTTTAGTGTAAATATGAGGTGTGACGTCTTTTTGACCCCCCGGATCTCATATATAAGAGGACCTGTCATGCTTTTTTTTTTTGTTTACATTCCCAGTAATAGGAATAAAAGTGACCCAAATATATATATTTATTTTTTAAAACAGTTTTAAAATCAATAAAATAAAGTAAAATAAATAAATAAAAAAAAAAAATTTCAAGCACCCCGTTCCGGCGAGCTCACTCGCAGAAGCGAAACACATACGTGAGCGGCGCCCAAATATTAAACGGTGTTCAAACCACACATGTGAGGTATCGCCGCGATCGTTAGAGCGAGAGCAATAATTCTAGCCCTAAAACTCCTCTGTAACTTAAAGGGTTATTAAAGGAAAAATGTTTTTTCCCTTTAAAATAACAAACATGTTATACTTACCTCCACTGTGCAGTTCTTTTGGCACAGAGTGGCCCCGATCCTCCTCTTCTGGGGTCCCTCGGCGGCTGTCTCTGGTCCTCCCCGCAAGTACTGACCACAGTCATGCGAGAGCTCGCATGGTGGTCATGGGGCGTCCGCTTCAGCAGCGGTGATACACAGTCGCATTTAACCCTTTCTTAAAATGCTAACGGGGGTTAAAAGCGCCCCACTAGTGGCCGAATAGCGCAGCTAAAACGACGGTAAAGCGCCTGTACGGTTTAGAAGATGTTCCCCCTCGCAATGCGCCGCTGATTGCAGCGGCGCATGCGCAGGGGGAATCCACGGCGAAAAGGACCGGCATCCGCCGGACCCTCGCCGGATTGAAATCTCCCGCGCGCGTGCGGGTATCGCCGCTCCAGCGCTGTGATTGGCTGGAGCGGCGATGACGTCACTCCCGCGCACGCTTATTAAAGGTAACCCGGAAGAAAGGTAACCCGGAAGACAGGTAACCCGGAAGACAGGTAACCCGGAAGACAGGTAACCTGGAAGAAAGGTAACCCGGAAGACAGGTAACCCGGAAGACAGGTAACCCGGAAGAAAGGTAACCCGGAAGACAGGTAACCCGGAAGACAGGTAACCCGGAAGACAGGTAACCTGGAAGAAAGGTAACCCGGAAGACAGGTAACCCGGAAGACAGGTAACCCGGAAGACAGGTAACCCGGAAGACAGGTAACCCGGAAGACAGGTAACCCGGAAGAAAGGTAACCCGGAAGACAGGTAACCCGGAAGACAGGTAACCCGGAAGAAAGGTAACCCGGAAGACAGGTAACCCGGAAGACAGGTAACCCGGAAGACAGGTAACCCGGAAGACAGGTAACCCGGAAGAAAGGTAACCCGCGCACGCTTATTAAAGGTAACCCGGAAGACACGCCGAGTCCAGATGAGATCTCGCTGGGCGTGCACCAGGGACGTTCCCTACACCTCGTTCCGAGGTAAGTATTTCATAATGAGCTAATATGCGGTGCATATTAGCTCATTATAGCTTTTCCCTTGCAGGTCTAAAAAAGAAAGCACATAAACTCCGTTTTGTGTTGAAAATAACTGTGAAATCTAAAACTCCTGTGGGTGTAACAAGATGTCCGCTTGACCCCTTCTCAATCATCACTGTGCGGGAGTGTGGGGTGTAGCAAGATGGCGGCGACAAAACGTCACTTCCGGAGCATTCAGCGATAGGAAGCGGATGTGATCAGGACTCCTAATGATATACGGGGGGAGGCGTGGTGGAGAGGAGGTCCCGCCCCACTCCCATGATCCCTCTCTCTCGGTGTTAGTGGTGATTTGCATACACACTGCTCACCTTCTATAGAGATTTATCGGTGTGATTGATGTAATAATAAATATTCTTGTCTCTCTTCATGTTCTCTGGGTCAGTGTGTGTGAAGGAAGTGATATGGAGGAGAATAAATAATATAATGAGGGGGGGGGGCTCTCTATGAGGTGCACAGGGAGGGTCTCTCAGTGGGAGGGTCTCTCCGGCTCTCTCAGGGTATACTCTGGTTTCTCTTCAGATCGAATAAATCTTTCAAGGAACCTCTCAAGGGCGGTAAGGGCGTGCCCGACATCGCCACATTACTGAGGGTGTTCTTTGCTTGTAACTGCATCCGCAGGACTTTGGTTGACAGAACTGTGGTCTCTGGCGGTAACTCCATGTCCCGTTTTTTCCTCCTGCCTCTTTGGAAGTCGCTTGGATGGGACAAATGGGACAGTTCCGTCCCCTACAACTGGGACACTCCATGGTATTACTTGGATACTTTCAAGTTCATCAAGGAGCTGGGGCTGCATGGAGTTAAGCCCGACTTGTGGAAGCCAAAAACTATCTACAAGTTGATTAGAGCATCGGACATCTTTGAGACTATTCCAGGCCTCCCTTCAGCCACTTGCAAAGTGGTCTGGAGGAATGTTTCTTCAAAGAGACTCACCAACAGGCACAAAGATCAGGCATGGATGGCAATCCAAGGGGGATTGCTGCTCAGGACATTCCTACATGCCAGAAACCTGTGCAGATACAGGCACTGCCCCTTTTGCATCATCCAGGAGGAAACGGCATATCATGTGTTCTGGGAGTGCCCCTTTGCACAGGGCCTGTTGAGTGCCTTGGAACCTGAACTTAAAGACTTTGTACCACAGACTGCTATTACACACTTTGGTGTGTTAAACGGACTCTTCTGTGGAACTCATTCACAGGAGGACATTGACAGTGCGTGGCGGGTTTTGTGTTGCTTTAAGGATGCCTTATGGTACGCCAGAAATCGCCGCGTCCACAACCGGCAGAGGATGTCCATCGAGGACTGTCGCAGACTGATCTTCAGCCTGCTGAGAGACTATACCTTGATGGACTTCAAGGAGGAGGAGGACGTCTGAAGATTTCCCCCCTCCCCTAACTGTACGTTTACACTGAAAGACTTTGGCCCCCCCCGGGCATTTTGACAGTATATGATATGGACATTTCTTGACACGTTTTTGAAGTGCTGTTTTCAGGGTAATGCGGCATCATACCGCAGGACGGATGAATGTAATTTAATTGTATGCTTGGAACTGTATTGTTATGTAGTGTATTTATGCGCTGCGTCGCAATACAAAGTAGAATGTACCCTGTTGAAAGTATTGGATTTTTGATTTTTGTATATTTGCTTTGCAAAATAAACTTAAATATTGCCTTTTACTAAAGATTTCCGTGGAGAGGAACAATTATGAGTTTCTAATAATTTTTTGATGCCCGGCTAACGCTGGGCTTGCTTGTTGGTTTAATATCAGAATTATGTTCTCTAGTAGGGATGAGCCGAGCCATTCTGTCTGGGGAATTAGCAACTACTGCCGTCTTGTGGAGGTTTGAAGTCACTACTGCCACCTTGTGGAGGTTTGAAGTCACTACTGCCACCTTGTGGAGGTTTGAAGTCACTACTGCCACCATGTGGAGGTTTGAAGTCACTACTGCCACCATGTGGAGGTTTGAAGTCACTACTGCCACCTTGTGGAGGTTTGAAGTCACTACTGCCGCCTTCTGGAGTTTTGAAGTCACTACTGCCACCATGTGGAGTTTTGAAGTCACTACTGCCACCATGTGGAGGTTTGAAGTCACTACTGCCACCTTGTGGAGGTTTGAAGTCACTACTGCCGCCTTGTGGGGGGTTGAAGTCACTACTGCCACCTTGTGGAGGTTTGAAGTCACTACTGCCGCCTTCTGGAGGTTTGAAGTCACTACTGCCACCTTGTGGAGGTTTGAAGTTACTACTGCCACCTTGTGGAGGTTTGAAATCACTACTGCCACCTTGTGGGGGGTTGAAGTCACTACTGCCACCTTGTGGAGGTTTGAAGTCACTACTGCCGCCTTCTGGAGTTTTGAAGTCACTACTGCCACCATGTGGAGTTTTGAAGTCACTACTGCCACCATGTGGAGGTTTGAAGTCACTACTGCCACCTTGTGGAGGTTTGAAGTCACTACTGCCGCCTTCTGGAGGTTTGAAGTCACTACTGCCACCTTGTGGAGGTTTGAAGTTACTACTGCCACCTTGTGGAGGTTTGAAGTCACTATTGCCACCTTGTGGAGGTTTGAAGTTACTACTGCCACCTTGTGGAGGTTTGAAGTCACTACTGCCACCTCGTGGAGGTTTGAAGTCCTTACTGCCACCTTGTGGAGGTTTGAAGTCACTACTGCCACCATGTGGAGGTTTGAAGTCACTACTGCCACCTCGTGGAGGTTTGAAGTCACTACTGCCACCTTGTTGAGGTTTGAAGTTACTACTGCCACCTTGTTGAGGTTTGAAGTTACTACTGCCACCTTGTGGAGGTTTGAAGTTACTACTGCCACCTTGTGGAGGTTTGAAGTTACTACTGCCACCTTGTGGAGGTTTGAAATCACTACTGCCACCTTGTGGAGGTTTGAAGTCACTACTGCCGCCTTCTGGAGTTTTGAAGTCACTACTGCCACCATGTGGAGTTTTGAAGTCACTACTGCCACCATGTGGAGGTTTGAAGTCACTACTGCCACCTTGTGGAGGTTTGAAGTCACTACTGCCGCCTTCTGGAGGTTTGAAGTCACTACTGCCACCTTGTGGAGGTTTGAAGTTACTACTGCCACCTTGTGGAGGTTTGAAATCACTACTGCCACCTTGTGGGGGGTTGAAGTCACTACTGCCACCTTGTGGAGGTTTGAAGTCACTACTGCCGCCTTCTGGAGTTTTGAAGTCACTACTGCCACCATGTGGAGTTTTGAAGTCACTACTGCCACCATGTGGAGGTTTGAAGTCACTACTGCCACCTTGTGGAGGTTTGAAGTCACTACTGCCGCCTTCTGGAGGTTTGAAGTCACTACTGCCACCTTGTGGAGGTTTGAAGTTACTACTGCCACCTTGTGGAGGTTTGAAATCACTACTGCCACCTTGTGGGGGGTTGAAGTCACTACTGCCACCTTGTGGAGGTTTGAAGTCACTACTGCCGCCTTCTGGAGTTTTGAAGTCACTACTGCCACCATGTGGAGTTTTGAAGTCACTACTGCCACCATGTGGAGGTTTGAAGTCACTACTGCCACCTTGTGGAGGTTTGAAGTCACTACTGCCACCATGTGGAGGTTTGAAGTCACTACTGCCACCTTGTGGAGGTTTGAAGTCACTACTGCCACCATGTGGAGGTTTGAAGTCACTACTGCCACCATGTGGAGGTTTGAAGTCACTACTGCCACCATGTGGAGGTTTGAAGTCACTACTGCCACCATGTGGAGGTTTGAAGTCACTACTGCCACCTTGTGGAGGTTTGAAGTCACTACTGCCACCTTGTGGAGGTTTGAAGTCACTACTGCCACCATGTGGAGGTTTGAAGTCACTACTGCCACCTTGTGGAGGTTTGAAGTCACTACTGCCACCATGTGGAGGTTTGAAGTCACTACTGCCACCTTGTGGAGGTTTGAAGTCACTACTGCCACCATGTGGAGGTTTGAAGTCACTACTGCCACCATGTGGAGGTTTGAAGTCACTACTGCCACCTTGTGGAGGTTTGAAGTCACTACTGCCGCCTTCTGGAGTTTTGAAGTCACTACTGCCACCATGTGGAGTTTTGAAGTCACTACTGCCACCTTGTGGAGGTTTGAAGTTACTACTGCCACCTTGTGGAGGTTTGAAGTTACTACTGCCACCTTGTGGAGGTTTGAAGTTACTACTGCCACCTTGTGGAGGTTTGAAATCACTACTGCCACCTTGTGGAGGTTTGAAGTCACTACTGCCACCATGTGGAGGTTTGATGTCACTACTGCCACCTTGTGGAGGTTTGAAGTCACTACTGCCACCATGTGGAGGTTTGAAGTCACTACTGCCACCTTGTGGAGGTTTGAAGTCACTACTGCCACCATGTGGAGGTTTGAAGTCACTACTGCCACCATGTGGAGGTTTGAAGTCACTACTGCCACCATGTGGAGGTTTGAAGTCACTACTGCCACCTTGTGGAGGTTTGAAGTCACTACTGCCGCCTTCTGGAGTTTTGAAGTCACTACTGCCACCATGTGGAGTTTTGAAGTCACTACTGCCACCTTGTTGAGGTTTGAAGTTACTACTGCCACCTTGTGGAGGTTTGAAGTTACTACTGCCACCTTGTGGAGGTTTGAAGTTACTACTGCCACCTTGTGGAGGTTTGAAATCACTACTGCCACCTTGTGGAGGTTTGAAGTCACTACTGCCACCATGTGGAGGTTTGATGTCACTACTGCCACCTCGTGGAGGTTTGATGTCACTACTGCCACCTCGTGGAGGTTTGATGTCACTACTGCCACCTTGTGGAGGTTTGATGTCACTACTGCCACCTTGTGGAGGTTTGATGTCACTACTGCCACCTTGTGGAGGTTTAAAGTCACTACTGCCACCTTCTGGAGGTTTGAAGTCACTACTGCCACCTTGTTGAGGTTTGAAGTTACTACTGCCACCTTGTGGAGGTTTGAAGTCACTATTGCCACCTTGTGGAGGTTTGAAGTCCTTACTGCCACCTCGTGGAGGTTTGAAGTCCTTACTGCCACCTTCTGGAGGTTTGAAGTCACTACTGCCACCTTGTTGAGGTTTGAAGTTACTACTGCCACCTTGTGGAGGTTTGAAGTCACTACTGCCACCATGTGGAGGTTTGAAGTCACTACTGCCACCATGTGGAGGTTTGAAGTCACTACTGCCACCATGTGGAGGTTTGAAGTCCTTACTGCCACCATGTGGAGGTTTGAAGTCCTTACTGCCACCTCGTGGAGGTTTGAAGTCCTTACTGCCACCTTGTGGAGGTTTGAAGTCACTACTGCCACCTTCTGGAGGTTTAAAGTCACTACTGCCACCTTCTGGAGGTTTAAAGTCACTACTGCCACCTTGTGGAGGTTTAAAGTCACTACTGCCACCTTGTGGAGGTTTAAAGTCCTTACTGCCACCTTGTGGAGGTTTGAAGTCACTACTTCCACCTTGTGGAGGTTTGAAGTTACTACTGCCACCTTGTGGAGGTTTGAAGTCACTACTGCCACCTTGTGGAGGTTTGAAGTCACTACTTCCACCTTGTGGAGGTTTGAAGTCACTACTGCCACCTTGTGGAGGTTTGAAGTCACTACTGCCACCTTGTGGAGGTTTGAAGTCACTACTGCCACCTTGTGGAGGTTTGAAGTTGTACTTTGCTATAAGGGGATCTATAATCCCCTAATCCCCCCATTATCAGGGATCATGAGTGGGTGGAAAGAACAGTCACTTAGCGCTCGCCCTCACAGCCTGTTAGAATGAGGCGTAATCCATTAGCAATTAATGGCCCCTCGATGGCATCCAGCTGGTTGGGCCCCTGAGCCCGGGATATCCCGGCCATCGCACCCAACAAATGGCAGATTAAGCTCCTGGTTAGCAGCTGCGATTCCCCGGAATGTGGCAGCATAGCGACAAACCCGCCGCCGGGGCCAAAGCGGCTTCATGAGGCCCGTTTACCCGTCTCATGTCGTGTAAGATGATCCCCGCGCATGCACGGCGCTGAGGTCACACAGAGACTCGAAAACCTTCGCAATCCAGGGGTGAAAACATCAATGCTATCAATCTATCCAATCAGGACATGAGACACCCGCCGGAGCTTGTGAGCTTGTTCCCGTTTTTGGGAATTACGGGGCGCAGGTAAGTAAATGGGGGGGGGGGGCCTCGAGGGGCGGGGGGAGGGGCCCAGCTCAGTAGATTTATTTACAAAATATGAATCTAAAAATGTAACTGGATAGTAATATTTATAGGTAATGAGGGGGAGGGGAGGGAATATCTGATTGCCTCCTGGGGGATCAGGAAGGATCCCCCCCCCCCCTGGAGAAAAATGGATCATCAACTTCCATATGTAACTAAGTAATTGTGTAATTGCATTCGCTATTGTTAGTCCTGTTAACCAATTCCTCTCTCTGGGGCTTGTTGATGTTTTTAATCAATCCCATTTCCCGCCATAGGTGTGTTGTGTGGCGGTGTGTCGTGTGGCGGTGTGTCGTGTGGCGGTGTGTCGTGTGGCGGTGTGTTGTGTGTGATGTGGCGGTGTGTTGTGTGGCGGTGTGGCGGTGTGTGATGTGTTGGTGTGTTGTGTGGTGGTGTGTTGTGTGTTGGTGTGTTGTGTGGCGGTGTGTTGGTGTGTTGTGTGGCGGTGTGTTGTGTGGCGGTGTGTTGTGTGGCGGTGTGTTGTGTGGCGCTGTGTTGGTGTATCGTGTAGTGGTGTGTGATGTGTCAGTGTGTTGTGTGGTGGTGTGTGATGTGTCAGTGTGTTGTGTGGTGGTGTGTGATGTGTCAGTGTGTTGTGTGGTGGTGTGTGATGTGTCGGTGTGTGGTGTGGTGTGTGCGATGTGTCAGTGTGTTGTGTGGTGGTGTGTCAGTGTGCGGTGTGTTGGTGTATCGTGTTGTGGTGTGTCAGTGTGTGGTGTGTGGTGTGTTGTGTGGCGGTGTGTTGTGTGGCGGTGTGTTGTGTGGCGGTGTGTTGGTGTGTTGTGTGGCGGTGTGTCAGTGTGTGACGTGTCGGTGTGTTGGTGTGGCGGTGTTGGGGTTGCCACCTCATCCCTTTAAAACCGAACACACATTAATTACACAGGTTCTGTGGCTGATTAAGGTGGTAATTACACTCACTTGGTACCTTTATCTGCATTAAAGTATCCTCAGAACCTGTGTAATTCATATGTGTTCGGGTTTAAAGGGATGAGGTGGTAACCCTAGGCGGTGTGTTGGTGTGTTGTGTGGCGGTGTGTTGTGTGTTGTGTGGCGGTGTGTTGGTGTGTTGTGTGGCGGTGTGTTGTGTGGCGCTGTGTTGGTGTATCGTGTGGTGGTGTGTCAGTGTGTTGTGTGGCGGTGTGTTGGTGTATCGTGTGGTAGTGTGTGGTGTGTGATGTGTTGGTGTGTTGTGTGGCGGTGTGTTGTGTGGCGGTGTGTTGTGTGGTGGTGTGTTGTGTGGCGGTGTGTTGTGTGGCGGTGTGTTGTGTGGCGGTGTGTTGTGTGGCGGTGTGTTGTGTGGCGGTGTGTTGTGTGGCGGTGTGTTGGTGTATCGTGTGGTGGTGTGTCAGTGTGTGGTGTGTGATGTGTTGGTGTGTTGTGTGGCGGTGTGTTGTGTGGCGGTGTGTTGGTGTGTTGTGTGGCGGTGTGTTGGTGTGTTGTGTGGCGGTGTGTTGGTGTGTTGTGTGGCGGTGTGTTGTGTGGCGCTGTGTTGGTGTATCGTGTGGTGGTGTGTCAGTGTGTTGTGTGGCGGTGTGTTGGTGTATCGTGTGGTGGTGTGTCAGTGTGTGGTGTGTGATGTGTTGGTGTGTTGTGTGGCGGTGTGTTGTGTGGCGGTGTGTTGTGTGGTGGTGTGTTGTGTGGCGGTGTGTTGTGTGGCGGTGTGTTGTGTGGCGGTGTGTTGTGTGGCGGTGTGTTGTGTGGCGGTGTGTTGGTGTATCGTGTGGTGGTGTGTCAGTGTGTGGTGTGTTGGTGTGTTGTGTGGCGGTGTGTTGTGTGGCGGTGTGTTGGTGTGTTGTGTGGCGGTGTGTTGTGTGGCGGTGTGTTGTGTGGCGGTGTGTTGTGTGGCGGTGTGTTGTGTGGCGGTGTGTTGTGTGGCGCTGTGTTGGTGTATCGTGTGGTGATGTGTCAGTGTGTTGTGTGGTGGTGTGTGATGTGTCAGTGTGTTGTGTGGCGGTGTGTTGGTGTATCGTGTGGTGGTGTGTCAGTGTGTGGTGTGTGATGTGTTGGTGTGTTGTGTGGCGGTGTGTTGTGTGGCGGTGTGTTGTGTGGTGGTGTGTTGTGTGGCGGTGTGTTGTGTGGCGGTGTGTTGTGTGGCGGTGTGTTGTGTGGCGGTGTGTTGTGTGGCGGTGTGTTGTGTGGCGGTGTGTTGTGTGGCGGTGTGTTGTGTGGCGGTGTGTTGTGTGGCGGTGTGTTGGTGTATCGTGTGGTGGTGTGTCAGTGTGTGGTGTGTGATGTGTTGGTGTGTTGTGTGGCGGTGTGTTGTGTGGCGGTGTGTTGTGTGGCGGTGTGTTGGTGTATCGTGTGGTGGTGTGTCAGTGTGTGGTGTGTTGGTGTGTTGTGTGGCGGTGTGTTGTGTGGCGGTGTGTTGGTGTGTTGTGTGGCGGTGTGTTGTGTGGCGGTGTGTTGTGTGGCGGTGTGTTGTGTGGCGGTGTGTTGTGTGGCGCTGTGTTGGTGTATCGTGTGGTGATGTGTCAGTGTGTTGTGTGGTGGTGTGTGATGTGTCAGTGTGTTGTGTGGCGGTGTGTTGGTGTATCGTGTGGTGGTGTGTCAGTGTGTGGTGTGTGATGTGTTGGTGTGTTGTGTGGCGGTGTGTTGTGTGGCGGTGTGTTGTGTGGTGGTGTGTTGTGTGGCGGTGTGTTGTGTGGCGGTGTGTTGTGTGGCGGTGTGTTGTGTGGCGGTGTGTTGGTGTATCGTGTGGTGGTGTGTCAGTGTGTGGTGTGTGATGTGTTGGTGTGTTGTGTGGCGGTGTGTTGTGTGGCGGTGTGTTGTGTGGCGGTGTGTTGTGTGGCGGTGTGTTGTGTGGCGGTGTGTTGTGTGGCGGTGTGTTGTGTGGCGGTGTGTTGGTGTATCGTGTGGTGGTGTGTCAGTGTGTGGTGTGTGATGTGTTGGTGTGTTGTGTGGCGGTGTGTTGTGTGGCGGTGTGTTGTGTGGCGGTGTGTTGGTGTGTTGTGTGGCGGTGTGTTGTGTGGCGGTGTGTTGTGTGGTGGTGTGTTGTGTGGCGGTGTGTTGTGTGGCGGTGTGTTGTGTGGCGGTGTGTTGTGTGGCGGTGTGTTGGTGTATCGTGTGGTGGTGTGTCAGTGTGTGGTGTGTGATGTGTTGGTGTGTTGTGTGGCGGTGTGTTGTGTGGCGGTGTGTTGGTGTGTTGTGTGGCGGTGTGTTGTGTGGCGGTGTGTTGTGTGGCGGTGTGTTGTGTGGCGGTGTGTTGTGTGGCGGTGTGTTGTGTGGCGGTGTATCGTGTGGCAGTGTGTCAGTGTGTGATGTGAGACGTTATTGTAGAGAATAAATCGTTATTTCCAGCTTGTATCTCATTCCCCAGCAGGTGGAGCCAGAGAGCCATCGATGTGTCCGAAGCGCCGGCGTCTCGCAGGGATCTCTAAATATTTATCTTTGTGGAGGAGGTCGCACGGTGGAAAGCTCTTGCGGGGGCGCTCCCGTGATACAGCGGCGGCCCCAGCGGCCATAGCCCCCCGACTGTATGACTCGGCCCCGCCCCCCAGCGCGCCGCATCATTGGATGTGATTGACAGCAGCGCCAGCGCCTTTAAGCAGAGGCCCTAGAGAATAAAATGGTGGGTGTTGCAGTTTTTGTCACGCGGTATTTAACGCGGCAATTTTTCAAATGCAATTTTTTGGGGGAGAAAATACACATTATTATAAGATCTTCAACGCCCGGCACTTAACCCCTTCCTGCCCAGGACAATTTTCAGCTTTCGGCGCTGTCTCACTTTGGATGACAATTGCGCGGTCGTGCTACGCTGCACCCAAACTACATCTTTATCATTTTTTCCCACAAATAGAGATTTATTTTGGTGGTATTTGATCACCTCTGGGGGGGGGGGGGGGGGTTTGCTAAATAAACTAAAAAAGTTTTAAAAAAAGTTTTAAAGTTCTCAAAATTTTGGAAAAAATAAAAGTTTTTCTTAGTTTCTGTCATAAAATGTTGTTTTCCCCTTCATTGATGGGCACTGATATGCAGCACTGACGGGCACTGATAAAGTGCCACTAATGGGCACTGATAAGGAGGAACTGATGGGCACTGATATGCAGCACTGACGGGCACTGATAAAGTGCCACTAATGGGCACTGATAAGGAGGAACTGATGGGCACTGATATGCAGCACTGACGGGCACTGATAAAGTGCCACTAATGGGCACTGATAAGGAGGAACTGATGGGCACTGATATGCAGCACTGATGGGCACTGATAAAGTGCCACTGATGGGCACTGATGAGGAGGAACTGATGAGCACCGATATGCAGCACTGATGGGCACTGATAAAGTGCCACTGATGAGGAGGAACTGATGAGCACCGATA
The DNA here is from genome assembly GCA_029574335.1 of Rana kukunoris. Taxonomy (NCBI): domain Eukaryota; kingdom Metazoa; phylum Chordata; class Amphibia; order Anura; family Ranidae; genus Rana; species Rana kukunoris. The sequence continues at coordinate 61,642 of JAJQKJ010001832.1, read as the reverse complement.
TGCAGCACTTATGGGCACTGATATGCAGCACTGATGGGCACTGACAGGCGGCTGTGATGGGCACTGACAGGAGGCACTGATTGGAACTGATAGCTGGTACTGATTGGCACTGACAGGTGGCAGTGATGGGCAGCACTGATGATGAGGTACTGATAAGTCCTGACGTCATATGACGCCCAGTCAGGATAACAGAACCACTTCCTGGGCCGCCATTCTGCATACGGCAGGCGGGAAGTGGTTAATTAAAAAAAATATATATATATATAACCCAATTTTTTGGATAAAATATAAAAGATGATGTCATGCCGAGTAATTCGATGCCAAACATGTCACCCTTTAACCACTTACTGACCGCCCACCGTCGTTATACGCCGGTACTTTGACGCTTAATACCGTTGTTATGGCAGCAGATAGCCCCAGTATTTTTTAAAAACAGATACAAGCGGTCTCAGCGGCGGATTCACCGCAAGATCACTTTTATGTCAATTCCCAATGTGCCCGTGTCTCCCCAGTCTGTGCCAATTCCCAGTGTGTCTGTGTCTCCCCAGTCTGTGCCAATTCCCAGTGTGTCTGTGGTGCCCCAGTCTGTGCCAATTCCCAGTGTGTCTGAGGTGCCCCAGTCTGTGCCAATTCCCAGTGTGTCTGAGGTGCCCCAGTCTGTGCCAATTCCCAGTGTGTCTGAGGTGCCCCAGTCTGTGCCAATTCCCAGTGTGTCTGAGGTGCCCCAGTCTGTGCCAATTCCCAATGTGTCTGAGGTGCCCCAGTCTGTGCCAATTCCCAGTGTGTCAGTGTCTCCCCAGTCTGTGCCAATTCCCAGTGTGTCTGTGGTGCCCCAGTCTGTGCCAATTCCCAGTGTGTCAGTGTCTCCCCAGTCTGTGCCAATTCCCAGTGTGTCTGAGGTGCCCCAGTCTGTGCCAATTCCCAGTGTGTCTGAGGTGCCCCAGTCTGTGCCAATTCCCAGTGTGTCAGTGTCTCCCCAGTCTGTGCCAATTCCCAGTGTGTCTGAGGTGCCCCAGTCTGTGCCAATTCCCAGTGTGTCTGAGGTGCCCCAGTCTGTGCCAATTCCCAGTGTGTCTGAGGTGCCCCAGTCTGTGCCAATTCCCAGTGTGTCTGAGGTGCCCCAGTCTGTGCCAATTCCCAATGTGTCTGAGGTGCCCCAGTCTGTGCCAATTCCCAGTGTGTCAGTGTCTCCCCAGTCTGTGCCAATTCCCAGTGTGTCAGTGTCTCCCCAGTCTGTGCCAATTCCCAGTGTGTCTGTGGTGCCCCAGTCTGTGCCAATTCCCAGTGTGTCAGTGTCTCCCCAGTCTGTGCCAATTCCCAGTGTGTCTGAGGTGCCCCAGTCTGTGCCAATTCCCAGTGTGTCTGAGGTGCCCCAGTCTGTGCCAATTCCCAGTGTGTCAGTGTCTCCCCAGTCTGTGCCAATTCCCAGTGTGTCTGAGGTGCCCCAGTCTGTGCCAATTCCCAGTGTGTCTGAGGTGCCCCAGTCTGTGCCAATTCCCAGTGTGTCAGTGTCTCCCCAGTCTGTGCCAATTCCCAGTGTGTCTGAGGTGCCCCAGTCTGTGCCAATTCCCAGTGTGTCTGAGGTGCCCCAGTCTGTGCCAATTCCCAGTGTGCCCGTGTCTCCCCAGTCTGTAGGTAAGGTGTCAGTTGCAGAGAATGTGTCCAATCCTTCTGTGTCTTCTAGAATTGCAGAGGCATCGAGAGGTGCTGAGGCTGGTGCATCGGGTGCGGTGCCAGTCCCCATCCCCCGACACTGCAGGGTTCCTGTTAAGAATGGTGGGGAGGATGGTGAAGAGGCTGGCCTGGTGGTGGATAAGGGAAGGGAGTGTGGGGGTGAGGATAGGTGTGGGGAGGCTGTTGACTCCGGGTTGTGAGTGGTTGGAGGATAAGGGGGTAAAAGGAAGGAAAAAAATAGCTTCCTTTACCTTAATGCAGTGCTGTTTTCATGTCCTCATTGCACAGGGATGGTGGGAACCCCTCATAATGGGCACAGCGGGGTGTACAGACCCGGGAACTCAGCACAGAGATGGTGGGAACCCCTCATAATGGGCACAGCGGGTGTACAGACCCAGGAACTCAGCACAGGGATGGTGGGAACCCCTCATAATGGGCACAGCGGGGGGTACAGACCCAGGAACTCAGCACAGGGATGGTGGGAACCCCTCATAATGGGCACAGCGGGTGTACAGACCCGGGAACTCAGCACAGGGATTGGGGGAACCCCTCATAATGGGCACAGCGGGTGTACAGACCCGGGAACTCAGCACAGGGATGGTGGGAACCCCTCATAATGGGGCACAGCGGGTGTACAGACCCGGGAACTCAGCACAGGGATGGTGGGAACCCCTCATAATGGGGCACAGCGGGTGTACAGACCCGGGAACTCAGCACAGGGATTGGGGGAACCCCTCATAATGGGCACAGCGGGTGTACAGACCCGGGAACTCAGCACAGGGATGGTGGTAACCCCTAATAATGGGCACAGCGGGTGTACAGACCTGGGAACTCAGCACAGGGATGGTGGGAACCCCTCATAATGGGCACAGCGGGTGTACAGACCCGGGAACTCAGCACAGGGATGGTGGGAACCCCTCATAATGGGGCACAGCGGGTGTACAGACCCGGGAACTCAGCACAGGGATGGTGGGAACCCCTCATAATGGGCACAGCGGGTGTACAGACCTGGGAACTCAGCACAGGGATGGTGGGAACCCCTCATAATCAGCGGGTGTGGGAACTGGTGGTAACCCCTAATAATGGGCACAGCGGGTGTACAGACCTGGGAACTCAGCACAGGGATGGTGGGAACCCCTCATAATGGGCACAGCGGGTGTACAGACCCGGGAACTCAGCACAGGGATGGTGGGAACCCCTAATAATGGGGCACAGCGGGTGTACAGACCCAGGAACTCAGCACAGGGATGGTGGGAACCCCTAATAATGGGCACAGCGGGTGTACAGACCTGGGAACTCAGCACAGGGATGGTGGGAACCCCTAATAATGGGGCACAGCGGGTGTACAGACCCAGGAACTCAGCACAGGGATGGTGGGAACCCCTAATAATGGGCACAGCGGGTGTACAGACCCAGGAACTCAGCACAGGGATGGTGGGGACTCCTCATAATGGGCACAGCGGGTGTACAGACCCGGGAACTCAGCACAGGGATGGTGGGAACCCCTCATAATGGGGCACAGCGGGGAGTACAGACCCAGGAACTCAGCACAGGGATGGTGGGAACCCTTCATAATCTTATCTTGTTATACTGAATTATATATATATATTTATTCATTTTTAACATTTTTATTGACTGTGATAGCAGTGACAGGTACTCTTTATGCAGACATTAGACTGATGATCCCTCCTCGGCTTCTAGTGCAGATTGGGGACACGGAGCCCTCAGTCCGCTCTTCTGTGCTCAGAGCTCTTCCAGGTTCATTCGGCCGTAGAGCAGGTCAGCGAAGGGCCTTTCAGAGGAGCGGAGTAAACCCAGGGACCACCAGGGGGAGCAAGACGTGCAATATTAACAACGGCGGGTGTACAGTCATTTCCCCACCGCCTGTCACAGTCTGGGTGTACATGGCCGAGCTGGGAGTATCCACATTGACTATCACTATAAACGGAAATACGCCACAATGGCCCTGTGAGGCACTCAGTCATCTTCATCATCCTCGCCGGGCCCCTTCTTGCCAGAGGGCTCCTGTAGGCGGGGCTTACAGGCCTGCTCCTCCCCACTCTCCTCTGAGTGCTCGCCCTCCAGTATGAATGTGATGACCTTGGCGTCTATCTCCGTCATGTCCAGACATCGACACGGAGAGGTGCTGACCGCGAACGAGGACCCCCAGGAGCTTTCACACAGATCTGTCCCGTTCCCGAACATCTGGAGGGAACAAGAGAGGAAACGGCTGACAACCAGAACTCAATATAATATTATTATTTCATCTCCAAGAAAAGTTGTCAGAGATATCCCCGTCAAATATCTATATGTTGCTCTAGCGGGTGGACCTCTACTCTTCACAGGGATTTTGGGGCCCCTTACACAGCTTCAGGCATGGGCCCCCTGGAGCAGAGAACCGGCCCCTTACAGGTGTACTGCCTGTACCCCCCTAATGGCGGCCCTGACTCTTCATACAGATTCATTTTACTATTAGGTGTTCGTAGCCTCATGGATGAATCATTTTGATAATAGGCCTCATGTCCCCGGAATCCTGTACTCAGTCAGGTGATCTGTGCCGAGGCATTTGGTCATGTGACTGCTGCTGGGAAATCTTGTTGGACCAACCAGTCAGCATCACTGCTTCTTCTGACAACCTTCCTCCAAATTCCTACTTACATGTCGGGCTTGGACAAGGAGTGGGCAGGAGGGAGCGGCTGCCCTGGACAGAGCAGTTTACAGAGTCACACGGCGTCGTACGGAGTCACACAGCTTAGAATGGAGTCACACAGCGTCGTACGGAGTCACACAGACTCGTACGGAGTCACACGGCGTCGTACGGAGTCACACGGCGTCGTACGGAGTCACACGGCGTCGTACGGAGTCACACAGCGTCGTACGGAGTCACACAGCGTCGTACGGAGTCACACAGCGTCGTACGGAGTCACACAGCGTCGTACGGAGTCACACAGCGTCGTACGGAGTCACACAGCGTCGTACGGAGTCACACAGCGTCGTACGGAGTCACACAGCGTCGTACGGAGTCACACAGCGTCGTACGGAGTCACACAGCTTACAATGGAGTCACACAGCGTCGTACGGAGTCACACAGACTCGTACGGAGTCACACGGCGTCGTACGGAGTCACACGGCGTCGTACGGAGTCACACAGCGTCGTACGGAGTCACACAGCGTCGTACGGAGTCACACAGCGTCGTACGGAGTCACACAGCTTACAATGGAGTCACACAGCGTCGTACGGAGTCACACAGACTCGTACGGAGTCACACGGCGTCGTACGGAGTCACACGGCGTCGTACGGAGTCACACAGCGTCGTACGGAGTCACACAGCGTCGTACGGAGTCAAACAGCGTCGTACGGAGTCACACAGCTTAGAATGGAGTCACACAGCGTCGTACGGAGTCACACAGACTCGTACGGAGTCTCACGGCGCCGTACGGAGTCACACGGCGTCGTATGGAGTCACACAGCGTCGTACGGAGTCACACAGCGTCGTACGGAGTCACACGGCGTCGTACGGAGTCACACGGCGTCGTACGGAGTCACACGGCGTCGTACGGAGTCACACGGCGTCACACGGCATCGTACGGAGTCACACGGCATCGTACGGAGTCACACGGCGTCGTACGGAGTCACACGGCGTCGTATGGAGTCACATATTGTTGTACAGAGTTACACGGCGTCGTACGGAGTCACACGGCGTCGTACGGAGTCACACAGACTCGTACGGAGTCACACGGCGTCGTACGGAGTCACACGGCGTCGTATGGAGTCACATATTGTTGTACAGAGTTACACAGCGTCGTACGGAGTCACACGGCGTCGTACGGAGTCACACGGCGTCGTACGGAGTCACACGGCGTCGTACGGAGTCACACAGCGTCGTACGGAGTCACACAGCGTCGTACGGAGTCACACAGCGTCGTACGGAGTCACACAGCTTAGAATGGAGTCACACGGCGTCGTACGGAGTCACACAGACTCGTACGGAGTCACACGGCGCCGTACGGAGTCACACGGCGTCGTATGGAGTCACATATTGTTGTACAGAGTTACACAGCGTCGTACGGAGTCACACGGCGTCATACGGAGTCACACGGCGTCGTACGGAGTCACACAGCGTCGTACGGAGTCACACAGCGTCGTACGGAGTCACACAGCTTAGAATGGAGTCACACGGCGTCGTACGGAGTCACACAGACTCGTACGGAGTCACACGGCGCCGTACGGAGTCACACGGCGTCGTATGGAGTCACATATTGTTGTACAGAGTTACACAGCGTCGTACGGAGTCACACGGCGTCATACGGAGTCACACAGCTTAGAATGGAGTCACACGGCGTCGTACGGAGTCACACAGACTCGTACGGAGTCACACGGCGCCGTACGGAGTCACACGGCGTCGTATGGAGTCACATATTGTTGTACAGAGTCACACAGCGTCGTACGGAGTCACGCAGCGTCGTACGGAGTCACGCAGCGTCGTACGGAGTCACACAGCGTCGTACGGAGTCACACAGCGTCGTACGGAGTCACACAGCGTCGTACGGAGTCGCACGTCGTCGTACGGAGTCACACAGCATCGTACGGAGTCACACAGCGTCGTACGGAGTCGCACGTCATCGTACGGAGTCACACAGCGTCGTATGGAGTCACACAGCGTCGTATGGAGTCACACAGCGTTGTATGGAGTCACACAGCGTCGTACGGAGTCACACAGCGTCGTACGGAGTCGCACGTCATCGTATGGAGTCACATATTGTTGTACAGAGTCACACGGCGTCGTACGGAGTCACACAGCGTTGTATGGAGTCACACAGCGTCGTACGGAGTCACACAGCGTCGTACGGAGTCACATATTGTTGTACGGAGTCACACGGCGTCGTATGGAGTCACATATTGTTGTACGGAGTCACACGGCGTCGTATGGAGTCACATATTGTTGTACGGAGTCACACGGCGTCGTATGGAGTCACATATTGTTGTACAGAGTCACACAGCGTCGTACGGAGTCACACAGCATTGTACGGAGTCACACAGCGTCGTACAGAGTCACACAGCTTAGCATGGAGTCATCCTACCTGCCAGCAGTTTTTGGCAGCAAAGCTAAATAGTTCCACTTTACCAATAAAAACCTGACATGGAGTTCCAGTCCTTCCCCGATCCGTCTACAGCTAAAGAACTACTTTTGGCCGGAGACACACTTTAAGCCTCGGGCAGCGGCGTGGCCACCTACAGCAGAGACACGTGGCTGAGGAAGTGACCCCCGAACCGCAGAGGATAAGAATAAACACCAGAGTGCATATTACACTCTAAACTAGGAGCGTGCGTCCTTTTCTCCCTGAATCTCCTCACCGCACACCGCCGAGCTGGCCTCCGCATGTGTTATTCTGGGCCCTGAGATCTGCCAAGTATCACAAACCGTTTCCTCTCTCTTATATCCACACCCTGCTCCTCGTCTCTCCCTCCTCTCCCATCCTCTCCTCTCCCATCATATATCCTCTCCTCTCCCATCATATATCCTCTCCTCTCCCATCATATATCCTCTCCTCTCCCTCCTCTCCTATCATATATCCTCTCCTCTCCCATCATATATCCTCTCCTTTCCCATCAAATATCCTCTCCTCTTCCTCCTCTCCCATCATATATCCTCTCCTCACCTCTTCCATCATATATCCTCTCCTCTTCCATCATATATCCTCTCCTCTCCCATCATATATCCTCTCCTCTTCCTCCTCTCCCTCCATATATCCTCTCCTCTCCCATCATATATCCTCTCCTCTCCCATCCTCTCCTCTTCTCTCATATATCCTCTCCTTTCCCATCAAATATCCTCTCCTCTCCCTCCTCTCCTGTATATCCTCTCCTCTTCTCTCCCATTATAAATCCTCTCCTCTTCTCTCCAATTATATATCCTCGCCTCTCCCATCATATATCCTCTCCTCTCCCATCATATATCCTCTCCTCTCCCATCATATATCCTCTCCTCTCCCTCCTCTCCTATCGTATATCCTCTCCTCTCCCTCCTCTCCTATCATATATCCTCTCCTCTCCCATCATATATCCTCTCCTCTCCATCCTCTCCCATCATATATCCTCTCCTCTCCTATCATATATCCTCTCCTCTCCCATCATATATCCTCTCCTCTCCATCCTCTCCCATCATATATCCTATCCTCTCCTATGATATATCCTCTCCTCTCCCATCGTATATCCTCTCCTCTCCCATCATATATCCTCTCCTCTCCTATCATATATACTCTCCTCTCCCTTCTCTCCCATTATATATCCTCTCCTCTCCCATCATATATCCTCTTCTGTCCATCCTCTCCCATCATATATCCTCTCCTCTTCTCTCCCATCATATATCCTCTCCTCTACTCTTCCATCATATATCCTCTCCTCTCCCTCCATATATCCTCTCCTCTCCCATCATATATCCTCTCTTTCTCAAATATATCCTCTCCTCTCCCATCATATATCCTCTCCTTTCCCATCAAATATCCTCTCCTCTCCTCTCCCATCATATATCCTCTCCTCTCCCATCATATATCCTCTCCTCTCCCTCCTCCCCCATCATATATCCTCTCCTCACCTCTTCCATCATATATCCTCTCCTCTTCCATCATATATCCTCTCCTCTCCCATCATATATCCTCTCCTCTTCCTCCTCTCCCTCCATATATCCTCTCCTCTCCCATCATATATCCTCTCCTCTCCCATCATATATCCTCTCCTTTCCCATCAAATATCCTCTCCTGTTCTCTCCCATTATAAATCCTCTCCTCTTCTCTCCAATTATATATCCTCGCCTCTCCCATCATATATCCTCTCCTCTCCCATCATATATCCTCTCCTCGCCCATCATATATACTCTCCTCTCCTATCATATATCCTCTCCTATCCCTCCTCTCCCATCATATATCCTCTTATGTCCATCCTCTCCCATCATATATCCTCTGCTCTACTCTTCCATCATATATCCTCTCCTCTCCCATCATATATCCTCTCCTCTCCCTCCTCTCCTATCATATATCCTCTCCTCTCCCATCATATATCCTCTCCTCTTCCATCATAGATCTTTTCCTCTCCCATCATATATCCTCTCATCTTCTCTCCCATCATATATCCTCTCCTCTCCCATCGTATATCCTCTCCTCTCCTCTCCCATCATATATCCTCTCCTCTCCCATCATATATCCTCGCCTCTTCTCCCCCATCATAAATCCTTTCCTCTCCCATCATATATCCTCTTCTCTCCCATCATATATCCTCTCCTCTGCTCCCTCTCCTATCATATCTCTTCTCCTCTCCCATCATATATCCTCTCCTCTGCCTCATCTCCCATCATATCTCCTCTCCTCTCCATCCTATGATGTGAAATGCTCCATTCTCAGGTTGTTCCTCCTCTTTTAGTTATTTTTTCTTTCTTAAAGTGCAGAATAGAGAAGACGTCACCATTCTTATTATATAGAGGCTCTCTTCTCCCCCATCATATATCCTCTCCTCTCCCATCATATATCCTCTCCTCACCCATCATAAATCCTCTCCTCTCCCTCCTCTCCCATCATATCTCCTCTCCTCTCCCATCAAATATCCTCTCCTCTGCTTCCTCTCCCATCATCTATCCTCTCCCATCATATATCCTCTCCTCTCCCTCCTCTCCCATCATATATCCTCTCCTCTTCCATCATATATCCTCTCCTCTGCTTCCTCTCCCATCATCTATCCTCTCCTCTCCCATCATATATCCTCTCCTTTTCCATCATATATCCTCTCTTCTGCTTCCTCTCCCATCATATATCCTCTCCTCTGCTTCCTCTCCCATCATATATCCTCTCCTCTCCCATCATATATCCTCTTCTCTGCTTCCTCTCCCATCATATATCCTCTCCTCTGCCATCATATATCCTCTTCTCTGCTTCCTCTCCCATCATATATCCTCTCCTCTCCCATCATATATCCTCTCCTCTCCCATCATATATCCTCTTCTCTGCTTCCTCTCCCATCATATATCCTCTCCTCTCCCATCATATATCCTCTCCTCTCCCATCATATATCCTCTCCTCTGCCTCCTCTCCCATCATATCTCCTCTCCTCTCCCATCATATATCCTCTCCTCTGCTACCTTTCCCATCATATATCCTCTCCTCTCCTCTTCCATCATATATCCTCTCCTCTTCCATCATATATCCTCTCCCCTCCCATCATATATCCTCTCCTTTGCTTCCTCCCCCATCATATATCCTCACCTCTCCCATCATATATCCTCTCCTCTCCCTCCTCTCCCATCATATCTTCTCTCCCCTCCCATCATATATCCTCTTCTCTGCTTTCTCTCCCATCATCTATCCTCTCCCATCATATATCCTCTCCTTCTCCCTCCTCTCCCACCATATATCCTCTCCTCTTCCATCATATATCCCCCTCTGCTTCCTCTCCCATCATCTATCCTCTCCCATCATATATCCTCTCCTCTCCCTCCTCTCCCATCATATATTCTCTCCTCTTCCATCATATATCCTCTCCTCTGCTTCCTCTCCCATCATATCTCCTCTCCTCTCCCATCATATATCCTCTCCTCTGCTTCCTCTCCCATCATCTATCCTCTCCTCTCCCATCATACATCCTCTCCTCTCCCATCATATATCCTCTCTTCTTCTTCCTCTCCCATCATATATCCTCTCCTCTCCCGCCCCTCCCATCATATCTCCTCTCATCTCCCATCATATATCCTCTCCTCTGCTTCCTCTCCCATCATCTATCCTCTCCTCTCCCATCATATATCCTCTCCTCTCCCTCCTCCCCCATCATATATCCTCTCCTCTCCCATCATATATCCTCTCCTCTCCCATCATATATACTCTCCTCTCCCATCATATATACTCTCCTATTCCTCCTCTCCCATCATATCTCCTCTCCTCTGCTCCCTCTCCTATCATATCTCTTCTCCTCTCCCATCATATATCCTCTCCTCTGCCTCATCTCCCATCATATCTCCTCTTCTCTCCCATCATATATCCTCTCCTCTGCTTCCTCTCCCATCATATATCCTCTCCTCTCCCATCATATATCCTCTCCCCTCCCATCATATATCCTCTCCTCTGCTTCCTCCCCCATCATATATCCTCTCCTCTCCCATCATATATCCTCTCCTCTCCCTCCTCTCCCATCATATCTCCTCTCCTCTGCTTCCTCTCCCATCATATATCCTCTCCTCTTTCTCCTCTCCCATCATATATCCTCTCCTCTTCCATCATATATCCCCCCTCTGCTTCCTCTTCCATCATCTATCCTCTCCCATCATATATCCTCTCCTCTCCCATCATATATACTCTCCTCTCCCATCATATATACCCTCCTATTCCTCCTCTCCCATCATATCTCCTCTCCTCTGCTCCCTCTCCTATCATATCTCTTCTCCTCTCCCATCATATATCCTCTCCTCTCCCTCCATATATCCTCTCCTCTCCTATCATATATCCTTTCCTCTCCCATCATACAGTATATCCTCTTCATCCCCTCCCATCATATATCCTCTCCTCTCCCTCATATATCCTCTCCTCTCCCATCATATATCCTCTCCTCTCCCTCATATATCCTCTCCTCTCCCATCATATATCCTCTCCTCTCCCTCATATATCCTCTCCTCTCCCTCATATATCCTCTCCTCTCCCATCATATATCCTCTCCTCTCCCATCATATATACTCTCCTCTGCTTCCTCTCCCATCATCTATCCTCTCCTCTCCCATCATATATCCTCTCCTCTCCCTCCTCTCCCATCATATATCCTCTCCTCTGCCTCCTCTCCCATCATATCTCCTCTCCTCTCCATCCTGTGATGTGGAATGCTCCATTCTCAGGTTGTTCCTCCTCTTTAAGTTCTTTTTGTCTTTCCTAAAGTGCAGAATAGAGAAGAAGTCACAATTCTCATTATATAGATAATCTCTTCTCCCGCCCGGCCCCTCCCTATATACATTCTATATACTTCCCTCCCTATATACATTCTATATACTTCCCTCCCTATATACATTCTATATACTTCCCTCCCCATATACATTCTATATACTTCCCTCCCCCGTATACATTCTATATACTTCCCCCGTATACATTCTATATACTTCCCTCCCCATATACATTCTATATACTTCCCTCCCCGTATACATTCTATATACTTCCTTTCCTATATACATTCTATATACTTCCCTCCCCGTATACATTCTATATACTTCCCCCGTATACATTCTATATACTTCCCTACATAGGCGTGCGCACAGGGTGTGCCAGGTGTGCCCAGGCACACCCTAATCACCCGGTGCTGCACAGATCCCCCCCTGCTGCTTGGCTGCAGAGAAAGGGACTCTGGAATCTCTGTCCTCAGCCCCTTTTGATATATCAGGGGTCTGTTTAGGCCCCTGATATCTCACCAAAGCCCCCCAATGGTGCTCCTAAAAAAATTGTAAAATAAAATAAAAAATACTTGTAAAAAAAATATTGTAAAAAATAAATAAAAATAAAGCTGTAAAAAATAAAAAGAAACTACTGACAACAGTCCCTGCCCACTGGCATCATCCACTTTTCTACTGATGCCGTCTATGCCCTACTGCTATATATATATATATATATATATATATCTCTATCTATACATATACACACACACACACACACGTGTGTGTTTGAGCTTTGGAGTGCACACCCTAATGTAATAGGCTGCGCACACCTATGCTTCCCTCCCTATATACATTCTATATACTTCCCTCCCCATATACATTCTATATACTCCCCTCCCCGTATACATTCTATATACTTCCCTCCCTGTATACATTCTATATACTTCCCTCCCCGTATACATTCTATATACTTCCCTCCCCGTATACATTCTATATGCTTCCCTCCCCATATACATTCTATATACTTCCCTCCCCCGTATACATTCTATATACTTCCCTCCCTATATACATTCTATATACTTCCCTCCCCGTATACATTCTATATACTTCCCTCCCCGTATACATTCTATATACTTCCCTCCCTGTATACATTCTATATACATTCTATATACTTCCCTCCCTATATACATTCTATATACTTCCCTCCCCGTATACATTCTATATACTTCCCTCCCTGTATACTTTCTATATACTTCCCTCCCGGTATACATTCTATATACTTCCCTCCCCGTATACTTTCTATATACTTCCCTCCCCGTATACATTCTATATACTTCCCTCCCCGTATACATTCTATATACTTCCCTCCCCGTATACATTCTATATACTTCCCTCCCCGTATACATTCTATATACTTCCCTCCCTGTATACATTCTATATACTTCCCTCCCCCGTATACATTCTATATACTTCCCTCCCCGTATACATTCTATATACTTCCCTCCCTGTATACATTCTATATACTTCCCTCCCCGTATACATTCTATATACTTCCCTCCCGTATACATTCTATATACTTCCCTCCCGTATACATTCTATATACTTCCCTCCCCCGTATACGTTCTATATACTTCCCTCCCCGTATACATTCTATATACTTCCCTCCCCCGTATACATTCTATATACTCCCCTCCCCGTATACATTCTATATACTCCCCTCCCCGTATACATTCTATATACTTCCCTCCCGTATACATTCTATATACTTCCCTCCCCGTATACATTCTATATACTTCCCTCCCCGTATACATTCTATATACTCCCCTCCCTATATACATTCTATATACTTCCCTCCCTATATACATTCTATATACTTCCCTCCCCGTATACATTCTATATACTTCCCTCCCCGTATACATTCTATATACTTCCCTCCCGTATACATTCTATATACCTCCCCCATTCTATATACTCCCCTCCCTATATACATTCTACTTCCCTCCCCCGTATACTTCCCTCCCCGTATACATTCTATATACTTCCCTCCCCATATACATTCTATATACTCCCCTCCCTATATACATTCTATATACTTCCCTCCCTATATACATTCTATATACTTCCCTCCCCTTCCCTCCCCCGTATACATTCTACTTCCCTCTCCGTATACTATATCCCCTCCCCGTATACATTCTATATACTTCCCTCCCCATATACATTCTATATACTTCCCTCCCCATTCTATATACTTCCCTCCCCTATATACTTCCCTCCCCGTATACATTCTACTTCCCTCCCCGTATACTATATCCCCTCCCCCTACTTCCCTCCCCGTATACATTCTATATACTTCCCTCCCCCTATCTCCCCCCGTATACATTCTATATACTTCCCTCCCCGTATACATTCTATATACTTCCCTCCCGTATACATTCTATATACTTCCCTCCCGTATACATTCTATATACTTCCCTCCCCGTATACATTCTATATACTTCCCTCCCCATATACATTCTATATACTTCCCTCCCCGTATACGTTCTATATACTTCCCTCCCCGCATACATTCTATATACTTCCCTCCCCGTATACATTCTATATACTTCCCTCCCCGTATACATTCTATATACTTCCCTCCCTGTATACATTCTATATACTTCCCTCCCCGTATACATTCTATATACTTCCCTCCCGTATACATTCTATATATCTCCCCCCGTATACATTCTATATACTTCCCTCCCCCGTATACATTCTATATACTCCCCTCCCCGTATACATTCTATATATCTCCCCCCGTATACATTCTATATACTTCCCTCCCCCGTATACATTCTATATACTCCCCTCCCCGTATACATTCTATATACTTCCCTCCCTGTATACATTCTATATACTTCCCTCCCCGTATACATTCTATATACTTCCCTCCCCATATACATTCTATATACTTCCCTCCCCGTATACATTCTATATACTTCCCTCCCGTATACATTCTATATACTTCCCTCCCTGTATACATTCTATATACTTCCCTCCCCATATACATTCTATATACTTCCCTCCCCGTATACATTCTATATACTTCCCTCCCCGTATACATTCTATATACTTCCCTCCCCGTATACATTCTATATACTTCCTTGTCCGTATACATTCTATATACTTCCCTCCCCATATACGTTCTATATACTTCCCTCCCCGTATACATTCTATATACTTCCCTCCCCGTATACATTCTATATACTTCCTTGTCCGTATACATTCTATATACTTCCCTCCCCATATACGTTCTATATACTTCCCTCCCCGTATACATTCTATATACTTCCCTCCCCATATACATTCTATATACTTCCCTCCCTGTATACATTCTATATACTTCCCTCCCCGTATACATTCTATATACTTCCCTCCCGTATACATTCTATATACCTCCCCCCGTATACATTCTATATACTTCCCTCCCCGCATACATTCTATATACTTCCCTCCCTGTATACATTCTATATACTTCCCTCCCCGTATACATTCTATATACTTCCCTCCCTGTATACATTCTATATACTTCCCTCCCCGTATACATTCTATATACTTCCCTCCCCGTATACATTCTATATACTTCCCTCCCCGTATACATTCTATATACTTCCCTCCCTGTATACATTCTATATACTTCCCTCCCCGTATACATTCTATATACTTCCCTCCCCATATACATTCTATATACCTCCCCCCGTATACATTCTATATACTTCCCTCCCCGTATACATTCTATATACTTCCCTCCCGTATACATTCTATATACCTCCCCCGTATACATTCTATATACTTCCCTCCCCGTATACATTCTATATACTTCCCTCCCGTATACATTCTATATACTTCCCTCCCCGTATACATTCTATATACTTCCCTCCCGTATACATTCTATATACCTCCCCCGTATACATTCTATATACTTCCCTCCCCGTATACATTCTATATACTTCCCTCCCCATATACATTCTATATACTTCCCTCCCTGTATACATTCTATATACTTCCCTCCCCGTATACATTCTATATACTTCCCTCCCCGTATACATTCTATATACTTCCCTCCCCCGTATACATTCTATATACTTCCCTCCCTGTATACATTCTATATACTTCCCTCCCCGTATACATTCTATATACTTCCCTCCCCGTATACATTCTATATACTTCCCTCCCCGTATACATTCTACATACTTCCCTCCCTGTATACATTCTATATACTTCCCTCCCCGTATACATTCTATATACTTCCCTCCCCATATACATTCTATATACTTCCCTCCCCGTATACATTCTATATACTTCCCTCCCCGTATACATTCTATATACTTCCCTCCCCGTATACATTCTATATACTTCCCTCCCCGTATACATTCTATATACTTCCCTCCCCGTATACATTCTATATACTTCCCTCCCCGTATACATTCTATATACTTCCCTCCCTGTATACATTCTATATACTTCCCTCCCCATATACATTCTATATACCTCCCCCGTATACATTCTATATACTTCCCTCCCCCATATACATTCTATATACTTCCCTCCCGTATACATTCTATATACCTCCCCCGTATACATTCTATATACTTCCCTCCCCGTATACATTCTATATACTTCCCTCCCGTATACATTCTATATACTTCCCTCCCCATATACATTCTATATACTTCCCTCCCCGTATACATTCTATATACTTCCCTGCCCGTATACATTCTATATACTTCCCTCCCCGTATACATTCTATATAGTTCCCTCCCCCGTATACATTCTATATACTTCCCTGCCAGATAAAAGGAAAGTAATATTGGACACTTCCCTATAATGGGGCCGGATTTCCATTCGGTTGGATATCGGTACTTCTGTTTCCGGCTTCTCTTCTTACACAAATCGCCGGATCACTTCCAAAGTAACGAGCGCCGGTGACACGGAATCGCTAAATCTCTTAATTAGCCACTAACACCTACTTGGCTGCACTTCAGATTTCCACTAAGACTCTAATCATCTCTACAAGTTAATTGAATGAATTTTACACACGCGGTGCGGATCCGTCAATCCCAGGAACACGTTCTCCGGAGACCCGGAATGTTCCAATGTAGTCAGCTGTCACCTGGAGAACCCACCGCCAACTCCGACCCAGCACAGTCCTAACAGTATCCAGCACCTACCCAGAAATTACCCAATGACTGCCCAACACCTACCCAACAACTGCCCAAAACCTACCCAATGACTGCCCAACAACTGCCCAGCAACTGCCCAAAACCTACCTAACAACTGCCCAACACCTACCAAATGACTGCCCAACAACTGCCCAGAATCGTCCCAACAAATGCTCAACACCTACCCAACAACTGCCCAGCACTTACCCGGCAATTACCCAATGACTGCCCAGCATTCACCCAACAACTGCCCAAAACCTACCCAATGACTGCCCAACAACTGTCCAGCATTGTCCCAACAACTGCCCAAAACCTACCCAATGGCTGCCCAACAACTGCCCAAAACCTACCCAATGACTGCCCAACAACTGCCCAACAACTGCCCAGCATCGTCCCAACAACTGCCCAAAATCTACCTAATAACTGCCCAACACCTACCCAACAACTGCCCAAAACCTACCCAATGACTCCCCAACAACTGCCCAGCATCGTCCCAACAACTGCCCAAAACCTACCCAATGACTGCCCAACAACTGCCCAAAACCTACCCAATGACTGCCCAACAACTGCCCAGCATCGTCCCAACAACTGCCCAAAACCTACCTAATAACTGCCCAACACCTACCCAATGACTGCTCAACAACTGCCCAGCATCGTCCCAACAAATGCTCAACACCTACCCAACAACTGCCCAGCACCTACCCGGCAATTACCCAATGACTGCCCAGCATTCACCCAACAACTGCTCAACACCTACCCAACAACTGCCCAGCACCTACCCGGCAATTAGCCAACAACTGCCCAAAACCTGCCCAACACTGACCCAACAACTACCCAACACTTACCCAACAACTGCCCAGCACTTACCAAACAACTGCCCAGCACTTACCAAACAACTGCCCAGCACCTACCCGGCAATTACCCCATGACTGCCCAGCATCTACCCAACAACTACCCAGCACCGACCTGGCAATTACCCAATGACTGCCCAACACCTACCCAACAACTGCCCAGCATTTACCGGGCAATTACCCAATGACTGCCCAACACCTACCCAACAACTGCCCAGCACCTACCCGGCAATTACCTCATGACTGCCCAGCATTTACCCAACAACTTCTCAGCACCTACAAGGCAATTTCCCTATGACTGCTAAACACCTACCCAACAACTGCCTAGCCCCTACCCAACAACTGCCTAGCACCTACCCAATGACTGTCCAGCAGCTACCTAATGACTGTACAGCATCTACCCAACATCTACCCAACACCTACCAAACTGCTGCTCAATGACTGCCCAGCACCTATCCAACAACTGCCCCATAACTACCAGCATCTACCCAACAACTGCCCATTATCTACTAGACAACTGCCCAGTACCTAACAAACAACTGCCCAGCATCTACCCAACAACTGTGGAGCAGTGGTGCCTCCTGAGGGCAAAGCAGCAGTGCCTCCTGTATAGATACTGAGCCCCTCTACCCCCACACATAGCAGTGTGTCAGTATGTCAGTATGTTAGTGTGTCAGAATGTCAGTATGTATGCGGTGATCACACAGTGAGGGATGCTCTCCGCCATTTATAGCAGTACTGAGCCCCTCTACCCCCACACATAGCAGTGTGTCAGTATGTCAGTATTTCAGTGTGTCAGTATGTCAGTATGTAAGCGGTGATGCTCTCCGCCATGTATAGCAGTACTGAGCCCCTGACTCAGGATGGCGCTCCCATACGCTGTGGCTGAGTCAGGGTTCTGCTATTCCCGACGGGGACCGAAGACTCCCCATAAGGACGAAGCTCATTCTGGAGAAATGATGAGAAATGCCGAAACCGTCCCATGATCTGCGTGCCAAATCTCACAGCTGAGACCAGCCCACCCACCGACCAATCTTCTCTTATGATGTCATGTGATAAATATAAACATCTGATTCCGGGTTACAGCCGGACTCATCGCCCAATCACATCGCTGCGCTGTCATGTCACGTATACATGTTCAATAGAAAGCACAATTTTCTACACTACAATCAGGGAGGAGCCTACACTACATACTGTAGATGATAATGAATCTAAAGTAGATCAGATTGTATAGTGAATGGTCACCTCTAGAGCAAAGATCAGATCATTCTCAGCACCCAATGAGGACAGACCCACCAGAGCGGCCCGTACATGGCGCCGCCACACCGGGCGGATATATTTACTAAGATGTCTTCAGACGTTCACACCAGAGGGGGGTCACTTTGTATTTTAGTCATTATGGAGTCTCGGAATGATTCACTGCGGCAGAGTGACAACCCCAGATGTACCGGTCTGAGAGTGGAAGATATCAGGTCACCGATATCTACAAAACAACCCTGAGAGTTCCCGAGGATCCCGGAGATCCGAATCCACACGAAACAATGTTTCCGAGAGGGGGGGGGGGCACCAATTTATGGGGTCCTCCCCCCACAGTCACATCAGTCTCTGTACAGAGGAGCTTACACTCTAATGTCCCCTCCCCCCACAGTCACATCAGTCTCTGTACAGAGGAGCTTACACTCTAATGTCCCCTCCCCCCACAGTCACATCAGTCTCTGTACAGAGGAGCTTACACTCTAATGTCCCTCCCCCACAGTCACATCAGTCTCTGTACAGAGAAGCTTACACTCTAATGTCCCCTCCCCCCACAGTCACATCAGTCTCTGTACAGAGGAGCTTACACTCTAATGTCCCCTCCCCCCACAGTCACATCAGTCTCTGTACAGAGGAGCTTACACTCTAATGTCCCTCCCCCACAGTCACATCAGTCTCTGTACAGAGGAGCTTACACTCTAATGTCCCCTCCCCCCAAAGTCACATCAGTCTCTGTACAGAGGAGCTTACACTCTAATGTCCCCTCCCCCACAGTCACATCAGTCTCTGTACAGAGGAGCTTACACTCTAATGTCCCCTCCCCCCACAGTCACATCAGTCTCTGTACAGAGGAGCTTACACTCTAATGTCCCTCCCCCACAGTCACATCAGTCTCTGTACGGAGGAGCTTACACTCTAATGTCCCCTCCCCACCACAGTCACATCAGTCTCTGTACAGAGGAGCTTACACTCTAATGTCCCCCCCCCACACAGTCACATCAGTCTCTGTACAGAGGAGCTTACACTCAAATGTCCCCTCCCCCCACAGTCACATCAGTCTCTGTACAGAGGAACTTACACTCTAATGTCCCCTCCCCCCACAGTCACATCAGTCTCTGTACAGAGGAGCTTACACTCTAATGTCCCCTCCCCCCACAGTCACATCAGTCTCTGTACAGAGGAGCTTACACTCTAATGTCCCCTCCCCCCACAGTCACATCAGTCTCTGTACAGAGGAGCTTACACTCTAATGTCCCCTCCCCCCACAGTCACATCAGTCTCTGTACAGAGGAGCTTACACTCTAATGTCCCTCCCCCACAGTCACATCAGTCTCTGTACAGAGGAGCTTACACTCTAATGTCCCCTCCCCCCAAAGTCACATCAGTCTCTGTAAAGAGGAGCTTACACTCTAATGTCCCCTCCCCCACAGTCACATCAGTCTCTGTACAGAGGAGCTTACACTCTAATGTCCCCTCCCCCCCCCACAGTCACATCAGTCTCTGTACAGAGGAGCTTAGACTTTAATGTCCCCCCCCCCCCCCCCCCACAGTCACATCAGTCTCTGTACAGAGGAGCTTACACTCTAATGTCCCTCCCCCACAGTCACATCAGTCTCTGTACAGAGGAGCTTACACTCAAATGTCCCCTCCCCCCCACAGTCACATCAGTCTCTGCACAGAGGAGCTTACACTCTAATGTCCCCTCCCACCCACAGTCACATCAGTCTCTGTACAGAGGAACTTACACTCTAATGTCCCCTCCCCCCCACAGTCACATCAGTCTCTGTACAGAGGAACTTACACTCTAATGTCCCCTCCCCCCACAGTCACATCAGTCTCTGTACAGAGGAGCTTACACTCTAATGTCCCCTCCCCCCACAGTCACATCAGTCTCTGTACAGAGGAGCTTACACTCTAATGTCCCCCCCCCCCACAGTCACATCAGTCTCTGTACAGAGGAGCTTACACTCAAATGTCCCCTCCCCCCACAGTCACATCAGTCTCTGTACAGAGGAGCTTACACTCTAATGTCCCCTCCCCCCACAGTCACATCAGTCTCTGTACAGAGGAGCTTACACTCTAATGTCCCCTCCCCCCACAGTGACACAGAATACTCAGTGTCCCCCCCCCCATCTCTCGTGGTACCTTGTCGTAGGGGACGCAGTCATTCTTACAATGGTTTCCGCTCTCGTCATACGTCCAATCGGTGAGGAAGTTGCGCGCACACACCAGATCTGACCGGCAAGCTTCAAACCTGAGTGATGAGAAGAGGAAACACCTCTGTCAGGTTTTTATTTCTCTCTGTGACCCCCATTGGAGTGATTTTCCCTCACTTCCTGTCCCTGTGACAACCATAACAGAATGAGGGGGGGGGGGGGGGTTGTCACCAGGACAGGAAGTTACTGGCGGCAATAAAAACATTTTCAGAAGTTGGTCTCTTGCCCTTTGCAGGTGTTTCCGGTGTGGACTCACCAGCCGTCACAGAAGCTCCGGCACAGCGGCACTCTCTGGATGGCGACGGAGATGTTGGGGTGACCCCAGTGTGCGGTCAGCGGGGAGCACTGATAGAAGCATTCAATCTTCTTCATATAATCCTCACAGCTGTAATATGAAACCAATATATATATATATATAAAAATAGTAATTAATAATAAATAAAACGTGAATACTGTGTAAAAAAAATAATAATACATTTATATATATATATAAAAAATACATAAATAATAATAATGATAATAATAATAAATAAATAAATAAAACCTGAATGCTGTGCAAAAAAAAAACACATAAATAACAATAATAATGATATATAATAATTAATAAGAAATAAATAAATAATACATCTGCAATACATATAATATATAATTAAAAGTAAATATAAAAAACATGAATACTGTGTAAAAAAATAATAATACTTTTATATATACATAAAAGTATAGGCCCAGATTCACATACACTTAATATTGCGCTGCGTAATCGAAATACTCTACGCCGCCGTATTTCACCAGGCTCTACACCGAATCCTGGTAGATTTTTGCCCGTACGCTACGGCGGCGTAGTCTATTTCTCGCCGCGTAATCGAAATACGCGATTAGGGGGCGTGAAGCATTTAAATTAGGCGCGTCCCCGCGGCGATCGAACTGCGCATGCTCCGTTCAGAAATTTCCCGCCGTGCATTGCGCGAAATCACGTCGTTACGTCATTCGTTGTTTGAGCAGCGTCGTTTACGAACATTCCTATTCCCGGACGACTTACGTCCAAGACGTCGGAAAACGTAGAAATTCGACGCGGGAACGACGGCCATACTTAACATGGGCTGTCTAATATTAGAGCAGCAAAAAGCTGGTATAGTGTTACGTAAAAAAAAGATGACTAAAGATGCCGTAAGAGATTGCGATTGAAGATCGTAATTTCGGGGATCGCCGGCAAAAGCTCATTTGCATACCCCGACGCGGAAAACGACGGGAAGTCCACCCAGCGGCCGCAATTTTATTGCAGCGTAGATCCGAAGGCGTACGAACACGTAATCCAGTCGAATTGAAGCCCGCAGCCGTCTATTCATGGTTTGAGGTTTTCGACTAGCTAAAAAACGCGCGTAATTTGAAATTACTCCAGTCTAACACCCAGTTACACAGGCGTAAGGGCTCTCTGAATCTGGGCCATTATTATTTTTTTACACCGTATTCATGTTTTATTCATAATAATAATACTTTTATATATATATACATAAATATTAATGATAATAATAATAAATAAATAAATAAATAAATAAATGAAACCTGAATTCTGTGCAAAATAAAAAAAAAAACACATAAATAACAATAATAATGATATATAATATATAATCAAAAGTAAATATAAAAAACACAAATACTGTGTAAAAAAACAAACTATGGGGCAGATTCACAAAACAATTACGCCTGTCTAACTGGTGTTAGACAGGAGTAATTTCAAATTTCCCGCGCCGTATTACTAGTTGGAATCCTCAAACCATGATACGCCGGCTTCGGGCTTCGATCCGAGAGGCTTACGTCTTCGTAAGCCTTCGGATCTACGCTGCCATCTATTTGCGGCGGCTGGGAGGAGTTCGCGTCGTTTTAATGCGTCGGGATATGCTAATGTGTTTTTACGGGGATTCACGAACAAACGAGCGAGCGGCGCAGTCGTTTTCGTCTATTTTTTTATACGTAAAGTTAGAGCAGCTTTTTGCTGCTCTAACTTTACGTAGCCCATGTTAAGTATGGCCGTCGTTCCCGCTTCGAATTTATTTAATTTTTTTTTTTATTTACGTAACTCGTCGGGACGTGGATCGCCCGTAAAGTACGCTACATAAACAACGAATGACGTCACGACGTGATTTCGCGCAATGCACGGCGGGAAATTTGCGAACGGAGCATGCGCAGATCGATCGCCGCGGGAACGCGCCTAATTTAAATGTTTCACGCCCCCTACTCGTCTATATGGATTGCGACGGGAGAAATACACTACGCCGCCGTCGTTTACCGTAGAAAATCTACCTGAATTCCACGTAGAGCCAGGTAAAAAACGGCGGCGTAGCGTATTTCTGCTACGCTACGATAATCCATTTCTCTGTGAATCTGCCCCCATATATATATATATATATATATATATATATATATATATATATATAGTTTGTTTTTTATATACAGAATTTGTGTTTTATATATATATTTTTTACACTGTATCCGTGTTTTATTTATTTACTTTTAATTATTATATCTTATATGTATTGCAGATTTATTTATTTATTATTATTTATTATACATTATTATTTATGTATATATATATATATATATATATATATATATATATATATATATATATATATATATATATATATATATCCTAAATAATAATGTATAATAAATAAAAAATAAATCAATATGCAATACATATAAGATATAGGACCAGATTCTCAAAAAATTGAAAAAATTCTCAGAATAGAAAACAATGATACGCCGGAGGGAAATTCGAATTACGCCGGTGTATGTGTACATACACCGGCGTAATTCCTTTGAGAATCTGGCCCATATGTATTGCAGATTTATTTATTTATTTATTATATATATAACCTAAATAATGATGTATAATAAATAAAAAATAAATCAATATGCAATACATATAATATATAATAATTAATATTAAATAAATAAAACATGAATACTGTGTAAAAAACAAACCCAAAAAATGATATATATTTTTTTAAATACATAAAAAAAAATATATATATAATAATTAATAATGAATACATAAAAAATAAATCAATCTGCAATACATATAATATATAATAATTAATATTAAATAAATAAAACATGAATACTGTGTAAAAAACAAACCCAAAAAATGATATATATTTTTTTAAATACATAAAAAAAAAATATATATAATAATTAATAATGAATACATAAAAAATAAATCAATCTGCAACATGTTAGAAGACCTATGAAATACACAATAACAGAGGGACATTTGCAATATTAGCCCCCCCCCCCCCGGAAATGAAGGAAGGGGGGCGCTCTTCTTCATTAAACAAAAAGCGGGTATCACACTATACAGCTGTCATCCCCATCTGACATCCCCCTTAAACGGCCAGTGCACAAAGATTAATTCAGCTTCTGAGTGACTATATTTAGTATCCCCCCCCCTTTCTCTGAGGGGTTCTAGTGCTGAGATCGCCCCCCCCCCCCCCAATGCTCAGGTCTGCTGCACCTGGAGTCTCACTTCTCCTGCTGCATTCTCCATAATGTAACACATCCATTACAGTGAGTGATGTATAAGAGCCACATAATCCGACTGGGGATACCGATATCTCCCCATCAGTGTCCCCAGGAACTGGCTGATCCCACCTGCACGGTGATCAGGGGTCTCAAACTGGGGCCCCTTCAGCTGCTGCGGAACTACAAGTCCCATCATCCCTCTGCCTGGGGGAGCCATGCTTGTAACTGTCAGTCTTGCATTGCCTCCTGGGACTTGTAGTTCCACAACAGCTGGAGGGCCACCAGTTTGAGAGACCCCCCCCCCCCTGAGGTTGATACTGGTGATGGAAATGTCGTATCTGCGGTCTGATGGTCAGTGGCTCTCCATGTCGATGGGAAACGTTCGGTGTGGAAGGGATGGAATGTGGAGTAATGGTTTGTGAAAAGACAAACAAGTTTGTAATCTGGGATCAAACAGGAGCAAGGATAAAAGAGGACAAAGCTTCAATCGGAGCTTGCAGCACAGTCCAGAGTCCGGCCCCCGGGTGGCAGGGGGGGGGGGGGTTGGGGGTCGCCAGCACCAGACAGCAAACAAAATCCAGAGGAGTTAGCAAAGGTCAAAAATCATCCACCAAATACTAAAAAAACAGGCATTGGACTTTGATCATCCCTGTCCACGTCATGGAAGAGGACCTGTCCCCAGACATTGTGGTATGAAGGGGGTAGCAGTGCCAATACATGCCCTTGGCCTTGGGGCCCCTAGACCCGGGGTGCTCAATCACTACTAGTGTTAGCATACTGTTTATTCAGACAAAGGTGCAACAACCATTGTCATATATTACAGTGTGATTACTCATTCTGCCACTAGGTGGTGGTATTACATTTAATGAATACATAATGTAATGTTCCTTCTAGTGGAACTACATGGTTATGATGTCATTTCCTGTCTCTGTCTTCCAATAAAGCAAGAAGGGCTCTGCTGTGTGTCCAGCACTAAGAGTCTAATCTGCAGCAACCTTCCAGCGGGCTGACCCCATGAAGCGGCTTCCCAGTTATTCCTGGCCCCAGTGAGAACTCTGCTGGGCTAAGCTACACCCCTAGGAGTGCTCCATCACTACTGGTGTTAGCATGCTGTTTATTCAGACAAAGGTGCAACAACCATTGTCATATATTACAGTGTGATTACTCATTCTGCCACTAGGTGGTGGTATTACATTTAATGAATACATAATGTAATGTTCCTTCTAGTGGAACTACATGGTTATGATGTCATTTCCTGTCTCTGTCTTCCAATAAAGCAAGAAGGGCTCTGCCATGTGTCCAGCACTAAGAGTCAAATCTGAGCAACTTCCAGCGGCTAACCTCATGGATCGGCTTTTCTGTTATTACCGGCCCAGGTGAGAACTCGGCAACACCCCTAGACCTGGAGTGCTCCATCACTACTGGTGTTAGCATGCTGTTTATACAGACAAAGGTGCAACAACCATTGTCATATATTACACTGTGATTACTCATTCTGCCACTAGGTGGTGGTATTACATTTAATGCTTACATAGTGTAAGGTTCCTTCTAGTGGAACTACATGGTTATGATGTCATTTCCTGTCTCTGTCTTCCAATAAAGCAAGAAGGGCTCTGCCGTGTGTCCAGCACTAAGAGCCAAATCTGAGCAACAACCTTCCAATGGGCGGACCACATGGTCTTGGCCCGTGAGAACTCTGCTGGGCTAAGCTACACCAAACCTGAGAGAGCAAGGGGGCGGCCATTAATGACTTTCCGACAGGGCCAATCCTAGGGTCATAGGCGCCTGGGTGCAGAAATAATTTTTGGCGCCCCCACATGGGCGTTGTCATTTTACTAACTCCTCCCCTTTACATCTCATTATACATCACATCTGTAGATGGACTAGGCACAGGAATGGGCAGGGGCAGTGTATCCTATGCAATCTATCACAACATAAAACATCTAGAGCAGGGGCAGCCCAGAGCACGTGTAAAGGGTCGCTGGGGATGCCATCCCCCAGCACACAGCACACTGAACACTGTGACTCACCTCGATTCTCTCTCTGTGCAGCCTGAGATAGAGGTGGGAGTGGGGGGCATTCCAACTGGAGTTGGTGGAGACAGTTCAGGATCCAAGACTCCCAGTGTTAGGAATTCATTCATGCACATCAGCACTCGGCAGGCACTAAAAACTAGAACCCTTGTGTCAGGAAGAAGAGTGGCCCCTCCTCCGAGCACTGCCAGGCTGGATGGGCTGCCCTAGTTCTGGATGGACACAAACAAGGAGAGAAGGAGGGAGGGGAGAACTCTGGCACTTTGGCGCCCCCACCTCTGCAGGCGCCTGGGTGCAATGCACCCTGTGCACCCTGCCTAGGATCGGCCCAGCTTTCCGGTCTAAAAATGCTAATCGGCTGGCTGTCACCCCGATACTCTGGCTGCAAGACCTGGAACAAATATCCAGCTCAGGGATTATGGCTTTACCGCCCGCATTCTTCTTCTGTGTCAGACACTCAGACACTATTTAAATAGGTGTTGGTGTAGAGCTGGACCCAAAAGGTAAGTATAATCTGGCGGGTAGGCAGCTTTCCATCATACGGGGTCCCCAGAGCAGTCAAAGAACGTGGGAAGGATGAGGTCAACACATGAGTTTATAATAAGACCAATATAGATTTATTCATTTTGATAAAAGATGGAGCAGTGGAAGCCAACATGTTTCAGGGAACGCGCACCCCCTTCATCAGGGCTCAATGGATAGATCTTGCAGGTCTTTGTTTCCTCGGACTTGATGAAGGGGGTTGCGAGTCCCTGAAACGTGTTGGATTTTACTGTCTGATCTTTTATCAATAATAATGAATATATTCTGGGTTTATTATGGACTCATATGGCGCTCCCATCCCTCCCTTCTTTAGGTAGAATTAAAGGCAGAGGAAAACTACAGCCAGATATGCAGCATTTTCAGGCAGAGATCGGCCTTCGTATTCTTCCCCTCTGCTCTCCAAGACCAATATAGATTTATTCGTTTTGATAAAAGATCGAGCAGTGGAAGCCAACATGTTTCAGGGACGTGCACCCCCTTCATCAGGGCTCAATAGATAGATCTTGCAGGTCTTTGTTTCCTCGGACTTGATGAAGGGGGTTGCTCTCCGATATCGAATGACCGGCTGCGTCTCTCAGGCTTTGTATTTTAGTACATTTGTCCTTCTCTGCATCTGAATAGACTTTTCTCTAATACAAGTAGAGCCCGATCAAAGTGTGCTAGACGGGGAGCCTAGGGGCCCGGTGAATGTCCAGGGGCCCGGTGAATGTCCAGGGGCCCCAGCTACAACCGTCATGCTGCTGGAGGGTGTGTTGTAGGCAGGGTGTGTCTGATGGTTCCAGTACAGACATTAGGGGGGGGGGGGGGGGCGGGTATGTATATCAATGTCATTCAAAGGATGGAGGGCCACAGCAACTAGACGTGCAATTTGCTTAGTTCTGAATTCGTAACATTTCTAAATTCCAACATTTCCGAATTTTTTCATTTGCAAATTTCAAATTCGAAAATTTCAGAAATTGGAAAATTGGAAATCGAAAAATTGGAATTTGAAAAAATTCGAAAATTCAGAAAAAACGGAAATTAGTAGGGTTGTCCCGATACCGATACCAGTATCGGTATCGGGACCGATACCGAGTATTTGCGGGAGTACAGCCACCGCTGCCGTGTTAATCACCGTGCGGGGAACATTACAGTCAGCTTTCGTTTGAATAGCTGTTTTCCCCGCCTAGCCGTGTCACTCCCCCTTGCTCGGGAGTGGACGGATCTGTCCAATCCCGAGCAAGGGGGAGTGTCTGTTACACGGCATGGCAGGGAAAACAGCTATTCAAACGAAAGCTGACTGTAATGTTCCCCGCACGGCATCGCGGCGGCATCATTTAGGTACGGGGGACATGGCTGCAATATGTTTGGGGACATGGCTGGATATATGTGGGTGACATGGCTGCGTATATGGGTGACATGGCTGCGTATATGGGGGACATGGCTGCAATATGTGGGGGACATGGCTGCAATGGGGGGACATGGCTGTGGGGGGACATGGCATATGTGGGGGGCATGGCTATATGGGGGGACATGGCTGCATATGTGGGGGGACATGGCTGCATGGGGGGACATGTGCATATGGGGGACATGGCTGCATGGGGGGACATGTGGGGGGACATGGCTGCATATGTGGGGGGACATGGCTGCATGGGGGACATGGCTGTTTGGGGACATGGCTGCATATGTGGGGGGACATGGCTGTATTTGTGGGGACATGGCTGCATATGTGGGGGGACATGGCTGCATATGTGGGGGGACATGGCTGCATATGTGGGGGGACATGGCTGCATATGTGGGGGGACATGGCTGCATATGTTTGGGGACATGGCTGCATATGTGGGGGGACATGGCTGCATATGTGGGGGACATGGCTGCATATGTGGGGGGACATGGCTGCATATGGGGGACATGGCTGCATATGTGGGGGGACATGGCTGTATTTGTGGGGGACATGGCTGCATATGTGGGGGGACATGGCTGCATATGTGGGGGGACATGGCTGCATATGTGGGGGGACATGGCTGCATATGTTTGGGGACATGGCTGCATATGTGGGGGACATGGCTGTGTGGGGGACATGGCTGCATATGTGGGGGGACATGGCTGCATATGTGGGGGGACATGGCTGCATGTGGGGGACATGGCTGCATATGTGGGGGGACATGGCTGCATATGTGGGGGACATGGCTGCATATGTGGGGGGACATGGCTGCATATGTGGGGGACATGGCTGCATATGTGGGGGACATGGCTGCATGGGGGACATGTGGGGGGACATGGCTGCATATGGGGGACATGGCTGCATATGGGGGGACATGGCTGCATATGTGGGGGGACATGGCTGCATATGTGGGGGACATGGCTGCATATGTGGGGGACATGGCTGCATATGTGGGGGGACATGGCTGCATGGGGGGACATGTGGGGGGACATGGCTGCATATGTGGGGGGACATGGCTGCATATGTGGGGGGACATGGCTGCATATGTGGGGGGACATGGCTGCATATGTGGGGGGACATGGCTGCATATGTGGGGGGACATGGCTGTATTTGTGGGGGACATGGCTGCATATGTGGGGGGACATGGCTGCATATGTGGGGGGACATGGCTGCATATGTGGGGGGACATGGCTGCATATGTGGGGGGACATGGCTGCATATGTTTGGGGACATGGCTGCATATGTGGGGGGACATGGCTGCATATGTGGGGGACATGGCTGCATATGTGGGGGGACATGGCTGCATATGTTTGGGGACATGGCTGCATATGTGGGGGGACATGGCTGTATTTGTGGGGGACATGGCTGCATATGTGGGGGGACATGGCTGCATATGTGGGGGGACATGGCTGCATATGTGGGGGGACATGGCTGCATATGTTTGGGGACATGGCTGCATATGTGGGGGGACATGGCTGCATATGTGGGGGACATGGCTGCATATGTGGGGGGACATGGCTGCATATGTGGGGGGACATGGCTGCATATGTTTGGGGACATGGCTGCATATGTTGGGGGACATGGCTGCATATGTGGGGGACATGGCTGCATATGTGGGGGACATGGCTGCATATGTGGGGGGACATGGCTGCATATGTGGGGGACATGGCTGCATATGTGGGGGGACATGGCTGCATATGTGGGGGGACATGGCTGCATATGTGGGGGACATGGCTGCATATGTGGGGGGACATGGCTGCATATGTGGGGGGACATGGCTGCATATGTGGGGGGGACATGGCTGCATATGTGGGGGACATGGCTGCATATGTGGGGGGACGTGGCTGCATATGTGGGGGACATGGCTGCATATGTGGGGGACATGGCTGCATATGTGGGGGGACATGGCTGCATATGTTGGGGGACATGGCTGCATATGTTGGGGGACATGGCTGCATATGTTGGGGGACATGGCTGCATATGTTTGGGGACATGGCTGCATATGTTTGGGGACGTGGCTGCATATGTGGGGGACATGGTTGCATTTATGGGGGGACATGGCTGCATATGTGGGGGGACATGGCTGCATATGTTGGGGGACATGGCTGCATATGTTGGGGGACATGGCTGCATATGTTTGGGGACATGGCTGCATATGTTTGGGGACATGGCTGCATATGTGGGGGACATGGTTGCATTTATGGGGGGACATGGCTGCATATGTGGGGGGACATGGCTGCATATGTGGGGGACATGGCTGCATTTATGGGGGGACATGGCTGCATATGTGGGGACACATTTAAAAAAAAGTATCGGTATTCGGTATCAGCGAGTACATGAAAAAAAGTATCGGTACTTGTACTCGGTCCTAAAAAAGTGGTATCGGGACAACCCTAGAAATTAGAAAATCGAAAATTAGAAAATTCAGAATTCGAAAATTCAAAAATGTCCACATGATTGAATTTCTGAATTTTAAAATGTCCAAATTTCCTAATTTTCGAATTTCAGAATAAAAAAAAATTCAGAATTTAAAAATGTCAGAATTTTCGAATTCCGAATTTCCGAATGTTCGAATTTCAGAATTTTCTAATTTTCTAATCCTGATCTTCCAAATGTTCGAATTTCCTAATTTCTGAATTCCAGAATTTTCGAATTTCCAAAAAAAGCTAAAAAACAAATCAATGAAAACAAAAATGAACAAGTTTTTCGGCAGTGCACATGTCTAACAGCTACTACCCTGCCTGGGGCCCCATTCTGCACCTGGCTGTACATTCACAAGACAGACATAAAATCTGTCCATGGAATTGGGATGTTTGGATTGGCAGCTGCTCGTGGGCCTCTGCACACAGGCCAGGGTGTTGTATTAATTACTGGAGGAAGCTTCTCGCTCTGGGGACCCCGTCTATCCAGCTCTGTCATTGTTCATCCGGTCCTCCTGCTCTGCACAATATTTATGTCTTCCAGATCCAGGCCGGGGGAATGCTGGGAGAGAGGTTGTGTCTGTCGCCCGGATACACTTCATTAATATCTGATGGGAGAGATTATCCCGCCAACAGAAATACCATTAACCCAACCGCTGCTGCTACTAAGCCCTGTGACTGGGGGGGATCCCTAGGAGCTAACAATCAGATCGACCCGTCTGTGAGCTGGCCATACACACAGCAATCTGACCCCTGGCTCCATGTCGGTTGGTGGAGATGGGATTGGCTTCTCTGAAGAGAAAGGTTTTCAGGGAACGTCTAATGTGGAAAGCGTAGGAGATAGTCGGACAGATTGGGGTAGGGAGTTCCAGAGGATAGGCTCAGGGGAAAGTCCTTGAGGTGAGCATGAGAGGAGGTGACAAGGGAGCTAGAGAGCCGGAGGTCTTAGGAGGAATGAAGAGGACCATTAGGTTGGGACTTGGTTTTGAGACAAGGCTAGTGATGTTGTTGGGGGCCGAATGGAGACCAGAGGAGGGATTGGTAGAGAGGGGCGGAGGACACTGAATGGAGACCAGTGGAGGGATTGGTAGAGAGGGGTGGGAGACACTGAATAGGCCAGTGGAGGGATTGGTACAGAGGGGTGGAGGACACTGAATGGAGGCCAGTGGAGGGATTGGCAGAGAGGGGTGGAGGACACTGAATGGAGACCAGTGGAGGGATTGGTAGAGAGGGGTGGGGGACACTGATTGGAGGTTAGTGGAGGGATTGGTAGAGAGGGGTGGAGGACACTGAACGGAGACCAGTGGAGGGATTGGTAGAGAGGGGTGGAGGACACTGAATGGAGGTCAGTGGAGGGATTGGTAGAGAGGGGTGGAGGACACTGAATGGAGGTCAGTGGAGGGATTGGTAGAGAGGGGTGGAGGACACTGAATGGAGGTCAGTGGAGGGATTGGTAGAGAGGGGTGGAGGACACTGAATAGAGACCAGTGGAGGGATTGGTAGAGAGGGGTGGAGGACACTGAATGGATACCAGTGAAGGGATTGGTAGAGAGGGGTTGAGGACACTGAATGGAGGTCAGTGGAGGGATTGGTAGAGAGGGGTGGAGGACACTGAATAGAGACCAGTGGAGGGATTGGTAGAGAGGGGTGGAGGACACTGAATGGAGGTCAGTAGAGGGATTGGTAGAGAGGGGTGGAGGACACTGAATGGAGGCCAGTGGAGGGACTGGTAGAGAGGGGTGGAAGACACTGAATGGAGACCAGTGGAGGGATCGGCAGAGAGGGGTGAGGACATTGAATGGAAACCATTGGGGGGATTGGTAGAGAGGGGTGTAGGACACTGAATGGAGGCCAGTGGAGGGATTGGCAGAGAGGGGTGGCGAACACTAAATGGAAACCAGTGGAGGGATTAGAAGAGAGGGGTGGAGGACACTGAATGGTGACCAGTGGGGGGATTGGAAGAGAGGGGTGGAGGACACTGGAATGGAGACAAGTGGAGGGATTGGCAGAGAGGAGTGGAGGACACTGAATGGAGATCAGTGGAGGGATTGGTAGGGAGGGGTGGAGGACACTGAATGGAGATCAGTGGAGGGATTGGCAGAGAGGGGTGGAGGACACTGAATGGAGATCAGTGGAGGGATTGGCAGAGAGGGGTGGAGGACACTGAATGGAGATCAGTGGAGGGATTGGTAGAGAGGGGTGGAGGACACTGAATGGAGACCAGTGGAGGGATTGGTAGAGAGGAGTGGAGGACACTGAATGGAGACCAGTGAAGGGATTGGTAGAGAAGGGTGGAGGACACTGAATGGAGGTTAGTGGAGGGATTGGTAGAAAGGGGTGGAGGACAATGAATGGAGACCAGTGGAGGGATTGGCAGAGAGGAGTGGAGGACACTGAATGGAGATCAGTGGAGGGATTGGTAGAGAGGGGTGGAGGACACTGAATGGAGATCAGTGGAGGGATTGGCAGAGAGGGGTGGAGGACACTGAATGGAGACCAGTGGAGGGATTGGTAGAGAGGGGGGGAGGACACTGAATGGAGACCAGTAAAGGGATTGGTAGAGATGGGTGGAGGACACTGAATGGAGGTCAGTGGAGGGATTGGTAGGGAGGGGTGGAGGACACTGAATGGAGATCAGTGGAGGGATTGGTAGGGAGGGGTGGAGGACACTGAATGGAGATCAGTGGAGGGATTGGTAGAAAGGGGTGGAGGACAATGAATGGAGACCAGTGGAGGGATTGGTAGAGAGGGGTGGAGGACAATGAATGGAGACCAGTGGAAGGATTGGTAGAGAGGGGTGGAGGACACTTAATGGAGACCAGTGGAAGGATTGGTAGAGAGGGGTGGAGGACACTGAATGGAGACCAGTGGAAGGATTGGTAGAGAGGGGTGGAGGACACTGAATGGAGGTCAGTGGAGGAATTGGCAGAGAGGGGTGGAGGACACTGAATGGAGACCAGTGGTAGGATTGGTAGAGAGGGGTGGAGGACACTGAATGGAGACCAGTGGAGGGATTGGCAGAGAGGGGTGGAGGACACTGAATGGAGGTCAGTGGAGGGATCGGCACAGACTGATCCAGTGGATCCCATATCTGTTCTGTACTCACGGTTTGCTGAGGTTCCCACATCTGTTCCAGTAGAAATTATCCACTTGGATGAGTGGAGACGGAGATATCTTCTCGGTGACGTTGGCGTGACAGCAGGAGGCTGCAGGAGGAGAGAAGAGATATCACCATACACGGCACAGACAACAACAGCAGACATAAGGAATGGATTCTATAGGATGATATTTCACGTGCAGCTCGATCGCTATAAATCGGTGAACTGACGATCGGTGATGGGGACACAGCGTGCCAGAAATTCCCGGACTGGTTTTAGCTCAATGAGTATCCAAACCAAAGAAGAAACGGCAGCTGGTCTCTATTCCTCTATATGTCTTTATTTTTTTTTTACATTTGAATATTCAAAAATTACGAATTTTCGAATATTCAAATTTACAAAATTTAAAAATTCTGACATTTTAAATTTTTAATTCGAAGATCCAAAAAAAATAAAAAATTCGAAAATATGAAGTAATAACTAACTAATAATACGTTTTTTTTTTTTTTTTTTCCAGGTCATTCGTTACAACTCTAAAAATGTAAAACCCGAAAGAAAATCCAAGAATTCAAAAGAACAAAAAACTGAAAAATTCTAAAGAATAACTAATTAACAATAATTAACTGTTAAATGATAGGTATTGGAATGTTCTTTGGAATTTATCCGAAGTTACGAATTATCCAAAATAACAAATGCCGCATTTAAACGAATGGAACGTAACAAATTATTAATAATAAATAATAAAAAAAGTTTTTTAATTATTATTATTATTAATAGTTAAGTTGTTATTAGTTAGTTATTATTTCAGATTTTCACATTTTTGGGTTTTTCGATCTTTAGATTTAGGAATTTGTTAATCCGAAGTTATGAATTTATCCGAAATAACGAATGCTGCATTTAAATGACTGGAACGAATTAATAATAAAAACGTTTTTTAATTATTATTATTGTTATTATTAATTCGTTCCATTCATTTAGATCCAGCATTTGTTATTTCGGATAAATTCGTAACTTCGGATTGACAAATTCCTAAATTTTTTCTTTACAGAAAAAAAACAAATTCCTAAATTTTAAGATCCAAAAACCCCAAAATTTTTAAATCTGAAATAATAACTAACTAATAAGAACTTAACTAACTTTTAAATTATAGGTGGAGGAGGTCCAGCGCTTGTATCAAGACGTGCAATTAGTTCAGTTCAGATTTTTTTTTTAACGAATTTAGACAAATTCGTTAATTCAGAAATATCAAAATTAACGAAAACCTGTTTAACAAGATTAGTAAATTTCGTAAACTCGAATATTCGAAAATTTGGAAATTCGAAGTGACAAGATCCAAAAACCTAACAATTTAGAAAATCTGAGATAATAACTAATAATAACTTAATTATTCCTTACTATTAAATTATAGGTATTGGAATTTCCTTTCAAATTTGGCAGTTAGTGAACGTAACGAATACGAATTTATCCGAAGTTACAAATTATCCGAAATAATGAATGCCGCATTTAACTAATTGCCGACCGCCCGCCGTCATATTACTGTGGGACGGTGGCACTGCTACGCGGGAGCACGTAGCTCTACGTCCTCCCTTTAGCAGCTTGTAGGGCGCGCGCCGCCGCCAGCGCGCGCCCCCCGAGTCCCGCGCGCGGGGCCGGCGGGTACGATCGCCACCGGCACCCGCGATTGCTCGTTACAGAGCGGGGAACGGGAGGTATGTGTGTAAACACATACCTCTCGTTTCTGTCAGCGGGGGAAACGCTGATCTTCTGTCCATACAATGTATGAACAGAAGATCAGTGACTTCCCCTAGTGAGGCCCCTCCCCCATACAGTTAGAACACACCCAGGAACATACTTAACCCCTTACCCGCCCCCTAGTGTTAACCCCTTCACTGCCAGTGGCATTTTTATAGTAATACAATGCATTTTTATAGCATTGATCGCTATAAAAATGCCAATGGTCCCAAAAATGTGTCAAAAGTGTCCGATGTGTCCGCCATAATATCGCAGTACCGAAAAAAAAAAAACGCTGATCGCCGCCATTACTAGTAAAAAAAAATAATAATAAAAATGCCATAAAACGACTCCCTTTTTTGTAAACGCTATAAATTTTGCGCAAACCAATTAATAAACGCTAATTGCGATTTTTTTTTTACGAAAAATACGTAGAAGAATACGTATCGGCCTAAACTGAGGGAAAAAAAAAAATGTTTTTTTATATCTTTTTTTTGGGGATATTTATTACAGCAAAAAGTAAAAAATATTGCATTTTTTTCAAAATAGTCGCTCTATTTTTGTTTATAGCGCAAAAAATAAAAACCGCAGAGGTGATCAAATACCACCAAAAGAAAGCTCTATTTGTGGGGAAAAAAGGACGCCAATCTTGTTTGGGAGCCGCGTCGCACGACCGCGCAATTGTCAGTTAAAGCGACGCAGCGCCGAATCGCAAAAAGTGCTCTGGTCATTGGGCAGCAATATGGTCCGGGGCTAAAGTGGTTAAAATGAATGGAACGTAGCAAATGAATAATAAATAACAAAAATAATAAAAAAGTTTTTTTAATTATTATTTATTATTATTAATTTGTTCCATTCATTTAGACGCGGCATTCGTTATTTCGTATAAATTCGTAACTTCTGATTAATTCGTATTCGTTACGTTCACTAACGGCCAAATTGAAAAGGAAATTCCAATACCTATAATTTAATAGTTAGTTATTGTTAGTTAGTTAGTTAGTAAGATATTTTTTTTGAATTTTTGGATTTTCTTATTTTCGGATTTACGAATTACGATCATAACAAATGATCCGAAAAAAAAAAAAAAAAAAATAGAATTTCGCCAATGCACATGTCTACTTGTATCCTTGTGTGATCTTTAGATTTTACAAAGTATAACTAAAGACAGATTTTTTTTTTTTTTTTTTTTTAATATTCGAAAATTCATAATTTTCGTAAATTCGAATATTCGAAAATTCAGAAATTCGATATTTGAAGATCCAAAAACCCCAAAATTTGGAAAATCTGAAATAATAACTAACTAATAATAAACGTAACTATTACTAACTATTAAATTATAGATATTGGGGGGCGTGACCGGAAGCCGAGCTGGACGGACGTGCTGCCTAGGAGCTCCGCTTCAGCCCGCAGCACATAGGCCGATTTCGGGGGAAATCTTCCTAGCTCCATGAGCTCCTCTCGCTCCAGCAGATCCTCTGCCTCCAGAGGACTTGCCCTACCGTTTTCCGGAGCCTCCACGTCCTTCAGGGACTACTTCAAGGTCCCCGACATGCCGCCGGCTGGCCATAGCAAGATGGCGCCGGACACCGAGGCCTTGCAGAGCCGGGACCTGTCCCCACAGCGCGGCCAGTACGCCGCTCAATCGCAGGCATCCGGGGACACACCATCATCCCCGCGGAGGACTCCGGAACAGCAGGGGGTGAGTGACCAAAACCGCCCGCCTCAGGACCCACACGCGCACGGCGGGGACCAGGCCGCAATGCATCCTCCATCGCAGTGGCGGCAGGCCGCGGAGCCCGCCCCCGGACCGCACGGCACAGCACAGGCCCTGGGGTCACAAGACGCCACAGTGGAGCCATCCTCCCCCCCAGACCCACTTCTGGACTTCCCGGCCCTGCCGAACCCAGCACACACCCCCCATGATGGCGAGGCCTGGTCCCCCCCAGGCACATGACTTTCCCTCGGGGTGGGCCTCAAATCCTCCCCAGGCCCAGAGAGCACCCCACCCCACAGACTTGCCCCTGACGGAGGCACATGAGGCAGTTCTCCGCCCCCACCTCTCCTACGCCCGGATGGCACAGACCGCCCCACCATTTCGGGGAGACGGGTCCCCGGGGCCTACCCCGCAGCCCCCCCTGACCGCCTCAGTATCTGACCCGGGTGCTCTCCCATTTGAACGCCCCCTGACCCCAGCCATGATCGGTGCCGCAGAGACCCACCGCTACGCAGACCCTGCATCCCCCCGCCAGCCATGGGGCCCGGATTGGGCTGAGCAGCCCCCCTGGCAGTCCTTCCTGCAAGCCTTCCCTACCAAAGAGGACTTTAAGCAACTGATTGCTGACGTAAAGGACACCTGTAGGACCGAAATTCAAACCATTCAAGCAGGCCTTAAACACCTGGCCGATAGAGTAGAGATGGCTGAAGAAGAGATACAGGAGACTAAACTGGCCGTACATAGGACCCAACTTCAGGGCTCCGACCACCATCTTATGCTACGGGACATGCAGCGCCACTTAGAGGACCTGGACAACAGGGGGCGCCGCAACAACATTAGAGTGCGAGGCCTCCCTGAGGCAGAAGAGGCTGAGGACCTGCAGAAAACGCTCCAGACGATGTTTAACGACCTCATAGGGGCACCCTTGGATAGACATATCGAAATGGACAGAGCTCATAGGGCCCTACGCCCGAAAGGCCCCGCTTCTAAACCACGGGATGTTATTTGCCGCATACAATCATACCCGCTGAAGGAGACCATCATGCACAAGGCCCGCGCTGCACGTGACCTGGTGTTCGACAACTCCCCAATACAAATATATCCAGACCTTTCCTGGATCACGCTCCAGAAGCGGAGACTCCTACAACCGCTACTGCGCACCCTGCAGGACCGGGACATCATTTATAGATGGGGCTTCCCCTTCAGCTTGACGGCCAAACACCAGGGGAGGTCGGCGATCCTACGATACCCCGAAGACCTAGACCCCTTCTGCGACGCCTTGGACATTCCTGTACCTCAGCTACCTGACTGGGACTTGGTGGCCACCCCCCCTCCACCTCCGGTGGTTTGGCAGAAGGTTCCACCGAACAAGCGCCCCAAGGGCCCAGGGCCATCCCGGCGATCCCCTAAACACAGAACCGGAGGTCCCGGAGTTGGAAGGCCCCTTCCCCGATGACCAACTGACTGTCCTGTGCAACCCGACCAACCCAAGCCAGATGACGCCAACTACTGATATGTACTCTCCACTTTTTGTTGTTGGTTTTTTTTTTTTTTTGTTTGTCCCTGGCGGTGCTGGTATGCTATGACCCCTTTATTGGACGCTCACAAGCTCCGTACCCTTGCCTTTCCCCCGAAGGCCATCACCACATTTATTCTGTTTTTTATTTATCGGGCTGTCCCGAGGCGGCCCCTGTCTGGACTGATCGGATTTCTGGATGCTGATCCCCCTGGTGGCTATCCACCAGAGAGTTCCTCCCTGGACCTCGGTCCCCCTGAGTCTCCCCGGCCCGGACCTCTTAAAGCTCCCGGCCGGGGAGTCCGATTGGAACTTGTATGGCCCGCGACCTCTTGGTCAGCCAGGGCACGCATACAAATGTTTATTGTGTTTAATCTGTGTGTTCTTACTCTCATTTCTTTTCCCCCCTCTAGAGCTCCCTGCTCCTGGTCGCCGCAGTCTGTACCTCGTCCCCATCGGCTCCCGGCTCTCCTCGCTTGGCCGTCGCCCCCCCTGGCCTGGACACGCCATCTGCTCCATCAGATAAGTAAACATATAGCACACCCCATCCTAGATTATGGCTAGAATTTTTCTCGTTAAATGTACATGGGCTGAATTCCAACAAGAAACGACACCTGGCGCTCCGAGAGTTTAGGCAGTCGGGGGCAGATATTGTTATGGTGCAGGAGACCCACTTTGATAGGGGGGACTCCTTCGCGTTTGCATCCCGATACTTCCCCCAGGTATACCAGGCCTTCGGATCACATAAAAAGGCAGGCGTAGCCATTCTCTTTAAAAAGGGGTCTCCCTTCTCTTGCTCCTCCACATGTTTAGACCCTCGGGGACACTTTTTAATTCTTAGGGGCCTGTGGCAGTCACAGGCCATTACCCTCTGTGTAGTTTACACGCCCAACACACATCAACACCACTTTTTGACCAGGGTTTATGCACGACTGTTCCGAGAGTCACATGACTTTCTGGTAATAGGAGGAGACTATAATCTAGCTCATTCGGTCACCTGGGACCGCCTGGTGGCCAATACCCAGACCTCGCAAACCCGGGCCCTCAGGGACTCAAAGTTGTTCCGCCAGTTGACTAGGAAAAATGCACTTTTTGATGTGTGGCGAGCCCTCCATCCAGGAGATCGACAATACACGTTCTACTCGGCCCCGCATCGCACTCACACGCGAATAGATTACTTTTTTGTGAATAACAACACGCTCCGGATTGCGGAAGCGGCTAGCGTGTTGCCTATCTCCTGGTCGGATCATGCCCCCATCACATTAACCCTGAACTTAAACGCTCCCCTCCGCCGCCCCTATAATTGGAGACTTAATGACTTCCTTCTACAACACGACCCCTCGAAACGGGCATTGGAAGAAACCCTCCAGCACTATTTCACTGAAAACGACACTCCAGACATCTCCGCCTCTACCCTGTGGGCTGCCCACAAGGCGGTCCTTAGAGGACGATGCATGGCCCTTTCCTCAGCGATGAAGAAAGACGCCGGTGCTGCTAAAGCACTGGCTGAAAGCCAGCTAAAGGCCTTGGAGGCAAAACTCCTGCTAAACCCCTCCACTGCACTCCTTAAACGGATTGTCCAAACACGCACGACGCTGCGGGAACTAGCCCTAGGCAAAGTAGAAAAGGCGCTGACCCGACTGAAACAACTCTATTACGATAAGGGCAATAAGGCGCAGGCTCTCCTGGCCAGGAAACTGGCGGACCGAGCCCTCGCCTCTACCCCACACCAGATAAAGGGCAGGGGGGGGCGATCTTCTGACCCATCCTAAGGACATAGCGGGAGCCTTTGCAGACTATTACATAGACCTATATAACAAGCCGGAAGTCCCACACAACCCCCCGTCTCCCGACATGAAAGCCCAAATGGCCCGTTACTTAGAACAAGCGGGTCTACCCCGACTTAAGACAGCGGACTTGCAGGGCCTGAACGCTCCTATACTAGCGGAGGAGGTGGCAGAGACAGTGAAGGGCCTCCCAGCCCATAAATCCCCGGGCCCTGACGGATTGCCTTACGAGTACTATAAGACCTTCCTCCCGTTACTCAGCCCCCACATGACCACATTATTTAACGCCTTTCTCCACCAGACCCCAATCCCAAGTGACATGCAGGGATCCTTTTTGACCCTTATACCTAAACCGGACAAGGACCCGGCCTCCTGCGCTAGCTATAGGCCCATAGCGCTACTGAACTCGGACCTTAAGATATTCACCAAACTTCTATCGATTAGGCTGAATGCCATTCTCCCCTCCCTGATCCATAAGGACCAAGTAGGTTTTGTGCCGCTACGCCAAGCAGGGGACAACACCAGGAAGGTCATTGACCTGATTGATGTAGCCAACAGGGACGGTGCGGAAGCTCTTATACTGAGCCTAGACGCCGAAAAGGCATTTGATCGCCTGAGTTGGCCCTTCATGTTTGCTACCCTTCACCACATGGGGTTTAAAGGACCCTTCTTGCGGGCGATACAACACCTATATTCAAACCCTACCTCCCAGGTTAAAACCCCCTTCGCCACATCCCCCCCCTTTCAAGTAGCCAACGGAACGCGCCAGGGATGCCCACTTTCGCCCCTGCTCTTCGCTCTATGTGTCGAGCCCCTGGCAGCGTCCATACGGGGAAATCCGGACATTAGGGGTATCTCGGTGCGGGGAAAGGAATTCAAGACATCCTTATTTGCGGACGACATCATTCTCACCCTGACCCGACCCAGAATCTCTTTACCTAACCTTCATGTTGAGCTAGATAAATACGGGACACTATCGGGTTACAAAACGAACGCCTCAAAGTCAGCGGCCCTCCCGATCAATATCCCAGAAGGTGAGCTCCATCACCTACAGTCGAACTTCCCCTATACTTGGGAGAGCTCATCCCTTAAATACCTCGGGGTCCATATCACCCCGTCCTTCAGTTCCCTATACCAAGCCAATTTCCCTCCCCTATATCGTACAATTAGGGGCCTTCTTCTGAAATGGAAGGCACATCATATCTCACTCCTAGGCCGCGTGGCGGCCATAAAAATGGTCATTCTCCCCAAACTCCTCTATCTGTTCCAAACGCTACCCATCCCGATTCCGTACGCCCACCTCCGTAAACTCCAGAGTGATATGCTGAAGTTTGTCTGGAACTATAGGAAGCATAGGATCCCTGGGTCGGTCATGACAGCCTCAAGGGGGGACGGGGCCCTGGCCTTCCCCAACCTTGTTAAATATTACCAAGCTACCCAGCTGCGTGCAGTAGTCTCCTGGTTCCCCCAGAGGTCCTTCAATAAATGGACGGAGATAGAGAAGATATGGTTAGCCCCCGTCCACCCAAACAGCCTCTTATGGGATGCCGCTGTGAGAGTGGAACCTGGCCGCTTGTTGGGCTCAATGTCCCTACTTAGGGGGCTCTGGGCGTAGGATGTCCCAGGAGGTGGCGCTGAAGTCCGAGTCCTCCCTGTTGAACTCCTTCATCTGCAACCCCAAAATTCCGGACAGCCTGACCCACCAGATGTCATGGCCCTGGGCCTCTCGAGACCTATTTCATTTGGGACACTTAGTGGACCCCAGGTCCCCGCAGGCTGCTGACGTTCTCGGAGCTCCAGGTGAAACACGACCTGCCCAGACAGGTGTTCTATAGCTATCTACAGATAAGGCATTATGCCCAAACAATAGCCCCGAAGCTCCAATTTTCACAGCCGCCTCTCCATTTGAACGTATTGTCCTGGAAGGGCGCCATAGACGGGGGCTGATCACTGACATCTATCAGCTGTTGAATGCATATGATTGGCAGGGACGGGGGAAGCATGCATATATGCTGAGGTGGGAGAGAGAGCTAGGGGAGTCAATGCCGATAGAGGCCTGGCAGGCCGTCTGGAGGCACGCTGCTAAATCGTCCCTATGCACCTTGTATAAGGAAAACTCATATAAAATTATGTGCTTCTGGTCCCAAACCCCGGATATACTCCACAAAATATATTCCCCACCACCTCTGACCGATGCTGGCGATGCCATCGGGATAGGGGCTCTCTCTTCCCCATCTATTGGACATGCCCCCTTATCTCCCCTCCGTTTTGGCAGTCCACGCAGCAGCTGCTTACCCGTCTCTTTGAGACGCCAATCCCCCTGACCCCTAAACTATTCTTGCTAGGGATTTCCCAGCCCCCGCCTGGCCAAACCATATAAGAAACTACTTAGACATATACTAACGGCGGCTAGATGCCTGGTAGCCCTTAACTGGAAAAAAAAATCCACCCCCCCCGTCCCGAAGAGGCCCTTTACGCTAGGATCAAAGACGTAGAACTGATGGAGGAGGAGCGGATGACAGCCAGGATACGTAATAGCATGGATGGACGCCGCACGACGAGGTCTGGAGCGAATGGCGCCGACGGGAGGACCCGCCGCCGGGAGCG
This sequence comes from Rana kukunoris, assembly GCA_029574335.1. Taxonomy (NCBI): domain Eukaryota; kingdom Metazoa; phylum Chordata; class Amphibia; order Anura; family Ranidae; genus Rana; species Rana kukunoris. The sequence goes on along the minus strand of JAJQKJ010001832.1, from coordinate 18,159 downwards.
GGCGAGGTGGCAGACGACGGCGGTGACCTGATTCTCTCTTCCCCCTCTTCCCTTCTTTTCTTTTCCTGATCCCTCTCTCCTCTTATACAATTTACTGTTAGGTGTCACCGTTGACACCAGAGTTTAGGAAATGGTTAGAAATGCATAACATGTTGACATGAAAGGCAGTAAGTCAGCTTTTGAAACAGGGCCCAATGGGGCCGGGAACTTAATTCCTCCTCTACCCATAAAGGGCTAGAGTAACATTTGTACTCCTGGATGACTGTCTGCTTTGGCTTTTGTTATTGCCTGCATTCACCTGTATCTTGCGAATCTGTTTCTCATAAATAAAAAATTTTTATTTGGAAAAAAAAATAAATTATAGTTATTGGAATTACCTTTCAAATTTGTCAGTTAGCGAAACGTAACGAATACGAATTTATCCGAAGTTACACATTTTTCTAAATAACTAATCTAAACGAATGGTACCAAAATATTACCAAAATATTACTAATAAATAACAACAATAATAATAATAACTTTTTTTTTTTTATTATTATTTTCTACTAATTCGTTCCATTCGTTTAGATGCGGCATTCGTTATTTCGGATGATTCGTAACTTCGGACAAATTCGCAAATTCGTTATGTTCACCAACAGCCAAATTTAAAAGGAAATTCCAATACCTATTATTTAATAGGTATTATTAGTTAGTTATTATTTTGAATTTTTGGATTTACGAATTGCGATCATAACGCATAATCCGAAAAAAAAATAAAACAAATGAAACAAACAAATTTTTCCGCAGTGTCTACTTGTATCCTTGTTGTGTGGTTTTTAGACTTTACAAAGTATAACTAAAGTCAGAATCTTTTTTATTTTTTATTCTGCATGCAATCGGTTCCAATAAATGGGAGGAGCTGTCTGCAGAGTAAGAGTGCAGTTCCTCGCAGGTGGCCATATCATGCAAAGGTGCCACCCCCCCAGTGAAAAGATCCTCAGGGGCGGGACTGTGACAGAGCTGCATGTTCTACTCTACTTTGCTTTTATAATAGAACTCCGGCCCACATATTCCGGATTCTGTTCAGCCAATTTTGTGATTCACTAAATGCCACACCGCGTGCCGGGAGGGTGACACCACAATTCGCAGCTTCCTGTGTCACCTCCCCGCCCCCTCCTTATGCACCAACAGCATCCTTTCCCTGGTGGGGGTCACCTCTGTACTCAGATAGGACATCTCAATCTCATTATTATCTCTTCCCCAATTCTACTTACAGTTGGAGTAGAGGTGACACTCCTGCATGCCAGTCTCGGGGCCCGGGGCCGCCTTGTGATGGGCCCCCTGCAGGCAGGCATGCTTGCAGTATACAGCAGACAGGAGGGCCAGAGACAACCAGACCACCAGAGACCTCATCTTCTTATTCTTCTACCTGGGGAGGGGACAAACAAGTCACACAATGGGGGGGGGGGGAACATTGTATCAGTGCTCCCTCCTGATTGGGGCTCAAGTCTGCGCAGGGGGAGGAGACTCAACATCCGAATAGAAGACATCTGATCAATTCGGATTTCTCTTCCTATACAGTGCGCCATGCAATGTACACGCCGATACCAGAGATTACTGTGAGACGTTCACTGGGTGATCCCCCAAAGTAATACCCCCCAAAGTGATCCCCCAAATGTGATCCCCCAAAAGTGATACTCCACAATGTGATCCCCCAGTGTGATACCCCCAATGTGATACCCCCTAATGTGATACTCCACAATGTGATCCCCCACAATGTGATACCCCAATGTGATTACCCAAATGTGATCCCCCAATGTGATCCCCCCAAATGTGATCCCCCAAATGTGATGCTCCACAATGTGATCCCCCAATGTGATGCTCCACAATGTGATCCCCCAAATGTGATCCCCCCAATATAAACCCCCAATGTGATACCTTCAGTGTGATACCCCCCAAATGTAATACACCATAATGTGATACCCCCCAAATGTGATCCCCCAATATGATCCCCCAAATGTGATCCCCCAAAAGTGATCCTCCACAATGTGATCCCCCAGTGTGATACCCCCAATGTGATACCCCCTAATGTGATACTCCACAATGTGATCCCCCACAATGTGATACCCCCAATGTGATCCCCCCAAGTGTGATCCCCAAATGTGATACTCCACAATGTGGTCCCCCCAAATGTGATCCCCCAATGTGATGCTCCACAATGTGATCCCCCAATGTGATGCTCCACAATGTGATCCCCCAAATGTGATCCCCCCAAATGTAATCCCCCAATATAAAACCCCCAATGTGATACCCCCAAAATGTAATACATCATAATGTGATACCCCCCAAATGTGATTCCCCAATATGATCCCCCCAATGTTATGCTCCACAATGTGATCCCCCCGAAGTGATCCCCCCCAAATGTAATCCCCCAATATAAAACCCCCAATGTGTGATACCCCCAGTGTGTTACCCCCTATGTGATATCTCCCATGTAATATCCCCAATGTGATACCCTCCAGTGTGATACCCCTAATGTGATATTCTCAATGTAATAACCCCCACCATGGCTGACAATGTGACCCACCCCCCCAGTGTGATAACCTCACCATATGTGAATTATAAAAGATAATACATACAGTATATAATGATTATACAGATAACATATCAGATAATGAACTATATAAAGTGTGAGGCATTAGCAGGAGATTGTGCCCGTCTCTGCGATTTGCACAGGAGCGCTGTGCATCTTTTGGTCCATTTCAGGTCTGAATTCAGCCAAAAATTGGGGCTGAAATCGGACCTAAAACGGCGAACCGGAACGCACCAATGTGAACACGGCTACATATGGGGGGCTGGCTCAGCAGTTGCCCTCTCTGGTCAGACCACAGGCTGTTCTGTGGTTGCAGCATCGTGCTGTACGGGCCCCACTCCTGACCACCAGAGAGGGTTCCCCCAGCACCCCGGGTTCTCCCACCTCTCAGGGTCACAGCGCCCCCCCCTGTGGACTAGCTGGCTCCACTCCTGACCACCAGAGAGGGTTCCCCACCTCTCAGGAACACAGGATTTCCTCCAGCGCCCCCCTCTGTGGACTCGCTGGCCCTACTCCTGACCACCAGGAGGGTTCCCCCAGCACCCCGGGTTCTCCCACCTCTCAGGGTCACAGCGCCCCCCCCCTGTGGACTAGCTGGCTCCACTCCTGACCACCAGAGAGGGTTCCCCACCTCTCAGGAACACAGGATTTCCTCCAGCGCCCCCCTCTGTGGACTCGCTGGCCCTACTCCTGACCACCAGGGAGGGTTCCCCCAGCACCCCGGGTTCTCCCACCTCTCAGGGTCACAGCGCCCCCCTCTGTGGACTAGCTGGCTCCACTCCTGACCACCAGAGAGGGTTCCCCACCTCTCAGGAACACAGGACTTCCTCCAGCGCCCCCCTCTGTGGACTCGCTGGCCCCACTCCTGACCACCAGGGAGGGTCCCCCAGCACCCCGGGTTCTCCCACCTCTCAGGAACACAGCGCCCCCCTCTGTGGACTAGCTAGCTCCACTCCTGACCACCAGAGAGGGTTCCCCCACCTCTCAGGAACACAGGACTTCCTCCAGGGCCCCCCTCTGTGGACTCGCTGGCCCCACTCCTGACCACCAGGGAGGGTTATCCCACCTCCTCTCAGAACACAGCACCCCCCTCTGTGGACTCGCTGGTCACCTCAGCTTTCTCGGTCTCTCCGGACCCACATAGCTGTCCTGACTCCCCCAGTCTTATGGGCAAGAGGTCCCCCCCCAACATAGGGTCTTGTCTCCCGAGAACATCACCCTCAATGAGATACCCCCCAATGTAACACCCCCAAATGTGATCCCCCAATGTGATGCCTCCCAATGTGATCCCCCAATGTGATGCCCCCACCCCATTGTGATACCCCCTAATGTTATATCCCCCAAAGTGATACCCCCAATGTGATATCCCCCAATGTAATACCTCAAATGTCATACTCCCAATGTGATACCCCCCAGTATGATTGCCCCCCCCCCCAATTTTATATCCCCAAAGTAATACCACCAATGTGATATCCCCCAATGTGAACCTTCTCAAAATGATACCCCCAATGTGATACCCCTCAATGTGAACCTTCTCAATATGATACCCCCAATGTGATATCCCCAATGTGATACCCCCCAATGTGATCCCCCCAATGTGAACCCTCTCAATATGATACCCCCAATGTGATATCCCCAATGTGAACCATCTTAATGATACCATACCCCCAATGTGATACCCCCAATGTGATATCCCCAATGTGAACCTTCTTAATATGATACCCCCAATGTGATACCCCCAATGTGATATCCCCAATGTGAACCTTCTTAATATGATACCCCCAATGTGATACCCCCAATGTGAACCAAATGGCAGCACCTGCATCTCCCCCGCTGCCCCAAGCTCCTCTCAGACCCGGGTTATACCAACCCTGCACACCTCCGTACTCACCCAGGCTGCCGGAACACCTCATCCCAGGTTTACGTCCCACCCAAGGCACTCCGGAACCTTCAAACAAACCCCCGATCCGGGATCACACATTTCTCTCTCCGCTCACTATCCACGCTGGAGCCTACCAAAACCCTTAACCCCTTGGGAATCCGGCGTCCTTTCTACCTAAATCCACCTATCGGCACGGAGCCTCACATCTCCACATAAGATATAAAAGAAAAGAAAATGGACTAAAACTGAAAATGCATAAAAATATAAACCAAAAACACAATAAAAAATGCCAAAAATGATCAATCCTAAACAGTTCTTATTTCAGACCGGTAAGGCCCAAAGAGAGGAAGAACGGGATTGGCTGCTTTGGAAGGCGCTTGTCTTGCCGGTGAATGAGCCCCTCTCTATGGACGGAGTTCTCTATGTAGCAAGTCTCTTACCTTTGCCGCTCACGTGCCAAGTGTCAGCTCTCCGGCTCCTCTCAGTATTTATATCTCTCGGTGTGTTTGCTCTCCTTATCATCTCACCTCATCCAAGGCCGTCTGGGTGGTCTCACTTCACCTGTCTCCAGTCCAGGACCTCGCCCCTTGGACCCCAGGACAATCTGATTGGAACTTGTCCAGATTTTCATGTTATTTGGTGTCTCTGTGACCTCAGTCTCAGTCTTCTGTAGGTCTACAAACCTCCCTTATCTGCCTATTATATGTGTGTTGTATGCCAAGGGCGGCTGGTGCTCAAGATTTTTGGGGGGCGCAAACAAACTGAAAAAAAAAAACCCCCATCAAACACAGCTACTATACCATCAATTGCTGCCAGGTTGCCCATCAATTGCCGCCACTGAGCCCATCAATTGCTGACACTGTGCCTATCACTTGCTGCCAGTGTGCCCATCAATTTCTGACACTGTGCCCATCAATTGCCGCTACTGTGCCCATCAATTGCTGCCACTGTGCCCATCATTTGCTGACACTGTACCCATCAATTGCTGCCAGTGTGCCCATCAATTGCTGCCAGTGTGCTCATCAATTGTCGCTACTGTGCCCATCAATTGCTACCAGCATGCTCATCAATTGCCGCTACTGTGCCCATCAATTTATGCCAGTGTGCCCATCATTTGCCGACACTGTGTCCATCAATTGCTGCCAGTGTGCCCCATCAATTGCTGCCAGTGTGCCCATCCATTGCTGCCCAGTGTGCCCATCCATTGATACCAGTGTTCCCATCAATTTCCGCTACTGTGCTCATCAATTGCTGCCAGTGTGCCCATCCATTGCTGCCAGTGTGCCCATCCATTGATACCAGTGTTCCCATCAATTTCCGCTACTGTGCTCAATTGCTGCCAGTCTGCCCATCCATTAATACCAGTGTTCCCATCAATTTCCGCTACTGGGCCCATCAATTGCTGCCAGTGTGCCCATCATTTGCCGACACTGTGTCCATCAATTGCTGCCAGTGTGCCCATCCATTGCTGCCAGTGTGCCCATCCATTGATACCAGTGTTCCCATCAATTTCCGCTACTGTGCTTATCATTTGCCGACACTGTGTCCATCAATTGCCGCTACTGGGCCCATCAATTGCTGCCAGTGTGCCCATCAATTGCCGCTAATGTGCCAATCAATTGCTGCCAGTGTGCCCATCCATTGATACCAGTGTGCCCATCCATTGATACCAGTGTGCCCATCCATTGATACCAGTGTGCCCATCCATTGCCGCTACTGTGCTCATCAATTGCTGCCAGTGTGCATCCCCCACCCCGCCGGGGCACTTACCTGTCTCGGTGGGGCAGCAGCGGGTCGCAGCGGGGGGTCCTCTGCGCTACTCGATGTTTTCTCCCATCCTCTTGCTATGATTGGACACCTAGGCGTCCAATCACAGCGCCTATCGTTTCAGCCAATCAGGTGACAGGTAACAGACCCGAGCACCTGAATGGCTGAGAGACGGTTCAGTGTCAGGAAAGCGAATATTCATTCACTTTCCTAACACAAACAAAGCTGAGTGAACTGCCAATGTCCAGGATGGTGCCAGCTGTTCACCTTTTTGGACGCCTATTAGAGCCTATGGCTCTAATCAGATGCTTCCAAAAACACCCCCACCGCTGTAATTTAGATGCCGGGGCGCCCAAAAAAGGGGCGGACACCTGAATAAGGGGGCGGCAGCAGCGACCAAAAATAGATTCATGCAATTCACAGCGCTGGGGGCAGGAATGGGGGGGGGGGGGGATGCCCGGTATTATTATTATACAGGATTTATATAGCGCCAACAGTTTACGCAGTGCTGTACAATATTAAAACAGAGACAATACAGTTATAATACATTAAAATACAAGAGGAATAAGAGGGCCCTGTTCAGAGGAGCTGACAATCTAATAGGGGCGGGGCAGGTGGTACAAAAGGTTGTAACTGTGGGGAATGAGCGGGGGGGGAAGAGGTAAAAAGATTAGTTGGAGACGTGATCGGCTTCCCTGAAGAGATGAGTTTTCAGGGATCGCCTGAAGGTAGCAAGAGTAGGGGGATAACCGGACAGGTTGAGGTAGCGAGTTCCAAAGGATGGGAGATGCTCTGGAAAAAATTTGGTATTGAAGGGGGTCCCCATTTTTCATGTGGCCCCCTTGGAAAAATGAATTGGCGCACCCCGGGTATAGAATATAAGATCGGTGTGTATATAAAGGCTGCAGCCATGGCGTTGGGGAACATAGAGAATTCCAGAAATGTGACGATTCTCGGAAGGAATGTCTCCACATAATAATTATACGTCTCCATATAGACAGACATGATGATAAAATACGGGGTGACGGTGACAAATGAGGAGTCCCGGGGTGACGAGATTTGTCTGCACATTGCTTCAGGCAGTAAAATATTTTAATTGCCGATTCTTCTTCCACCATAGCATTCCCGGCTCCAGTATCCTTATTATCAGTGGCGGAATTACCAGGGTCGCAGCAGTCGCACTTGTGACTGGGCCCCTGATTTCCGCCACTGTAGGGGCCCCGCCGCCGCCCGGGAGATAGCACACTGAACTTATTATTATTATAATTATTATTATACGGGATGTGCCTTATCGGAGGAAAAGGAGGTGATATTTTCTCTGCAGATTCTTCCTTCCCCGGAGCTAATGAAGACTCATCATCGCTCACGCCATCTCTCGCGCTCTCATGCCATCCTTCGCACCATCTTTCATGCCATCTCTTATGCCATTTCTCGCGCCATCTCTCATGTCATCTCATGTCATCTCTCACATCTCTCATGTCATCTCTCATGCCATCTCTCTCACGCCATCTCTTATGTCATCTCTCGCGCCATCTTTCATGCCATCTCTCATGTCATTTCTCATGTCATCTCTCGCGCCATCTCTCGCGTTATCTCTCATGTCATCTCTCATGCCATCTCTCATGCCATCTCTTATGTCATCTCTCGCGCCATCTTTCATGCCATCTCTCATGTCATTTCTCATGTCATCTCTCGCGCCATCTCTCGCGTTATCTCTCATGTCATCTCTCACACGCCATCTCTTATGTCATCTCTCATGTCATCTCTCATGCCATCTCTCATGCCATCTCTTATGTCATCTCTCCGCGCCATCTTTCATGCCATCTCTCATGTCATTTCTCATGTCATCTCTCTCGCGCCATCTCTCGCGTTATCTCTCATGTCATCTCTCGCGCCATCTCTCATGTCATCTCTCATCTCTCTCATGTCATCTCTCATGCCATCTCTTATGCCATCTCTCATGTCATGTCATCTCTCATGCCATCTCTCATGCCATCTCTCGCGTTATCTCTCATGTCATCTCTCATGCCATCTCTCGCGCCATCTCTCATGTCATCTCTCATGTCATCTCTCATGTCATCTCTCATGTCACTCACGCACGGCCATGAAATATTCCCCACTTCCTGGAATACAAAGTTGGGTTGGGTACGAGGAGGAGGAGGAGGGGGGGGGGATTATAAATCTATTTCCAACAGAAATGTCTTCTCATTGCGGACGTTCGATAAGAAGACGCACATTTCACACATTCCAAAAATAAAGAGAAAAAAACAATGAGAATAATTTGAGTTGTACAAATTGTTTCCATGTGAGATGTTTATTGTTACGGATACATTCTGTTTAACCCTTCCTTCCATACCGGCGCCTTTCTCCCCCTTCCATACCGGGCGCCTTTCTCCCCCCCTTCCATACCAGGCGCCTTTCTCCCCCTTTCCCCTCCTTTTCCCTTTCTCGTTTCTCCCCCTTCCATACCGGGCGCCTTTCTCCCCCTTCCATACCGGGCGCCTTTCTCCCCCTTCCATACCGGAAGGCGGCCCTTTCTCTCTTCTCCCCCTCCCCCTTCCATAACCGGGCGCCTTTCCTCCCCCCTTTCTCCCCCTTCCATACCGGGCGCCTTTCTCCCCCTTCCATACCGGGCGCCTTTCTCCCCCTTCCATACCGGGCGCCTTTCCTCTCCCTCCCTCCTTACCCTTTCTCCTTTCTCCCCCCTTCCATACCGGGCGCCTTTCCCCCTTCCTCCGGCTCCCCTTCCATACCGGGCGCCTTTCTCCCACCTTCCATACCGGGGCCTTTCTCCCCCCCCATACCTTCTTTCTCCCCCTTCCATACCGGGCGGCACGCCTTTTCTCCTCCCCCTTCCATACCGGGTGCCTTTCTTCCCTTCCCTTTCTCCTCCTTCCGGGGCGCCTTTCTCTCCCTTCCATACTGGGTGCCTTTCTTCCCCTTCCCATACCGGGTGCCTTTCTTTCTCCCCGCATCTCCCTTTCTATACCATACCGGGTGCCTTTCTCTCTCCTTTCTCCCCCTTCCATACCGGGGCGCCTTTCTCTTCCTCCCCGTCCATACCGGTGCCGCCTTTCCTCCCCCTTCCATACCGGGGCCTTTCTCCCCCTTCCATACCGGGCACTACCCGGGTGCCGGTATCTTCTCCCCCCCCTTCCATACCGTGCGCCTTTCTCTCCCTTCCATACCGGGCGCCTTTCTCCCCCTTCCATACCGGCGCCTTTCTCTTCCCTCACGCCCCCTTCATACCGGGCGCCTTTCTCCCCCTTCCATACCGGGCGCCTTTCTCCCCCTTCCATACCGGGTGCCTTTCTCTCCCCTTCCATACCGGTGCCTTTCTCTCCCTTCCATGCCGGGCGCCTTTCTCTCCCTTCCATACCGGCGCCTTTTTCTCCCCCTTCCATACCGGTGCCTTTCTCTTCCCCGCTTTTCCCCCCACCTTCCATACCCGGCGGCCCGCCTTTCTTTCTCCCCCTTCCATACCGGGTGCCTTTCTTTCCCCTTCCATTCCGGGATCCTCCCTAACATTACCGGGCGCCTTTCTCCCCCTTCTATACCGGGGCGCCTTTCTCCCCCTCCATACCGGGCGCCCTTTCTCCCCCCTTCCATACCCGGCGCCTTTCTCCCTTCCTCCCCTTTCCATACCGGGCGCCTTTCTCCCCCTTCCATACCGGGTGCCTTTCTCTCCCTTCCTCTCCCCCTCTCCATACCCGGCGCCTTTTCTCCCCTTCCTTCCATAACCGGGTGCCTTTCTTTCCCCTTCCATACCGGCGCCTTTCTCTCCCTTCCATACTGGGTGCCTTTCTTCCCCTTCCTATACAGAGAGCGCCTTTCTACCCCTTCCATACCGGGCGCCTTCTCCCCCTTTCCATACCGGGCGCCTTTCTCCCCCCTTCCATACGGGTGCCTTTCTCTCCCTTCCATACCGGGCGCCTTTTCTTCCCCCCCCTTCCCATACATACCGGGCGCCTTTCTCCCCCCCTTCCATGCCGGGCGCCTTTCTCTCCCCCCTTCCATAGCCGGGCGCCTTTCTCTCCCTTCCATGCTGGGCGCCTTTCTCTCCCTTCCATACCGGGCGCCTTTCTCCCCCTCCATTCCAGGCGCCATTCTCCCTTCTCTCCTCCCCCTTTCCATACCGGGCGCCTTTCTCCCCCTCCCTTCCATACCGGGCGCCTTTCTCTCTCCCTTTCCATACCGGGCGCCTTTCTCTCCCTCCATACCGGGCGCCTTTCTCCCCTTTCCATACCGGGCCCTTTCGATCCTCCTTCTCTCCCCCTTCCATACCCGGCGTCCTTTCTTTCTCCCCCTTCCATACCGGGACGCCCTTTCTCCCCCTTCCATACCGGGCGCCTTTCTCCCCCCTCCTTCCATACCGGGCGCCTTTCTCCCTCCTCTCTATTCCCTCTCCTCCCCCTTCCATACCGGGCGCCTTTCTCCCCCCCCTTCCATACCGGGCGCCTTTCTCCCCTCTTCCTCGCCCCTTCCATACCGGGCGCCTCTCTCCTACTTTCATACCGGGCGCCTTTCTCCCCCCTTCCATACCGGGCGCCTTTCTCTCCCTTCCATTCCGGGCGCCTTTCTCCTCCCCCTTCCATACCGGGCGCCTTTCTCCCCCTTCCATACCGGGCGCCTTTCTCCCCCTTCCATACCGGGCGCCTTTCTCTCCCTTCCATACCGGCGCCCTTTCTCTCCCCTCCCCCTTCCATGCCGGGCGCCTTCTTCTCTCCCCCTTCCATGGCCGGGCGCCTTTCTCCCCCTTCCATGCCGGGCGCCTTTCCCCTTTCTCCTCCCCCTTCCATGCCGGGCGCCTTTCTCTCCCTTCCATACCGGCGCCTTTCTCCCCCTTCCATACCGGGCGCCTTTCTCCCCCTTCCATACCGGCGCGCCTTTCTCTCCCCCTTCCATACCGGGCGCCTCTCTCCTACTTTCCATACCGGGCGCCTTTCTCTCTTTCTCCTACCCCCTTCCCATACCGGGCGCCCCTTTCTCTCCCTTCCATTCCAGACGCCTTTCTCCCCCCTTCCATACCGGGCGCCTTTCTCCCCCTTCCATACCGGGCGCCTTTCCTCCTTCCTCACCCTTCCATACCGGGCGCCTTTCTCCCCCCCCTTCCATACCGGCGCCCTTTCTCCCCCTTTCCATACCGGCCGCGCCTTTCTCCCCCTTCCATGCCGGGCGCCTTTCTCCCCCCTTCCATTCCGGGCGCCTTTCTCTCCCTTCCATGCCGGTCTCCACGCCTTTCTCTCTCCCTTCCATACCGGGCGCCTTTCTCCCCCTTCCATACCGGGGCGCCTTTCTCCCCCTTCCATGCCGGGCGCCCTTTCTTTCTCTCCCCCTTCCATGCCGGGCGCCTTTCTCCCCTTCCCATGCCGGGCGCCTTTCTCTCCCTTCCATTCCGGGCCGCCTTTCTCTCCCTTCCATGCCGGGCGCCTTTCTCTCCCTTCCATCGCGGGCGCCTTTCTCCCCCATCCATACCGGGAGGGCGCCTTTCTCTCCCTCTCCCTTCCATGCCGGGCGCCTTTCTCTCCCTTCCATGCCGGGGCCTTTCTCTCCCTTCCATTCCATGCCGGCGCCTTTCTCATCCCCTTCCATTCTCGGCGCCTTCTCTCCTCTCCCTTCCATGCTGGGCGCGCCTTTCTCTCCTCCCTTCCATTCCGGGCGCCTTTCTCTCCCTTCCATTCCGGGCGCCTTTCTCCCCCCTTCCATGCAGGGCCCGGGCGCCTTTCTCCCCCTCTCCCCCTTCCATGCCGGCGCCTTTCTCTTCTCCCCCTTCCATTCCTGGCGCCTTTCTCTCCCTTCCATGCTGGCGCCTTTCTCTCCCCTTCCATGCCGGGCGCCTTTCTCTCCCTTCCATGCCGGGCCGCCTTTCTCCCCCTTCCATTCCGGGCGCCTTTTCTCCTCCTTCTCTCCCTTCCATGCTGGCGCCTTTCTCTCCCTTCCATTCCGGGCCGCCTTTCTCCCCCTTCCATAACCGGGCGCCTTTCTCCCCCTTTCATGCCGGGCGCCTTTCTCCCCCTTCCATACCGGGCGCCTTTCTCCCCCTTCCATGCCGGCGCCCTCCTTTCTCCCCCTTCCATGCCGGGCGCCTTTCTCCCCCTTCCATGCCATGCCGGGCGCCTTTCTCCCCCTTCCATGCCGGGCGCCGCTTTCTTTCTCCCTTTCTCCCCCTTCCATGCCGGCGCCTTTCTCTCCTTCTCTCTCCCTTCCATGCCGGGCGCCTTTCTCTCCACCTCCATACCGGGCGCCTTTCTCCTCATCCCTTCCATGGCCGGGCGCCTTTCTCTCCCTTCCATGCTGGGCGCCTTTCTCTCTCCCTTCCATGCCGGGCGCCTTTCTCCCCCTTCCATTCCGGGCGCCTTTCTCTCCCTTCCATGCCGGGGGCGCCTTTCTCTCCCTTCCATGCCGGGCGCCTTTCTTCTCTCCCCCTTTCCTTCCATTCCGGGCGCCTTTCCTCTCCCTTCCATGCTGGGCGCCTTTCTCTCCCTTCCATTCCGGGCGCCTTTCTTTCTTCCCCCCTTACCATACCGGCCGCCTTCTCTCCATTCTCCTCCTCCTCTCCATTCCATGCCGGCGCCTTTCTCCCCCTCTCCCCTTCCATGCCGGGGCGCCTTTCTTCTCCCCCTTCCATGCCGGGCGCCTTTCTCCCCTCTCCTTCCATGCCGGGCGGCTTCTTTCTCTCCCTTCCCATACCGGGCGCCTTTTCTCTCTCCCCCCTTCCATACCAGGCGCCATTTCTTTTCCCCTTCCATACCGGGCGCCTTTCTCTCCCCTTCCATACCGGCGCCTTTCTACCCCTTCCATACCGGGCGCCTTTTCTCCCCCTTCCATACCGGCGCGCCTTCTCTCCCCCTTCCATACCGGGCGCCTTTCTCTCCCCTTCCATACCGGGCGCCTTTCTCCCCCTTTCATACCGGGGCGCCTTTCTCCCCTTCCATCCATACCGGGCGCCTTTCTCTCTCTCCCTTCCATACCGGCGCGCCTTTCCTCTCCCTTCCATACCGGGCGCCTTTCTCCCCCTTCCATACAATGGGCCAGATTCTGGTAGAATCCGCGCGGCGTAGCGTAAGCCATTTACACTACGCCGCCGCAACTTACTGGAGCAAGTGCCGTATTCTCCAAGCACTTGCTCCGTAAGTTGCGGCGGCGATAGTGTAAATGGCCCGGCGTAAGGCCGCGAAATTCAAAGGGGGCGGCTTGTATTAAATTAAAATTAAGCGCGCCCCCCCGCGTCGATCGAGCTCTGCGCATGCGCCGGCCGGGGAACAAGCCCAGTGCGCATGCTCCAGCTCACGTCGGAAAAACGTTGTTAATCCGACGTGATCGTCACTTACGCAATTCCCTATTCGCGAACGACTTAGTAAAACGACGTAACCGACGGAAAAAGACGACGCTGACCCCGACGCCATACTTAACATGGCATACGAGGAACGACGGAACTTCGTAAGCCTACCCCCTCATATAGCAGGGGTAGGTTTACGCTTACGGAAACGACGTTAAACGACGACGAGGCGGCGCAAAAACGTTCGGGAGCAGAATCGGCTTATTAGGCTCATTGAGAAATCAACGTAAAGGCCACCTAGCGGCCAGAACAAGTCATTTACATCTAAGATCCCGACGGTGTAAGTGTCTTACACCTGTCGGATCTACGCCGTATCTATACGTAAGTGATTCTATGAATCAGACGCATAGACAGGGCCGCCATCAGGGGGGTACAGCAGTACACCTGTAAGGGGCCCGGGGGTCCCGGATGGGAACCCCCTAAAAAAAAGGTCCGGAGGTGCCCAGGTGCCTGGAGGCCCCCAGGGCCCAGGGGACCTCTTTTTTGCTTTATTTTTTATAAAAAAATATATTTTTTAATATTTAATTTATTTTATTTTTTATTAAAGGGCCAAATTTTTTTTTTTTTCTTTAGCAGCCGAGAGGTCCCAGGGGCCCCCAGGGCCCCGGGTGGCAAACCCCCCATTTTTTCATTTATTTTTTTATAAAAAAATATATTTAATATATTTTAATTTTTATTTTTTTATTAAAGGGCCAATGTTTTTTTTTAAGGGGTCTGGAGGTCCCCAGGGGCCCGGAGATCCCCAGGGCTCCAGATGAACAACTCCCTTTTTTTTTTTTATAAAAAAATTATAATTTTTATATATATTTATTTATTACTTTTTATTTTTATTTATTACATACATATACATACATTTATTATTATTATTAAAAGGCCCATAGGTCCCCCAGGGCCCCCGGGTGGAAAACCCCCCATTTTTTTCATTTATTTTTATAAAAAAAAATATTTAATATATTTTTTTTTTATTTTTTTTATTAAAGGGCCAATGTTTTTTTTTTTAGGGGTCTGGAGGTCCCCAGGGGCCCGGAGAGATCCCCAGGGCTCCAGATGACAACTCCCGTCCCCTTTTTTTTTTTAAAAAAATAATAATTTTTATTTATATATTTTTTGTATTACTTTTAATTTTTTATTTTTTATATACATATACATACATTTATTATTATTATTAAAAGGCCCATAGGTCCCCAGGGCCCCCGGGTGGCAAACCCCCCATTTTTTTCATTTATAATTTTTTTTATAAAAAATATATTTTTAATATATTTTTATTTTTTTATTAAAGGCCAATGTTTTTTTTAGGGGTCGGGGTCTGGAGGTCCCCAGGGGCCCGGAGATCCCCAGGGCTCCAGATGACAACAACTCCCCTTTTTTTTTTTAAAAAAATAATAATTTTTATATTTTTTTTTTTATACTTTTATTTTTATATATACATATACATACATTTATTATTATTATTAAAAGGCCCATAGGTCCCCAGATGAGAACCTTTTTTCTTATAAAAATTGTTTTAACATTTTATATATATATATAATCTATATATATATAGATATATATATATAGATATATAGATATATTTTTATAAAAGGCTCAGAGGTCCCCAGGGCCCCATGTTTATTATTGTTTATATATTTTTTTTATTTATTTTTTATTAAAGGGCCCCCCTTGTTTTTTTTTTTTTTATAAATGTTTATTTTTTATAGATATATATTTTTATATTATTTTTTATTAAAGGGCCCAGAGGTTTATTTTTATTAAAGGGCCCAGAGGTTCCCCAGGGCCCCCAGATTTTTTTAATATATATTTTACTTTACTTATTTTAATATATAATATATATATTTTTAATATATATTTTACTTATTTCTTTTTTTGTCAAGGAACCCCTCGCTTCTCTCAAATCGCGGCAGCCCACCCCCCCCCCCCGCCCCGCTTCTCAATTTCAGCGCAGCACCCCCCCCTCGTGGTTTTCTCTGCTCCGGAAGGGCCCGTGCCTGAAGCTGTGTAAGGGGCCCAATAATTCCCGATGGCGGGCCCTGCGCATAAGATTTCCCGGGGAAAAAAACAGAGGTACGTTGGTGTTTCCTCCTGCATACACCGTCGTATCTCTTTTGAGAATCTGGCCCTCTGTGTATCCAATGAGGATCGATTTTACATCCTCACCTGACGATACAATGTAATACAATGTTTCTGCTGAGCTAGCCCATCATTGTCACCATAATGTTACATTGTAGAGTCACACCGGATGCAGCTGTGCCGAGTATTCCCCGCAGTCTGCAGCAGGCGGAGCTCGGCGCTCACAGTACAAACGTGCGCAATTCGATTCGATTCTTCCCAATTCATTTCAACAAATTCCTTCATTCGGAAATATCAGAATTAAGAAAAACCTGTGTAATAAATTTTAAAAAGATTTGAACATTCGTAATTTGGAATATTCTTAAATTAAAAAATTTGAAAATAATTTGTAAATTTGAATATTTCAAAAATTCGTAAACTTGAATATTCGAAAATTCAAAAATGCAAATATTTGTAAAATTTGAAAATTCGTCCAATTCTAATATTTGAAAAATCATAAATTCTAATATTTGAAAATTCATAAATTCTAATATTCTAAAATTCGTAAATTTGAACATTAAAAAATTAGTAAATTCGAAAATTAGTAAATTCATAAATTCAAAAATAAATTGTAAATTTTGAATATTC
This sequence comes from Rana kukunoris, assembly GCA_029574335.1. Taxonomy (NCBI): domain Eukaryota; kingdom Metazoa; phylum Chordata; class Amphibia; order Anura; family Ranidae; genus Rana; species Rana kukunoris. The sequence continues at coordinate 1,905 of JAJQKJ010001832.1, read as the reverse complement.
GAAAATATGTCAAATTTGAACATTCAAAAAGATTCGTAAACTCAAAAATGATAATATTTTGTAAATTTGATTATTCGTAGATTCGAAAATTCGAAATAAATTCGAATATTTGTAAATTCGTAAATTCTAATATTTGAAAATTCATAAATTTGAATATTGAAAAATCTGTAAATTTGAAAATGAGTAAATTCATAAATTCAAAAAACAATTAGTAAATTTGAATATTCAAAATGTGTCAAATTTAAATATTCAAAGATTCTTAAACACACAAAAATGATAATATTTGTAAATTTAAATATTCGTAGATTTTAAAATTCAATAAATTCTAATATTCGAAAATTCGTCAATTCTAATATTCGAAAATTCGTAAATTCCTAATATTCGAAAAATTTATAAATTTGAATATTGAAAAATCTGTAAACTTAGAAAATCAGTAAATTAGAAAATTTGTAAATTCATAAATTCAAAAAATAGTTTGTAAATTTGAATATTCGAAAATTTGAATATTCAAAGATTCGTAATATTCAAAAATGATAATATTTGTAAATTGAATATTTGTAGATTTGAAAATTCATAAATTCTAATATTTTGAAAATTCATAAATTTGAATATTGAAAAATCTGTAAATTCGAAAAATGAGTAAATTCATAAATTTAAAAAACAATTAGTAAATTTGAATATTCGAAAATTTGTCAAATTTAAATATTCAAAGATTACTTAAACTCAAAAATGATAATATTTTGAATATTCGAAGAATTTGAAAATTCATAAATTCTAATATTCGAAAATTTCGTAAATTCTAATATTCGAAAATTCATAAATTCTAATATTTGAAAATTCATAAATTTGAATATTGAAAAATCTGTAAATTCGAAAATTAGTAAATTCATAAATTAAAAAATAATTAGTAAATTTTAATAATACGAAGATTCGTTAATTCAAAAATGCTAAAATTTGTAAATTTGAATATTCGTAGACTTGAAAATTCATCAATCCTAATATTCGTAAATTCGAATATTCGAAAATTATTAAATTTGAATATTCAAAAATTCGAAAATTTGAAAATGTGTGAATCCAAATATAAAAAATAATGGTCAATTCCGAAATATTGTAAGTTTCGCAAATTCAAATATTCGAATGTTTGAATAGTCAAAAATTTCATAAATCCGAGAATTCGTAAATTCAAATATTTGTAAAATTAGAAAATCCAATAATTTGGGAAATTTGAAAATAAGAACGAAAAATTCGAAAATTCTGAAATAAATATCCAACTAAAAATAACTCGACTATTACTAACTAATGAAATTATAGGTAATGGAATTTCCTTGACCTGAAAAGCGTAAAAAAAAAAAAATATATATATGATACTAAAACAAACAAATTTTTCCGGCAGTTGCGCACGTCTAGCTCACAGCTCCGCGGAATTCTCTATCAGAGTCAAATAGCAGATTTTCCACAGCTGATTACTCTCGGCAACGTAAGAGATAAAATCGCACTTATTCCCCCGGATCCCGGGATTTAGAATCACAACAACCCCCCCTGATCCCGGGATTTATAATCGCACCCCCCCTGATCCTGGGATTTAGAATCGCAACCGCCCGGAGCCCGGGAATTAGAATCGCACCCCCCCATCCCGGGATTTAGATTTCGCACCCCCCGGATCCCGGATTTAGATTCGCACCCCCCCCGGATCCCGGTATAGATTCGCACCCCCCGACCCGGATTTAGAATGTGACCCCCCTGATTATTTTATAGATTTCGCCACCGCGGATTTTTAATTATTTAGATTCGCACCCCCCGATCTTTATGAATCGATGATTCGCATCCAACCCCACCCCCCCCCTGGATCCCGGGATTCTAGAATCGCACACACCCCCCGGAGCCCGGGATTTAGAATCGCACCCC
>JAJQKJ010001981.1:0-120424 GCA_029574335.1 Rana kukunoris | reverse complement strand
AATGTTTTTTGTCTTGCATTAAATGTGTATTTTGTAAAATGGTGTACAGATATAAAATTTAAATAGTCATACATTTTAAACAATATTAAACAATATTTTTTAGATAATTGTCCCCAAATCATTATGGTTCTTCAAACTAGGGCATCCCTGTTCAGAAACTACACTAGGACCTGTGGCTTTCAATTTGCCAGTTGACTATACATGTACAGTAAAACCTTGAATTGCAAGCATAATTCGTTTCAGAAACATGCTTGTAATCCAAAGCACTCTTATATCAAAGCAAATTTCCCCATAAGAAATAATGGAAACTCAGATGATTTGTTCCACAACTATTTATTCATAGGTCATTTAGCTTATAGTCCATATAAAAAGATATAGTAATGTGACCAGGTTGTGTAACCATAAAATGTCCATCCACAGATGGAAGTCTCTACAAGGGGATTAGAAGAAAAATCCAGCAGGAGCTACAGAGTATAGAAGAGAAGTGAGGCATCTCTAAGTGTAGAAATACATTGCTAAATGTTGTACAATCAATAATGCAACCATATGGCTACACTTAGAGGCGCCTCTCTTCTCTTTTATACTCAGTTGTGACATGACGCTACTTGTATATCAAGGCATCACTTGTATATCAAGTCAAAATGTATTTAAAACATGTTGCTTGTCTTGCAAAACACTCTCAAACCAAGGTTTTACTGTATTCGTATATACGGTAGGTGTCAAGTAATGATGCAGCTATTGCTTTCTAGTAGTATTAAAAAGAAACATTCCAGCAGTCTGCGGATGTTAGTGCATTTTAGCAACATACTGGCCAGCATGAGTTAACGTTCTTAGTTTACACTAAAATTTATTACCAAAGTTCAGATAAGGATACATACATGTTTGGGAAAAATAAATAATGTAATTAGTGCTGGCAGTGCATTCTGAAGCCATATGTCCTGCCTAATTCATGATCTCTCTGTGTGATTAAGTGTTTCTCCAGCCCTTTCTCTTCATCCTTAAGTCCAAGATACACATTCTTTATCATGCATTCCTGCATTTAACTGAAATATTTGCAATTACTTTTTTGAGCTATTACTTTTATGAGAGACCCACCAGAGATTCTCTTTGATTTGATATCTGGTCAACCAGAAAGAGAGTATTATACACAAAGCTTTGTTCATATTGTCTGTAGCTATACAAAGGAGTGTGACACGTCCCTCGACATTCAACGTGTGAATGAAGATTTTAAATAAAATGCCATAATGAGGTTTGCAATTCTATTGAGATGTTTACACGGCCAATGTTAATATCATTTATTAAATACTCTCTTAAAAGGAAATTATCTATGTTTTTCTCTCCTTCTCACTCTCTGCCTTCTGCAGCAGGTGGAGATGTGGCTTGATTTATCACATCCATCCAACTTCTATTGTGATGCTTCAGCAGGTCCTGGCCTGAAATCAGTGGTTGATTTTATCCACCATCATGAACCCAAAAAAGGCATTATAAGTTCTAAGTCATGTATAAGTAGTAGTTCTACTGTGTGTTTGTAAATGTACTCTTTTTTTACAGTTTAAAAAAAACTTTTAACCACTTAAGACCCAGGCCATTATGCAGGTAAAGGACCTGGCCCCTTTTTGCGATTTGGCACTGCGTCGCTTTTAACTGACTATTGCGCGACGTGGCTCCCAAACCAAATTGACGTCCTTTTTTTCCCCAAAATAGAGCTTTTTTTGGTGCTATTTGATCATTGATGTCCATGTCCTTAGTCTGCTTGTCTTTAGCAAGCAGACTAAGGACATGGATTACTGGAAATGTATTTGGTTCAGATGGTGTCAAGTGTGTGTGGTGGCAACCAGATGAGGAGTACAAAGATGAGTGTGTCTTGCCTACAGTCAAGCATGGTGGTGGGAGTGTCATGGTCTGGGGCTGCATGAGTGCTACTGGCACTGGGGATCTACAGTTCATTGAGGGAACCAATTCAGGGTATTTATTATTATACCATATTTATATAGCACCAACAGTCTAGCACTTTGCAAAATAAAGGGAGATAGTACAGTTACAATACAAGACAAGAGGAGGGCCTCGCTTGTGAGATCTTTCAATCTAAAGCAAATGGCTCAGATTTAAAGAAACTCCTAATTTAAATCTGAAGTTCAAACCTCAAGATTAAACCTAATTCTAATAATCTAACCATAAAAGCAATTCTAGGAAACAGATACAAGCAATCAGTGAGTTACTTTTAAGCATTTATTTTTAATAAGTTCACCGTCCATTTTTAGAATGGAAAAGTAAACATCACTCAAATACACAACTACTCCCCCATGCTGCCCCTTCTTACTTCCCCTCCAAGCTCACGGCTACGTGGTCTAGAGCTGGTTCACTACCAGGTTGAAATATTTATTTATTTATTTATATTTATTATGCAAAAAATGATGATTGTACAAAACTGGAATTGGGCCTTGCCACAGAAAGTTATTCAATTTACCTTAGTATAAATACTCTGTAATTCATTCCAGATGGGTTTACAAAGATCATCCACACAAGATCAGTAGGGGCGCAGTAGAAGTATACTTCCAGAAGCCTGTGTTGTGTTAACTTCTGCTTCTTGCATCTACAATAACATTTATTCTTCCAAGGTTTTAATGTGATGTAGCACAAAAACTTCCAAGCTATTTTTTTTTTATTCCATCAGGCTTCTGGATACAAGGGCAATGGTACAGGGTACTCCACTTTGCAAATAAATAACTGTTTATAAAAGATTTGTATAATTATATACAGATGTACAATTCTAGCCAAATTATTTTAGTGTTAGCTTTTAGAGCTAACATTTTTTTTTTTTTTAATTGTTCCACATAGATTTGCAAAAATATGAAACTAACACCTCTGTTTTTAATACATACCCTGTAATTCATAAAGAGTGTAGTAGACACACTTTAGAATTCTGTTGGGCTTCCGCACCACAATTATCAGTGCTTGTGATGCATGTATCTGTAGGAAACAGGTACCTGAATATGTTGCATGGAGTGTTCATTCTGGACACTCCTTCCTTAGTGCAGCACAGTAACACTGAGCTCACGATCCAGCCACCACACCTTTCATAAAGACAGACTCGTATTCAAGCAGTTTTGTTGTGGGATGGGCAAAGCTTGATGAGGAAACCTGAGAGACAAGTACCCCCTCGAGTCTGCTTTGCTTGTAAATGGCAGTGGATGGCAGTGGGCGGATTCCATAGCTGGTTTTCAGACCAATAGCAACTATGAAATCCATCTGCTATCAATCACAGGAAAGATGGACCTGATTGCGAACTAGTCTCAGAGTTCTGGCCCCGTCAATCCTTTAGGCCCAATGACCATGGCGCTGAATTTTTGTTGTGGGCAAAACCTGATGAGGAGCTCTGAGAATAGTTTCCCTTGGGGTTTGACTACTATGTAGTAGACAGCGTTTAGCAACTGCTATTCAGCTCAATGGAATCAACCCACTGCAATTTAATATCAACCACAAGGAAGTTGGACCTGATGAGATAGTGGTCTCTCAGAATCCCCATCCTCAGTGTTTGGATTGTATCATCAGTTGCTTGGACACTTACAGCCTGTGTCCCTGCAACCAATGAAGTAAATATGTATGCATATTTTGCAACCAAAACATATAAAAAAAATTAACACAACTACCCAGACCAACTTTGAGTTAGTCCTAATTGTCTCCAGTTGTGTTATCTATAACTGGAAGTAAATATTTTTGAATTTGTCAGAGTTGTAACAGCACATTGTAAAAGTGATGCAAATAAGAACTACATGAATCTATTGTACGTCTAAACTTTTGTTAGAACAGTTACAATGCTTTCATGACTTAGCCGCAGGCTATTTTAAAGGGACATACTGCCAGAAAAGTGTTGTGAATGCTTTATTGAATTCCCCTCATGATGTTTAAAGGGGTTGTAAAGGTAAAAAATGATTTCCCTAAAAAGCTTCCTTTACCTTAGTGCAGTCCTCCTTCACTTACCTCATCCTTCCAGTTTGCTTTTAAATGTCCTTATTTCTTCTGAGAAATCCTCACTTCCTGTTCTTCTGTCTGTAACTCCACACCGTAATGCAAGGCTTTCTTCCTGGTGTGGAGAAAGCCTCTTGAGGGGGGGGGCCAGAAGCAGGGTAGAGAGACTGGACATGCTACACATGCCCTGTGTACAATGTTGAAATTTTTGGGGTGTGTGTAGCACGTCTAAAGTCTGCAACTGGCTAAAGAAAGCTCTACCTAAAGGGGTTGCAAAGGTAATTTGTTTTTCCCTCAATAGCTTCCTTTACCTTAGTACAGTCCTCCTTCACTTACCTCATCCTTCGATTTTTCTTTTAAATGTCCTTATTTCTTCTGAGAAATCCTCACTTCCTGTTCTTCTGTCTGTAACTCCACACAGTAATGCAAGGCTTTCTCCCTGGTTTGGAGAAAGCCTCTTGAGGGGGCAAGCAGGCGAGTCAGGATGCCCACTAACACATCCTGACTCAGGACACTCTCTACTTTGCAGATATAGAAAGGAGATGTGTGTTAGTGGGCATCCTGACTCGCCTGCTTGCCCCCTCAAGAGGCTTTCTCCAAACCAGGGAGAAAGCCTTGCATTACTGTGTGGAGTTACAGACAGAAGAACAGGAAGTGAGGATTTCTCAGAAGAAATATGGACATTTAAAAGAAAAATCGAAGGATGAGGTAAGTGAAGGAGGACTGTACTAAGGTAAAGGAAGCTATTGAGGGAAAAACAAATTACCTTTGCAACCCCTTTAGGTAGAGCTTTCTTTAGCCAGTTGCAGACTTTAGATGTGCTACATACACCCAAAAATTTCAACATTGTACACAGGGCATGTGTAGCATGTCCAGTCTCTCTACCCTGCTTCTGGCCCCCCCCCCCTTCAAGTATCTCTCTCTTCTGCTCTCTCTCTCTCTCTCTCTCTGAGTAATGTTGTGATGCTGAGCTGTGAACTCTCTAATAAATTATATAACACACTACAATAAAGTGCTGGTGCAAAAGTGACAATATAATGGGCAAAGGTAAATCAGCAAGAAACTGTAATAGGTGCTAATACAGGGCCATGGAAAAAATATATAATAAACTATGGCACATAGCAGTGCCAAAGTACAAAGTGAAACACTTGCTAAGTGCCGCAATCATAGAAAGAAACACATGGTGGTAGTTATAACCACAACAAAGTAATTCATAGCCAATCCAAAATAATAAGTATAATAGTGCAAATGTTACTAGGGGCAATTTCACACAAAGAAATAAACACATTGTGATATTGATAACCACTAAGCAAAATAAAGCGTCCAGTGAGCCACCCTGGGCTCTAATATCCAAATAAAAAACAGTCAAGGAAGACAAGGTGTGACAATCTGAAAAAAAAAAATGGAATATATATTGTTTCCGTTCACCATGAGACAGGAGAAGAAACAGCCGATGCCATGCCACTCCACTGCAGTGACACCTTAATGTGCAAAAGCCCCTCACCTTACTGCTGTAAGTTTACAGAAATTATGTATTAAGGGTGCTTCAAACAGGGGTCTCCAGCAGGTTCCTCATTGATGGATGCAGCAATGGATCATCACCTCCAGTTAGCTCAATTGTGATGGTAAGAATAGAAGAAAAATCCCAATAGCATAATATTGCTTACAACTCGCATTTGTTAAAAGTACATAAAACAGGTACATTCACTTGTCTATAAAAAGCTCAGGTAACACTCCACCAGCGTCTAGCTCATATGCTTGCGTCACTTTCGGTTTACGCCTATTGCTCCAATCCCGACACGTATTGTCACATCACTGACAATATTAGGTCACTGATGAAGTCATGTGATGTGATGATACATGTTGGGATAGGGTAGCTACCAAGACAAGAGAAGTCCTGAGGAAGCGGCGACCTCTTGGATAATTTTTCAAAGTTTATTAGTGATGGTTCATTGACAAAACTGTATTTTGATGTTTTTAGCAAAAGAAAATTGGAATAAAATTCAATTTGTATAGCTTTGTGTGGTGGTCTCTCTCTGGTACCAGTAAAGTGCAATATATTCAATGTTTTTTGTAGACAATGGTTCAGATGGATGAGGTACCTTTACAATAGCTAAATACCCTTACTTTATTACAGTTTAGGCTGCGTTCACACCTGAGCGTTTTGTAGCCTGAGGCATGAAGCTCCAAAACGCTAGAGGGGAAAAAATTCATTATTCTCTATGGAGATGGTTCACATCTCCACTCCAAAACACCTGAAGCCAAACGCCTGAAGCTCAAACAAGTTCTGGACCCTTTTTTGTTGCGTGAATTGGGTAGGTTTGGGGGTTTTCAGAACGTTTGGATTACCATAGAAATTAATGGAAACGCTTGATTCAAGCGTCTAGCGCGACAACGAGCGTTTCTACGGGCGTTTTGTCGCTTTAATATGTTCTGTGAAATAGAACATTTCACCCAGGAAGAAGATAAAAAATCTACAAACATAGCAACAAGTGATGCAAGAGATGATCATTTTTCCTATTGGCTAAAATAAAAAACGACGAAGTTCAAAAACGTCAGACAACGATGTATGCAAACGCGCAAATACGTGTGAATACGTGCGACAAAATACCGCAAAAAAAATACCGAAAGAAGCCGGTCTTAAAGACGTTTGTATTGGGGTTAGAGAGTAATGTAGTAGTGTAAGAGCATTAAACATGTTGTCATAACATAAAATATCGAAAGTGTGATTATTATTGAAACCCTGAAAATCAAAACCCATCTATATGTGTCAGTAGAGATAAGATCTGTATACTAATTATTTTAAAACATGTATTTAAAAGGAAAATACATTTTTATATACAGTGCTGTAACTATAAAAAGGGGCCCTACAGCACAATCATATTTTTTATTAAATATATTGATCATTTACAATATTTCCCATGCATGATGGGGTGCAACTACATTTGATTTTCTAACTGTAAACCAAGATATGCTCACAGTTTATCATATTATGCTAGCAATGCAAACTGGGGACACTTCTAGGGCTTAGTGAATGTGATTAGTGGAAACATATATGGCTGCTGGGTCACAAGTACAACTTTAGCAGCAATCATTTGTAGAACATTTATCTTTTCACATGAAACCTTGGCTTCATAAACAAAGTAATAGTACAAATACCAAGAACCAAAAACCAATGCAGTGTTCAAATTAGTCCATTAGCAGAGTTGTACTAATGGCTTTAGTTTCTTTATTTTCTGTGAAACTTAATTAGGACTCGAAGTGGAAAAATTACTGCATGCACTGTAAAAGTATAATTAAGTTTAATTATGTTTTGGGTGTGGTTACAAAAAACATGTTCTATATGCCAGATAAAGTAGCTTTTCTTGTTTGCCATATGGTTTATTTAAAAAACTAAGCTTTTCTTTCTGCCTTAGTATGAAATTAAATGACTGATACTATGATTTGCAGGGTAACATGCTGGCAACAAGACAACCAGCCCACCCGTTCACCTTATAATACAAGAACTAAATGGTAAAAACACTTAAAGGGTTAACCCACATATCTTACTTTATATAGTCTTCTCGGTCTCCTAAAGGATATGCCCCTGTGTGTGTGTATTGTATAAGAAACAATACATTTATACCTTATCTGTGAGTGAGGCTGATCAGCAGCCACATAATGAGCTGCATCTTTCCTCTACCCGTCTGACAGATGCAGCGGGAGGGGCCGAGATTCCCCCTGCTGATGTCAGTCTGGACAGGAAGAGGAGGCGAGGAGGAGAGGAGGAGAGAGCCGAAGAAAGATGACGCATCACGTGACTGCTGATCACAGATAAGGTATATACGCCTTTTTTTATACAACACACACAAGGGCATATATTCTTAGAAGACAGAGCAGGTTATATAAATTAAGACATGATATGAAAGCAGTAGCAGGGGGGGGGGGGCAGGCCCTGACACAGGAGCCGAATGGCAGGTAGGGAGTGGAGGATAGAGGAGAACACAAGAGCCAAGACAGGAGAGCTGCAGATGACGGAAGTACGCAAACTGACCAGGGTGTCAGGGCTCAGCAGCCAAGATTAGTCAGTTTGCAGGGGGGAGGGGAGATTTTTTAGGTGTTACAGGGGTCCAAATGACAAGCACTGTGTCATATAACGTGCTTTAAAGGAGCGGAATCAATTTTTTGGGGGGTTAACATATGCTTTAAAGCAACTAATTCACCAAAATAAAACTGGCAAAGAAATGATCATATGAAAGATGATAGTAAATACTCACCTCTCCCACTGCTGAACACCATCAATGTTACCAGTACCCCACTATGCTCACTGTGGTTCCTCTCCTATGTCAACACAAGTCAGCAATGGCATCAGGCAGTGGATAGAAGCAATGAGAAGGGTTTCAGAAGCCGACACTTCTAGAAGCTTATGGGTAACTACAGCTAATCCTCAGCAAGAGCACAGATGATGAAAACAAATGCCGGATTCCATTGCTTCCATGGCTACTGGATCAAGTTGAGTGCATATCTGGGGATAAGGTGTGATTTTATCAGGGAAGGAGGGCAAAAAGGATACATTTGCCTAGGTCTCCTAAATGCCTTTCCTCCTGGAAGCAGTGTTTTGGCAGAAAAAAACAAATGACACATGTAGATAATTGTAAATGCACTTACCTTTTCCTTTGATTTCCCTTCTAAATGTTTTTCTTTGTTTTCTTTATCTGAATTTTTCACTTCCTGTTCCTCCTCAGTAAGCTGTTCTGGCTGACTAACCACCGCTCGATGATGGGGGCAATCTTACTGAGGAGAAACAGAAAGTGAGAAATTCAGACAAAGAAAAGTTTTTTTTAAAGGGAAATCGATCGAATTGGACAACGATACCTTTGATAAATTTAAGCTTCTTTGGCTTCTCTGCAGTGGCGGCTGGTGCTCAAAATTTTTGGGGGGGCGCAAAGGAAAAAAAAATTGCAGTCTCACTGTGCCCAAACGCAGCCACTGTGCCATGCCATTAAACGCAGCCACTGTGCCATCAATTTGCACCACTGTGCCATCCCATCAAACGCAGCCACTGTGCCATCAATTTGCACCACTGTGCCATCAATTTTTACCACTGTGCCATGCCATCAAATGCAACCACTGTTCCATCAATTCGCACGACTGTGCCATGCCATTAAACGCAGTTACTGTGCCATGCCATCAAATGCAGTCACTGTGCCATGCCATCAAACGCAGCCACTGTGCCATCAATTGTCACCACTGTGCCATGCCATTAAACGCAGCCACTGTGCCATCAATTGTCACCACTGTGCCCTTTAATGGTCGCCGCTGTGCCAATGGTCGCCGTTGTGCCAATTGTCCCCACTGTGCCCTGTAAATTGCTCTCCCCCCGCCCGGCACTTACCTTTACTGGAGTCAGGCATCCACGTCCCACGATGTGTCTTCACCCGCCCCCGATGACTGACTGGCGTCTCAGCCAATCAGGTTACCGGTAGCCAGAACCGGCCAACCTGTTTGGCTGAGACGCCTGTCATCTTATCCAAGGAGCGCACAGTCTGTGCGCTCCAAGGAAAAGCTTCCGGGACCCGAGGGCTGTACTGGGAAATCCTATCAGAGCTGTTGGCTCTGATAGACATTTCCATACAGCCAACCAGCTAGCGTTATTCAGATGGCCGGACATGAGCGCCGACCATCTGAATAACAGCGGCAGCGGCGATAATAACATAGATTCGTGCAATGCATGAATCTATGTTATTAGACTCAGTGTGCGGTGAGAGCCAGAGGGGGCGGCGCTCCAGTGCCCTCTATGGACGAACCGCCACTGCTTCTCTGGATAGATTACTCTACTTCTGATTCCCTGAAAGCGAGGTTAGAGTTTTATGCTCAGCCTGGCCATGTCTCATGAATCTGCTATGTGGGACTATTACATCTCGGTCTGCCCAGATTCTCCCACCCCCCGCCCCTCCCCTGCAGTTGATCTGCATACCCTCTTCTGCCCTCTCCCCTCTTCTTCCTCTACCTCCTTTTTTTTCTTCCTCTTTATTTTCCTATACACCTGTCTCTTGCTTATTTCTATTTTATACTCGGATATGTTCTTTCCAGGTTCTGATATTTAGTGATGTAAAAATGTTTAACTTCGATGTATACCTAAAAAATGCTTCCTTACACCCTTCTTGGGGACTGCCACTGTTACTTGAACACTGTGTAATCCTTGTTGTTTATTCTCTATATTTGTCCTCCGTGCCTTGCTCATGTCATGGTATTTTGTTTTCTCAATATGCTAATAAAAACATATTTAACTCTAAAAGGGAAATGGAAGGAAAAGGTAAGTGAACCAACAATGCACTAGCTTAAAGGAACCTATTTAGAAAAAAAAAAAAAAAAAAACCTTTACAACCCCTTCAAGGTTTAAACGCTTGGCTTGCCTAGTGATAACGCGTGTTTACAAGTGTTTTTTCTTTCTGCCAAAATGCTGATGATCCTGGATGTGCTGGCTATGGGTTTTTTTTTCTGCCTCTAAATGCTCTCAAGCTAAAAGGAACAGCATTCACACAGCCAAAACGTTCATGGCATCACTAACTGCTTCATTTTTTTCATGATTTTTGATCTTAATATTATACATTTTTTTACAACTAATTTTATTGGAATAAAATATTAAAAACCAAGTAAGTCTTTACTGTTCACCAGTTTCTTTGACTACACTTGTTCCTCATATAACTCACCCATGTGAAAGCTTTTTATTTTACACGCATATGCTGAGCAATCCCTGCCTATATGGCTCTCAGTCAAGGTACTGGAAGAAAATATAGAATGCCCTTGTTTCTGGAGGCGGAGGTGGAGGAGAGGTGTTCAGCATCTGTGACATGCTTTGCATTTCAGCATTTCTTACATTTTCCCCTCACGGAAGAGAAAAGACCCCATTGACAAAGTGCATTATGCCATCATTTAAGAAGACATAACATTTTTAATCACATTTAACAATGTAGCACATTGTTTTTACAAGAGTGGTATACTCTTCAAAGTGTGAATTCTAGATGTTGCTTCATAATGTGTTTTCATTTTCATAGATCCACGCTCCGTCTTCCCAATAATTTTGTGTTTTTTTTTTTTAACCTAGTCTGATTTTAATGCATGATTTTTTTTTTTCATCTGCCATAAAAGTATGCCAAAAATAATTTTCCACCATAGGATAGAATGTTGCCATCAACATCTATCAGAAATCACTTTTATTGGAGATATATTTTATTTTTTTTTAATAAGGAAAGTATGCAGATCTTGTTTTTTTCAAATATCAGTTAATGTAGCAATGCAAAAGTCTGTTTAGATTATGTATGCTACCTTATATTTAAATAGAAACTATAACTTTCAGTGATTTAAATTATTCATGAAATTTGAAGCAAAATCTACAAAATTTTGTAAATATAGGTTTGACATAGATAGTAAACATTTGAATAGTAATTAGAAAGGGCTAACAAAATGAGTTAAAGCGAATGTCCGCCGAAAAAAAAAAAATATAAAAGCCAGCAGCTACAAATACTGCAGCTGCTGACTTTTAATATTAGCACACTTACCTGTCCTGGAGTCCAGCGCCGTCGACAGCAGAGAACGAGCGACGTCGACAGCAGAGGACGCCATCCTCGGTGAGGGAACCAGGAACCAGGAAGTGAAGCGCTCTGGCTTCACTGCCTGGTTCCCTACGGTGCATGCGCAAGTCGCGCTGCTCCGTGCTGACTGGTTCCCGTTGTGTTCTAGGAGCTGTGTGCTTCCCAGAACACAACAGGGGGGACGTGATCAACGTCCTGCCCGCAGTCTACCCGCAGACTGTGTGGCCGGAAGTGGGTGCAAATACCTGTCTTTAGACAGGTATCTGCACCCTCTCCCCCCTGAAAGGTGTCAAATATGACACCGGAGGGGGGAGAGGGTTCCGATAAGTGGAAGATCCACTTTAGGGTGGAGCTCCGCTTTAAGAAGGTGACAAATATGGAGAGAAAACTTTAAGCCTTAATATAAATAAATAAACCAATAAATCAGTGCAAGGGACATAACTTTCAGTCACCAGTCCCTAGGTGTTTTTTGCCTTACCCTGTAATGATGGGCTCACATGTTGTAGCTGCAGTTTGTCATGGCAGATCAATTCCATGTATTCATTCAGCTTGCTTGTCCCTGCTTGCTAAAGGGACAAGAAACGTCTTCATTCAGGTCACACACCATCCAACCCGTGCATTATTATTTCCTCTGCACCTTCATACAGTGTGAAAAGCATCATTTTTTTCCTGTTTTCTGTAACATGAATTGACTGTATTGGATTTCATCTGCTACACAATATATCAATAAAGATGCCTTTAACGGTGTGCAGCCGTCCAGCATTCATTCTTTCTTCCTAATTCGTTGCAGAGCCAGCACCTGTAAGTTCCTAAAAGGGCATGTACTTTAGAGGACTGGTGCTTAGAGAGGCAATCCTTCTACAAATGTGAGAGTGCTAATGTAATGAAAAAAAATTCCATGTGATCTCTCTCTGTTCTGCCTGTTTGTTTCAGTGTCATATCTAATTACTATTTAGCTCCCACCTGCACCAGCACTAGACTGAGATACAACAATATTGTGAGATATTTCGTTTTATCAAAGGAAGAGATTGTAAACTCACTTTTTTTTTTTAAATAACAAGCAGGTTTATACTTACTATTTGCAATAGAATTGCACAGAGTGGGCCCGAACCTCCTCTTCTCTAGTCCAATGCCAGCAGTCTCGGCTCCTCCTCTTCAGGATGTGTCACCATAAGAAACCGCTTCCTATCATGGAACACCTGCGGAGTCTATCTTGCATCCAGACACAAGCAGCACCCCACTCACTGCTCCTATGTCAAAGGATTTGATTGACAGTAGCAGGAGCCAAGGGCTTCCCCTGCTCTCAGCCAAGCCTGTGAGAGTGGAAAAAGAGTTGCTACAAATGGGCACAGCATGGATCCAGTAAGGGCTTAGGTAAGTTATAAGGAGGTGAAGTGGGGGGGGGGAGGGTTTGTCATGAGGGAACATACTGCTACCTAAACATGTTTTACTTTAATGCATTTGTTTAGGCTTTAGAACCACTTTAAATGTAGTGCCTACATGAGTTTTTATTTTATTTTAGGTATTTCCATCTGGTTAGTGTGTCTCCACTCTGGGTGGAGGAGCAACAGAGATGCCGGCAGCTTTGTCAGCCTGGTGGGAGGCTAGTGTTAGTTGCACTAACTCAGATTTAGATGGCATGACTGACAAATTAAAGTCTAACTCAAACTAACACCTAAGAATAGAAAATGAATTCAGCCGCCACATCTAAGGCCACGTACACACGATTTTTATCGGTTAACCGACGAAGCCGACTGACGGTCTGATTAAAATACCAATCGTGTCAGAAGGCGGTGACATAAAACACACAACGTGCGAAAAAAACGAAGTTCAATGCTTCCAAGCATGCGTCGACTTGATTCTGAGCATGCGTGGCCTTTTGACCGATGCTTTTGCATACCAACGATTGGTTTTGACCGATCGTTGGCGTCCATCGGTTCAATTTTAAAGAAAGTTCTCTGTTTTTGGACCGAAGGACAACTAACCGATGGGTCCTACACACGATCGGTTTGGACAGATGAAACTGAACTTCAGTCCGTTTGATCGGTTTTCACCGATCGTGTGTACGCGGCCTAAGTATTGGTAAACTGCAATATGATAAAAAAATGTATCTGTTTTTATTCCAAAAGCATGACGGTTCACACTACTGTAAATACGCTCATAAACATATGTTGCCATGAACATACTTTTTATTTTAAGGACCCGTCATTCTATAATGTCATTTTATGTTATAATGAAGAACAAACAATTAAATTGATATTATTCTTGCACATTTAAATTATGCTTACATTTTATTGGGGGATTTGATTTTAAATTGCTAATTTCCCTGACCTTGCATATGTAGACAATAACATGTATAATGAAACAAACTCAAAGCTGGCAACACTATGTCCTGCCTAAAATTAAATTACAGTAATTGTGCACATTATCCCTGCATTAGATCATTTATTTTTAACAAACATTAACAGAAAACACTTATGGAAAAACTAACTAAATACAATGTGCATAAATCCCCAAGTTTAAAAACTCTTGGTGTCCTTTAACCTTCCTGCTGGTTAAAATAAAGCCTTACACTCGATCGGATTTTCATCAGACAAAGCGCAGAACTTTTCCGAAGGGCGTTGGCCAGGAACTTGTATTGCATACAAACGGCACATCATTTTTCGCCAACAAAACACAAAACAACGTGTAGCGCTCACCCCCGAAGGAGCCGCTGGATGATCGGGTCTTTGTTTTACCTCTGTGACACACCACAAACAATGAATCCACAGCACACCAGCACACCTTGTGAGAGTTTAAATAACTATTTACTGTATATCTAATAATCTGAATAGCAATATACAACATCAACATTTATCTCTACACAGCATAACACAGAGACTGCATATGAGACACCAGCATAACAGTGATGAACGATAAATGTGGTTATTTCTAACTGTGAATTATATATATAAAACTTAGTCCCAATGTACCCGGGTACCTAACCCACTGGCCAGTGGTAGTTTCTTCAGCTAGCCAACGTTGGGGCCCAATATGAACGGTGAAAAATCTGTGTGTATGGTTAATGACAACGGGCCGGAGGCCTCTCTCACCCATCCACGGAGGGAGATGTTCGTCTGTAGCCGGCAGGGATGTCAGCAATTATCTTCTGCGATGAAGAGCTGTATATAGGAGCTGAAGTTCTGATGTCATCAGGGGTTCTGGTCATCAAATTTGGCGTCCGTCCGGGGCCGAGTCGCCGCCCGCAGAGTGTCCTCTCAGCAGGGTGGCA
Source organism: Rana kukunoris (assembly GCA_029574335.1). Lineage (NCBI taxonomy): Eukaryota > Metazoa > Chordata > Amphibia > Anura > Ranidae > Rana > Rana kukunoris. Next base: position 105,610 of record JAJQKJ010001981.1, on the reverse strand, counting down.
CCTTACTCACAGCCCCAGAGGATTCCTCTTCCAGCCAGGAACAAACAGCAGTTTACCCTGTGATAGCAGATGTCACTTCAGGAAGGCACGTGTGACAAGTCAGCACAGTCTCTCCACAAACAGGCGGCACACCCAAGCAACAGCAGTCTGTTCTCCCTGTCTCCTCACACCAGACTGAGGCCAGCAACCTCTTGCCCCAGAGTTCACTTCCTTCTTTCTCCTGTAGCACTCTGGGAACTGTAGTCTAAGTATCCATTTTCATTTGTAATTCCTCAGTGGCTGTGTCTACAATCCCCACAAAGCTGTGCTCTCCGGGCTCCACCTGCAGCTGCAATATCTTTTCTCTTAAAGGAGCTGAAATCAACAACAGGGCTACATTCTCCCCCTACTTAAAGTCTTTGGGTCCCTCCAAAGGGTAAACTGCGTTTGTAGGTTCTACAGACAGCATATACAATATAAAGGCACATATAAAAGTTTATACATAAACTACTTGAATACCTTTACTGCGTGCAGATAGATGCAGTTTATGACAGCGTCTAGCAAGTGGGGTGGGTAGAGGGACACTCCACCAAGGTGTGCTGATGGCCTGAGTTGGACACAAGTCCTTTGATACTTCTGTGGTCAAGGTGGACACCTCGGGTGATCTTCGCACAGTAGTTACAGCTTCCTCTGTGCTATTCCCTGGTGAGTCATAAGTGAGTCTCTGAGGGGGTCGCACTGGTCGTTTGGACCTTGATTCTAAAAGCCATGATGGGCCTCTCATCTGCGGAGTCCCCTTCTACTTGAAGTGTTGGCTGAGAGGATTCAGTTTCCTCTTCGACTGGCTGAACAAGAGCATCCTCTAGCACTGAGGTTTCTGGCAAGAGACTTTCCACTTGAGAAGGTACAGAATTATCTTCCATGGGCATATCCTCGTTTGCTTGAGGCACAAATTCAGGGGCATCCGGTCTCAAATTGCTCAAGTCCTGCTCAGGAGCCATAATAGTTGGATGGACATCCATAGGTTCAGATGGCCACATCCCAACTCGGACACACATCTTCCTCATCGCTGTCGTCCTCACTTTCTCTTGTAGAAGGTGGCTGTTGTGACCGGGTAACAGGTGCTTGACGGGAAGTGGATGGAATGGGTGAAGGAGACTCATCTCTATCTGGTACCCGCACAGCTTCATTCAGAGGTAGGAGATGATTCCGATGCCAATTCTTCAGTGGCCCGGTCTTTCCCTCTGGTCGAATCGGTACACTGGCAGGCCAGGTAATTGTTTACAGACAATGTAGATCTGAGAATTCCATCCATCAGCTAGCTTGTGTCTTGCAGACGCACCCAAATTCTCAACAAAACTCGATCATCTGGCTGTAGGTCCTGTACCCGAACCCTCAGGTCATAGTTTTGTTTGTTTCTTCGTTCTCTACCCTCAGAGGTCGAACGGGCCTTCTCAAATGCAGAAGCCAGGTGTTCTTCCTGAGTCTATCCACATAGCCCTGATGAGACGCAATAGACGTCTGGTCAAGGGAGAGGCCAAAAGCTAAATCTACTGGCAATCGGGCTTCTCTTCCAAACATGAGGCGGTACGGTGAGTATCCGGTAGCATCACTTTCTGTGCTATTGTAAGCATGCACAATGGTAGAGATATGCCGACTCCAGTGCTGTTTCTCCCTGGTCGACAGTGTTCCCAACATGTTGAGTAGAGTACGATTGAATCTCTCCGGTTGTGCATCACCCTGGGGATAGGGGGAGGTCCTCGACTTCTGAATCCCCAATAGATCCAAGAGCTGCTGATGAGCCGACTTTCAAAGTCTCTGCCTTGATCAGAATGGATCCTCTGAGGTAGACCAATAATGAACGAAGAACTTTTCTACTAGGACTTTGGCTACAGTAGGAGCACGTTGATCTTTGGTTGGAAAAGCTTGAGCATAAACGGGTAAAGTGATCTGTCACCACCAAGATGTTTCCCTGTCCACTAGTGTCAGGCTCTAGGCACAGGAAGTCAATGCACACCAGGTCATGGGTCCTTGACTCTGTAGATGGCTCATTGGAGCATTCCTCGAAGGTAAAGTTTTTCCTCTGGATACATCTTAGACAGGAATGGCAGTAGCTTTCAACTTCAGATCTCATGCAGGGCCAATAGAATCTGTCTCGGACCAGTTTGAAAGTTCTTTCTGATCCTAAGTGACCATGGTCATCATGCAAAGCTCTCAGTACATTTTCTCTATGCTTCTCTGGGAGGAACAACTGCTGCTTTTTTCTCAAGTCATCCGAGGGGCCCCTTCGGTAGACCACCCCGTCTAGCAGTTTCAACCGTTTCCCACTCTTTGTGGACCAGACGAGCCTCTTTTGGTGAATCAGTGTAGTAGGAGCCCTCTTTGACCCGCTTTCATTGCTCTTAGAGTTAACCCAATCAAAGGATCTTCAGCCTGATCTACTCTCAGGTCCTTCTTCGTGAAAGTAGGCAGGCCCTCACTCCTCAGCTGTGTAGGGTTACAATACATTTTAGGGACACCGGCAGCCATGACTCCTATGGCCTCTGCTCCAATCACTCCTTTGGTTCGGTATTCCACCCCTTGGCATAGGGCTTGAAACTCCATCTGGAGCAAATGAGTCCACTCTGTTTCTGGGACCCCCTGTGCTATAGGGTCCTTCTGGACAAGGCATCCGCGTCTTGGTTATTGACCCCAGGGCGATATTTGAGGCTGAAGCGGAATCCTGACAGGGCAGCCAACCACCTGTGCCCAGTGGCATCCAGTTTTGCCGTAGTGAGAATGTAAGTGAGTGGATTGTTGTCGGTTTCTGACCACGAAATTGGCCCCGTACAGGTAGTCTTTTAGTTTGTCCACCACTGTCCACTTCAAGGCCAGGAACTCCAACTTGTGAGTGGGATAATTCTTCTCAGAAGGGGTGAGACCCCGACTCACATATGCCACCGGGTCTCAGGGAGCCCATCATATTCCTGGTATAGTACTCCTCCTAGCCCTTCTCTGCTAGCATCCACATGTAATTCATAAGGCTTGGCAGGATCAGCGTAGGCAAGGACAGGAGCCTGTGTTAGACTTCCTTTCAATTGGAGGAAAGCTCTTTCACATTGGTCGGTCCATTCCTCCTGGATTGATTCACGAGGCTTCCTAGGCCCGTGGGCTGATGAACCCGGCTCAAAGGGCATTGATTCATCTTCTGCTCCTTCCATTCTTAGAAGTTTGTTCAGAGGCTGAGCTATCTTGGCAAACCCCTCTACGAACCTTCTATAGTATGAGCAGAATCCAGGAGAGGACCGGAGTTCAGTAATATTACGAGGTCTCGGCCATGAAGCCACAGCTTCCAACTTCTTAGGATCAGTTGATATGCCTTCTGCTGAAACAACATGTCCCAGGTACGTGACTGAAGGCAGACAGAATTGACACTTCTCCAAGGAAAGTTTTAATCCTTCTTCATGCAGCCGCTTCAAGACCTTTTCCAACCGCTGCTCATGTTCTTCCAGTGTTCTTCCGAAGACTATTAGGTCATCCAGATACACTAGTACCTCAATCAGGTTCATGTCTCCCACCGTCTTTTTCCATTAGTCGTTGGAAAGTTGCTGGGGCTCCTGTGAGGCCTTGGGGCATTCTATTAAACTCAAAGAATCCCAGTGGACAGATGAAAGCAGTCTTCTCTTTATCTTCAGGATGCATGGGTATCTGGTGATACCCACTTCGCAGGTCAAGTACACTAAACCACTTTGCTCCAGACAGACACTGTAAGGCATCTTCTATTCGAGGAGTAGTGTATTGGTCGGGAATGGTTCTTTGGTTGAGTGTGCGGTAGTCTATGCACAAACGGATGGAACCGTTTTTCTTGCGAACTACCACAATGGGTGAGGCATAAGGACTCCTGGATTCTTGGATTATCCTGGTCCTTTTCAATTCAGCCAGTTGTTCCCTTTAGGTCATCTAGATCTCCCAATGGGACTCCCGCCGTGACCTTTCTCGAAAGGGCTTGTCATCTTGGAGGCGAATGCGGTGTCGAGTGCTCTTAGCACATCCCACATCAAACTCATCCTTGGAGAACAAATCCTGCTGAGGAGTTGAGATTGAATTCGCTTCTTCCACTCAGGCGAGATTGGAGCGTCTTTAGGATAAAACCGTTCAGCTGGGATCTCTCTGTCTACTCCCCCCACCAATTCAGTGGGTGAGAGGGGTGTGGCAGTGGCCACTTGTCCAATCGGCATCCGTGCCTTCAAGGTCACTGGGTAGTCTGACACATTGCATACACTTACAGAGACTCTCCCACGGGCCCGCTGTAGGGCTCTGGTGGATATTATCTCCGGCACCAATTCCACTCCAGATCTCTTCACATTTCTGGGATCAGTTTCCAGGACCACATAGGGGCCTGGTTGTGACCAATTCAACTTGACTGAGGCCCGGAAACTAGTCATTTCTCCTGGCTGTAAGACCTTCTCCGCTCTTTATTGGCAATGCATGCCCCAACTACTTTTCACTGCCCCGTCTCTCTAGCCTCACTTTTTCTCCTTATTGACACATTATTGCCCTCAGGCTTCTTCCTTATTGGCCAAGTATTGCCCTCACTTTCCTTATTATTGGCACAGCATTACCCCCACCACTCCTCCTTATTGGCACAGCCTTGCCCTCACTTCCCCTCCTTATTGGTCTAGTGTTGCCCTCACTCCTTATTGGCACAGCATTGCCCTCACTCCTTATTGGCACAGCATTGGCCCCACTCCCCATCCTTATTTGTAAAGAATTGCCTTTTTTTTTTTACCTATTTGAAATATTACCTTTTTGGGATGTGGTGCCAACTTTACTGGGTGTTCAACCCTTAATCGGACATAACCCTTTTAATTGCCTTTACACCTTCTCCTCTTTAGTAAAGCAGATGTTTGACGGTTTATTGATAGGCACCACCTGAGTGGTAGAATCAGGAACTGGTTCTGACGTGACTTTTTCAAGGGGCGACTTGACACCTGCAGACAATAGGGTTAGCATTTGCGTCAGCTGGGAAACTTGCGCCTTTAATTTCTCTATTTCTGAATTCCCATTCGACACATTGAGCGTTCGAACCTCAGCAGGAAATGAAAATCCTGAGCCCTTCTTTTTCTCCTCTAGGATAGCCTCTTCCTCCCTTACCATCTTAATGAGATCAGAGTATCGCAAAGAGGTACCTCCTTGTAAAGTTTTCAACTGGATCCAGATAGGGTCAGAACTCAGAGCGCCTCTCAGGATCTGTTTCATTCTTACTCGATCCATACCCCTGGGCTCTATTCCTTTCTTTAGTACAATCTGGTATAGCATTTTGTTTAGTCGTCGAATATACTCGGAAAGCTGCTCATTTTCCCGTTGAAACATGTGTTCAAAGAGGAAGATTAAATCTGTACCTTTCTCTGTGCGCCCAAACTCATCTTGCAACATGCGAAGATAGTCATATGCTGTACAAGACTCCTGACTGAATTTCAAATTTCGGATGGCTTCTGTTGCAACGCCTTTCAGACTTTCAGTAATGCGCTGTTTCTTTTGAGCCTCTGGAACATCCCTTCTTCCAGTGCTTGCATAGCCTGTTCCATCCAGGTTTCATACTCTTCTTCTCCAGGAGGTACAGGCTGCACTCCAGAAAGATTCTCAACTTCCTGTAGCCATAGTTCACAGAGAGGGCGAGGACATTTTTATAATGCTCTCTACCAGTTTTCCTATGTCCATGAAGAAGGAAGCTGGGGGGTAGTTAGTGGTTGGCACAGAAGTGGTAGTTACTTTCCACTGTGTCTGACATGGTCTGGCTTGGTCCCTCCAAACAACTTGCTGAGGTGACTAGAGGGAGTAACCGTGCTTTAACTTCTCCGGTTAGCTGGATGCTATCACCCTGGAAGCAGGTTGGGACTCCTTTCTTCCATTCTAGTAGGGCATAGGTATGGGAGATTTCTTGATTATTTTTTGTGTCTATTACAAAACACTTTCTGGTCAGGTGCTAGTGTAGTTACTGCTTGACGGATCTGTTCCTCTGTCCATTTGTCAGCAGGAATGTCCATTACTACACTCAGCCCTAATTGGCCATTTTGTTCCTCGCACCACTCTGCTGCTGTGTTTGGATCCATTGCTGGCTCGTTTGTGTGGTTATCACTTTGCGAGAGGTATCAGAAAAGATTCCCGGACGAGAACCCCCACGTGTAGCGCTCACCCCGAAGGAGCCGCTGGATGATCGGGTCTTTCTGTTTTACCTCTGTGACACACCCACAAACAATGAATCCACAGCCACACCAGCACACCTTGTGAGAGTTTAAATAACTATTTACTGTATATATAATAATCTGAATAGCAATATACAACATCAACATTTATCTCTACACAGCATAACACAGAGACTGCATATGAGACACAGCATAACAGTGATGAACGATAAATGTGGTTATTCTAACTGTGAACTTTATATATATAACTTAGTCCCAATGTACCCGGGTACCTAACCCACTGGCCAGTGGTAGTTTCTTCAGCTAGCCAACGTTGGGGCCCAATATGAACGGTGAAAATCTGTGTGTATGGTTAATGACAACGGGCCGGAGGCCTCTCAACCATCCACGGAGGGAGATGTCCGTCTGTAGCCGGCAGGGATGTCAGCAATTATCTTCTGCGATGAAGAGCTGTATATAGGAGCTGAAGTCTGATGTCATCAGGGGTTCTGGTCATCAAATTTGGCGTCCGTCCGGGCCGAGTCGCCGCCCGCAGTGTCCTCTCAGCAGGGTGGCACCTTACTCACAGCCCCAGAGGATCCTCTTCCAGCCAGGAACAAACAGCCGTTTACCCTGTGTAGCAGATGTCACTTCAGGAAGGCACGTGTGACAAGTCAGCACAGTCTCTCCACAAACAGGCGGCACACCCAAGCAACAGCAGTCTGTTCTCCCTGTCTCCTCACACCAGACTGAGGCCAGCAACCTCTTGCCCCAGAGTTCACTTCCTTCTTTCTCCTGTAGCACTCTGGGAACTGTAGTCTAAAGTATCCATTTTCATTTGTAATTCCTCAGTGGCTGTGTCTACAATCCCCACAAAGCTGTGCTCTCCGGCTCCACCTGCAGCTGCAATATCTTTTTCTCTTAAAGGGGTAGTTCCCCAAAAAACCTTTTTTTTAACATTTATTCAGGCTCGTTATGTCAGAGGGGATCAGGTTTTTTTTTTTTAGAAATGAAGCCGTACTTACCGTTTTACAGATGCATCGTCTCCGACGCTTCCGGGTATGGGCTCCGACTATAGGCGTGCCTATTTGATTGACAGGCTTCCGACGGTCGCATACATCGCGTCACGATTTTCCGAAAGTAGCCGAACGACGGTGTGCAGGCGCAGTATAGAGCCGCACCGTCGCTCGGCTTCTTTCGGCTACTCGTGACGCGATGTATGCGACCGTCGGAAGCCTGTCAATCAAATAGGCACGCCCAGACCAGACGATCATACCCGGAAGCGACGGAGACGATGCATCTGTAAAACGGTAAGTACGGCTTCATTTCTAAAAAAATAAAAACCTGATTCCCCTTGACATAACGAGCCTGAATAAATGTTAAAAAAAGGTTTTTGGGGGAATTACCCCTTTAAAGGAGCTGAAATCAACAACAGGGCTACAATTATCTCAGCTTTTACTGGAGAAAGCAAGGTAGTAATAATTCACAAAAGAGGGCAATAGATCAACCAAGCTCTGAATAACAACCCAGACTCGGTAGAGGAATTCCCCATAAGACAGCTTAAGAACAGTCAACAGTATAAAGAATTAATACACTTATATGTACAATGGAATATCACCTAAAGCATGACCTGTAGGACTATGAATGGTTAAGTGTTTAATGCAGGTGGTCACACTCTAAAGGGGAACCCCAGGCCAGCTTATTGGTTACCTTTAAATCCTAATGAGATATCAGACAGAATAATGATAGTGTAATGTATAGATGAGGAATCACGGAGAGAGCACACAATATTACACTTATAGTCCACCATCGCTACATTCATGCTAAATATTAATGATGATCCTTGAAATGTTTGTTTCACCAATATACAGGGCGTCTGGCAGGAAGACAGAGAAGTTCACTGTGTCAGTCAATGTGGCATCAGAAAGTAAAGTCACATTTGAATTGGTCTATGAGGAAATGCTAAAACGAGATTTAGGAAAATATGAACTTTTCATCAAGGTTCAACCAAAATCACTTGTTAAAAACTACGAGGTACAGTATAAATTATGTGCACAATATTATTACAATTGTTACACTATGGGGGTTATTTACTAAAGGAAAATCCACTATGCACTACAAGTGCACTTGGAACATGCAAGGATAATAAAAAAGAGCATTTTAGCTTGCACATAATTGGATGATAAAATCAGCAGAGCTTCACCTAATTTCAGATCTACCCCTCAGATTTACAGAGACTTCACTTCCAAGTGCACAGAGTGCAAAATTGATTTGCCTTTTGTAAATAACCCCCTATGTTATTACTATTCTACATTTATGTACAGTACCGTGCAAAGGTTTTAGGCAGATGTGAAGAAATGCTGTAAACTAAGAATGCTTTAATATATATATATATATATATATATATATATATATATATATATATATATATATATTTGTTTATTTTTTACAAAATACAAAGAGAGTGAATCTAAATCAAAACAATATTTGGCATGACTACCCCTTGGCTTCAAATCAGCATCAATTCTAACACTTGCACACTTTTACACTTGCACAAAGTCAGGAAATTTATAGGATTACAGTCAGGCGTACGATTAACCAATTATACCAAGCAGGTGCTTATGATCACTAATTTCATATGTAGGTTGAAACACAGTAATTAAATAAAACAGAAACAGCTATGCTGGAGACTTAAAACAAAACCGGGTGAGGAACTGCCAAGCTCTACAGTTTTGTGTCAAAGGTTATACACCATGGCAAGATTGAGCGCAGCAATAAGACACAAGGTAGTTAGGTACACTCGGCTAGGCTCAGCCAAGCTCGGCTCCGCCCGCAGTCACACCCTGCGAGGGGAGCCTAGCCGAGTGTACTGCGCTCGGTATATGTCGGCGGCGGCGCTCGGAGACAACGCAGGAGAAGTGGAGAGGACACCACGACGGCAGAAGACAGACGCCGGACCAGACAAGACCACCGATGGACGCCGGACAAGACACCAAAGAGGGACATTTAAACTGGGTTGCGCGCTATACGCCGGTGCGCGGTATACCCAGATAAATACGATATGCTGCTTTAGCAAGGTCTTTCCCAGGCAAAGATTTCACAGCAGATTGGGGTTTCAAGATGTGCTGTTCAAGCTCTTTTGAAGAAGTACAAAGAAACATTGAGGACCGTAGACACAGTGGTCGGCCAAGGAAATTTAATGCAGAAGATAAAAGACACATCATGCTTACTTTCCTTTGACATTGAAAGATGTCCAGTAGTGCCATTAGCACAGAACTGACAGAACTCAATGGGACCCAGGTACACCCATCTATTGTCCACAATACTCTGACCAGAAGTGGTCTTCATGAAAGAATTACGGCCAAAAAATTCAGAGAAGTAACCCAGAAGATGTTACCAGTGCTATGCAGAGGCTAGCAGAGCTCTGCCCTGTTGTTGTCAGCACTTCAGTTGGAATTTCAGTAAATGTTACATTCTTCAATGAAAAGTCAATTAAATGCATGCTTTCTGTGATCTGTTACTTCCTCTTCTCCCATAGCTTTTCCATGTCTCGTACGCTTATCCAGCTGCTGGACAGACACATTTCTCCATCCAAGCCTGTGCTGTAATTTGTCAAAATGAGTAAAAACTTATCCTGGGCAGGCCTGCCTCTGCACCCATCAAATTGGATAGGATACACAGAGTGAACACTCCTGGTAGGGGGGAACGCACCCAGGCCAGAGATGTGTTGTGCAGGGTGAATTTTTTTCTCATGAAAGAGGAGAAATGCGCCGCGCCTGGAACAGGGGCCCATATCACTTGGATGGGGTTACGATCCACCTCCTTCCGGATCTGTCCCGCAGAACTTTGTACATGAGACGTCAAATGAAACCTTTACTGGATAAAATTAGGGATTGTGGTGGCACCTATGTATGGAACTACCCTTTTGGCCTTACTGTCCGCCTACGCAACGACAGCATCTTTGTGAATGATCACAGACAACTCCCGGATGTTTTCCGCTTTCTGGACACCGAACCCATTGACGTACCTGACTGGTTAGTGATGGATGCTGTTCCCGTCGATACCTCGATCCCGCAACGCAGACGTGCGGGGCCTCCCAACAGAAACACTCCAAGGTTACCACCTCCTGGCCCACATTCTAGAGAGATGTGACCTGTTTACTATGCTTTGACAAATCGACTCATATGATTCGCCCTTGTTGCCTTCAACTACATTTGGACGCCACCTCAATAAAAGACCATACCGCCTTGCTACTCTGTCCTTTAAGGGGAATAGACGATGCCTTTATCATAGGATCAACGATGCACTGCCCAACACGGTACGACGGACTGTACATACGGATTACAGCTTCAGTGGGGACTATACGCGCACCACCAGACTTGGTCACAACCACAATGCTTGGCCTCATAAGGAACCCTCAAAATCCCATACTGTCATACCTCGTTTAGAGCTACATGTTCAGCTTCCACTCAGTAATGGTTACAATGTTGAAAGCATTGGCCTTAGCCATGGACCGCTTCACCACCTATACAATCCATAAATTGCGGTGACCAATGTGGCATCCTTGGGCGGGGCTTTATTGCATGTACTGAAAATTGCCAATAACATGTATTGTGTTTTCCTTTACTGTGGAATTTTTAATTTGATTTTTTATTTTATTTTTTGCAAATGACTGCTCCGCGGTTTTAGCGTAACGCATATGCGACTCCTAGTACTCCCTTATTTGCACTTAGAATCCCTGGGATGTGTTATAGCAGGCGCTGTTAGCTTAGGATTGTTTTCTGTCTGGCTTGGACTCCGAGAGGACCCCTGGTTGGGACCCCAAAAGTATTTCAAACTCCACCCAGCTGGGGTGGGAGGAGTCTTTCTGTATTACTAGACTACAGTTTGCTGAGCCAATTGATGGGTAAACCCCCTCATGGAACATATTGTTTATACTGATTTAAAGCGTATCACTCCCCATGGTTTTTGAATACTTTTTTTTTTTGTTTGTTTTTCCTTTTTTTTTGTATGTGTTAGTTTGCTTTTGTTTTGGGGTTTTTCTCCAATAAGGATTCTCCTCTTGTGGGTCCAGCCGGACAGATGTTATAGTGAAGAGGTGTTTACCTACTGTTCTTATTCCCTTAACTGTTAAAGGGTTCTAAAACGACTTAGCCACTGTGTTTCTGGCGAGTTCTCTTCCTTTATCATTATGTTCTCATAACCTGTTTGAAGGCATTGTGGGGTGGAGCTTAGGCAAACTGATACTTGTGTACTTTTCCTCCCCACATAGAATTTAGCATTTCTGCCTGTTCTGATTTTTCGGGACAGATTGAATCCTAATGGCCTTTATGGCCACCCCTGATTGGGGTATTTGATTGGTGCTAGACTCTATACTAGCATCTGAGTGGTTCTGTTGTTTCTGTTGTCCTCTCTCCCCCACCCTTCTCCTCCCCTCTACCATTTTTCCTGAATTTTTTTTTTCTCTTCCATCTCGTTGCCATGGGGGGCCCTCGGGATACAGCTACTCTTCACCTGTGCTCATTCAATGCTCGCGGCTTGAATGAACCGACTAAACGATCACAGATACTATATGACTTTCACAAATCCAAAATTGACATAATTTTCTTCCAATAAACCCATTTCCGTACAAATCACATTCAAAAATTGCGAAATAAATATTACCCAACCTGGGTATATAGCACGTACTCCCAATCTAAATCTAGAGGGGTGGCGATTGCCCTCCACAAATCAGTAAATTATACTTTGTTAGATTCCTGTTCAGACCCTGACGGTAGATACCTGTTTTTGAAAATATCTCAGCGGTAAAACATACACCCTAGCTAACATGTATATCGCAAACCAAGACCAGATGGCTAATACTATTCAATACCTTCACAAGCTAATGGACTTCGCTGAAGGGGTGGTCCTCACTGCTGGAGATTTTAACAGTGTTTTAAACCCGGCATTGGATACCTCCTTGGGTAGAAGCTCTATCTCCTATAACCAAATCAATAAATTGAAGAGATTCCTACTCCAACACAATTTGTTGGATGTATGGCGCATCCTCCACCCTACAGATAGGGATTATTCCTTCTTCTCTCCAGCTCATAACTCCTACTCCCACATTGATTTTTTTCTTGTCAGCCAATACGCATTGACGTACCATCCCCAGACTAAGATCGGGAATATACTATGGTCTGATCACGTGCCGGTGTTTTTGTCCCTCCTACCTGATTTGCCTGGTCATGACTGGACTTGGAGACTTAATGACTCAATATTACAGAATGACGTATGTTCTAATGATATCCCGACCACCATATTAAACTTTATCTCGGACCATAGTAATGACGATACTTCTGCTCCCATACAATGGGAGGCATTGAAATGCGTATTACGTGGGGTCTTTATTAAACATGGCTCTAGACTTAAACGACTACGTCTGGCCCAGATTCAGGATCTGTCTCTCCAGATTGCTAACCTGGAACGTTCCCATAAAAGTATTCAATCCCCGACCACCCAACTTGCCTTATCCGCCGCAAGGCTCAAACTGTTGAACTTGTTTGAACAGAAGGCCTTGTCCATTAGGGACAGATCACGTAAATTATTTTATGTCAAAGCTAATAAACCGGGTAGAATGTTAGCTAGAGCCCTCCATGCAAGAAATAGCATTGCTTCCATTCCTAAACTCAAGAGACCTGATGGCCAACTCACCCATCATCTTAAGGAAATTAACAAATTGTTTCGTTCATTCTACGACTCACATTACAACCTCCCCTCACACCCTCCGCACATGTCGCCTGGAGACTTTCAATCTAAAATTGACAATTACATTGCTGCCACGGCACTTCCGACTATCCCTACAGATCTAGTGCACGATCTTGAACAACCGTTTGTCGAGGAAGAACTTGTGCTGGCATTATCATCCCTGAAGCCTAACAAAGGTCCAGGCCCGGACGGATACTCAACCTGTTTCTATAAATCCTTCCGCGACTCTCTTACACCGATTCTTATGAAGATGTATAATAGCATCTCTAGGGATTCACCTTTTCCGAGACAGGTTCTGGAAGCCCATATTGTAGTTCTACCGAAACCCAGGAAAGATCCTACGCTGTGCGGTAGCTTTCGCCCCATTTCCCTTACCATATTGACATCCGCTTATACTCTAAACTTCTGGCCAACCGACTGCTACCAGCAATACCAGGCCTAATACACCTTGACCAAGTGGGATTCACCCCAAAGAGGGAGGCCAGGGATAACATCCTCAAAACTATTTCCCTGATGGAATATGCCCAAAAATGTAAAATCCCAGCTTGCTTGATCTCGGTCGACGCCGAAAAAGCGTTCGACCGGGTTCATTGGCAATTTTTGGAGAGAACGCTTCACGAAGTGGGCCTTGGACCCAACATGCTCTGCAAGATCCTGGCTCTCTATAACAACCCTACGGCAAGGATCCGATCTAACGGCCTACTATCTGACCCAATATGGATTTGTAACGGAACCCGCCAGGGATGTCCCCTATCGCCATTCTAACAATGGAGCATCTAGCCATGGCCATCCGTCACGACTCCAATATTCAGGGTATATCCATTGGCCACCGTCAATATAAAATGTCCCTGTATGTGGACGACCTCTTATTATATGTGACTAAACCCCATACATCTATACCAGCCATTATCGAGGCATTCACAGAGTTTGGACTGGCCAGCAACTTTAAGGTGAATTATGACAAAACTGAGGCCCTTAACATCTCCCTGCCCAAACCTACAGTAACCCGGGTTCAATCTGCATTTGAATTTAAATTGCAGCAAAAAGCTGTCAAATATCTTGGAATTCAAATCCCTACCTCTTTACCCACCCTGACAGATATAAACTATCTGCCCCTAATGAGAACATTGCGGACGTGCCTAGAATCTTACGATAAACCGAACATCTCCTGGTTTGGCCGAATGAACGCCGTCAAAATGGACATTCTACCCAAGATTTTATATGTATTTCAGGCAATTCCTAGCCCCCCTCCTCGTAGCTTCTTCCAATCGATTAACAGGGCCATTCAGGACTTTATATGGCGACATAGGAAATCCAGGATTGGCTTTAGCGTTTTAACTTTGCCTAAATGTAGAGGGGGTGTTGCCCTCCCGGACTTACGACTGTACTTTCACGCTGCCTCTTTGATCAGACTAGTAGACTGGTATCACGGTTCCTCCACTAAATTATGGACATCACTAGAAAATGACCGAATATCTCCCGACCTCACATCCCTTCTGTGGACGCACCCGACACATAGACCCCCTGCGGACTTATTGCCCCTTGTAACTTCCACTACCTTGCGAATTTGGGACAACTACATCCACAAAGGTTTATTGTCCTCGAGACCCAGCCCCTTGACCCCATTATTTGATATAAACTCTTTCCCTCCGACTTGTGCTAAATCTAAATTTCTTATGTGGCAAAAATCAGAAGCTCCTCTGTTGAGGCATACGCTTCACGCTGGACAACCGATTCCCCTACCAGACATGCTCTCTTCCTGCCACAACCCTTCTATTGCTTGGCTTGAACACACTCAATTAACACACTTTCTACACAAAATACCAAACATCGACGACATGACTAAACCTCAGACTGCTTTTGAGTCATTGCTTTCCCAGTCAGACAGACCAGAGCATTCACTTTCCCTGATATATCAATTGCTGATCCAGGTCTCCTATCCAAACCCACCATCATTCCTCTCGAAATGGGAAAGGGAGATGGATTTGTCTCCGGATTATATGGAGTGGGGCAAGACACTGGCGCTCTCTTTTAAATTATCTACCTCGTCTCATGCCCAAGAACAAAATTACCGTATTTTCTAGGTGGTTCTAGGTGGTACCTGTGGCTGCCCCCACTATTCTACATAAGTTTGATCCTAATATCTCTGATGTGTGCTGGAGATGTTTGCATGCTACGGGGAATATGACGCACATTTGGGGTACGTGCCCACGTGTTGCCCCCTTTTGGGACAAGGTTCTCAACCTCCATGACAAGTTAGTAGGCGACAAATACCCCAATGAACCCCGCTTAACAGTCCTATCTATGATCCCGGGGTCATACAAACAAATCAAGAAGAGCCTAATCCGCCATGTGCTGACTGCTGCACGTTCAGTTATCGCAAGAGTGTGGCGTCAACCTATGACCCCCTCTCTGGCTGATTGGGCATATGAAATGGACGGGATCGAACACATTGAAAGGATGCTAGCGTGGGATACCGATAAGTGTGAAGACCACACTATTATGTGGACTGTTTGGTTACACTTCAGGTTCTCTGCTGATTTTGAATCTTTTATAGCGACCACATGTCCCTCTGCTTCCCAGGTGCCCTCTCATGAGTAACGTGATGCCCCCTCTCCCTGCTTTCTCTCTCCCCCCTCTTTTTTTTTTTTCTTTTTCTTCTTTTCTTTTCTCTTTCCTCTCTTTATTTCTCCTCCCCTTGTACTTGACTATGCATATGTGATATAAGTTCTTTTGGTGTCCTTCCGATCCTAATATGGACTTGTACACTCAATAGACAGATATTGTCCCTGACCTATGTTTTGTCAATGTTTTACAACTGTTTACAACTCAATAAAGAGATTCAACATAAAAAATAAAAATAAAATTAGTAAAAACTTGCTGCATCCGCCATAAGAGCTTCCATAGCTGGGTTACTCTGCCCCATTGCAGACAATTTAGCTGGAATTTTAGGACTGTTGGCTGGTACTTCTGGATAGTCCCAGGAAAAGGGTGCCCCGCCCTGCTGCTGAGCCGAGTCTAGCAGCCATCTGTAGGCAATTTCCAGCTCCCATTCCTGAATGGCCAGAAACTCTATATCTTCTGGTGCCCGGCGCATATTCAAGATGTTCAGCATCTGTTCTCTCTAATCTATGATTTCCTCTAACCACCACTCCAGATCACTCCCAAAGTCAGGGTCCCCTGAAAGCTTTCCATACAACAGCCCCAGGCCGCTGTATTAATTTATCTTCATAAATCTTGTCAGAATTATGGTTGAATAATATCTCTGTCCCAAGTGAATGAGCCTCTCCTACCCAGTCTGCAGAAGGGCCACTATATTCCCTCTGACCGATAAACAAGAAAAAGATTAATATGACCTCTTTCCATCCATTCCAGAAGGAAAGTTTTTTTGTCCTTTTTCAGAGAAGTAATCCAAACCACATTTTCAGCGTCTATTAAGTAGTTGTTATCATTATAGAATGATCTGCTTTCTCTATGGGCCATACTCAGCGGGTAGGAGGCTTGCCCCTAGTCCTTTCCAAAAGCCCCTGTCCTGGTTGGGTCTGTCACAACCTGTGTCCTGAGTCCAAAACATGCGGAACAATGTCCCTGAATGGTTCAGACATCTCCAGAAGACTGTATTGTAGTGATGTGATAATTTATTTGCCCATTTGCCAAGTGTGACCTCTTGTTATGCAGTGTTTGTTTTGCCCTTTTCCAAATATGGCTGCTATGCTCTCTCTCTGCATCGGGATGAGGTCATCAAGAAGAGCAGAGGTATGGCAAGGATTTTTGGGTAGGTTTGGGGGAGGAGAGAGCACAGTGGATTCCTGCTGAGAGAGCACAGATTTTAAGTTGCTGTAGCATTCCCTCACTGAGACATGCATAGAGACTGTTAATGATTTCATATTCCTGTTTAAAAATACCTTATGTTGGATGGTTAACTGAATGTTATTACTGCAATTCATGAACTTTCAAATGCAATGCTGTGTGGATTACGGTCTATGTGGATGATACATTTCTCAATTGGGATTTCACTTGCTATACACAACCCCTAATTGAGTGGAGGCACTAGCACTTGTTAGAGATTCTGTCCTGATCACACAAATTATAAAGACTCTGCTCCTTAATACTATACAGGTGGCGCCAATAATACCCCAGTAGCGGCAGAGAGTGAAAAGAAGAGTGAAAAGAATAGTATTATTAGTTTTAATAGTAATAAGTAAACATGAAGGGGTGTGATACCAGTGGTAAAGGATTTTAAAATTAGTTTACAGTAAAACTTTGGATTACAAGCATAATTAATTTCAGAAACATGCTTGTAATCCAAAGCACTTGTATATAAAAGCAAATTTCCTCATAAGAAATAATGGAAACTCAAATGATTAGTTTCACAACCATGTATTTATAAGTCCTTGGGGTAGATTCATGTAGAGATCCGACGGTGTATCTACTGATACACCGTCGGATCTGTGAGATCCGACGCTCGGATCTATGCGGCTGATTCCTCGAATCAGGTTCCGCATAGATCTCCCTTAGAGCCGACTGGTGTAACTGAGTTACACTGTCGATTCTTAGGCTGCATTCTCCCGCCGTCCGCTAGGTGGCGCTTCCGTTCTTCTTCGCGCCGAATATGCAAATGAGCAGAAACGCCGATTCAGAATCGAATGCCCGGGCAACTTTTTTACTTTACGTCGTTTGCGTTCGCCTTTTTCCATCGGATTGTTACCCCTTCTATATGCGGGGTAAGTGCGGCGGATCCTATGTTAAGTATGGCCGTCGTTCCCGTGTCGAATTTTGAATTTTTTACGTCGTTTACGTAAGTCGTCCGGGAATACGGCCATACGTTAATAGCGTTAACGACGAACACAATGACGTCCTAGCGACGTCATTTAAAGCAATGCACGCTGGGAAATTTAGCCGGTGGCGCATGCGCAGTACGATCGGCGCGGGGACGCGCGCAATTTAAATAGTAAACTCCCCCTAGCCGCGGAATTTGCATTCCGCCGGGGGATTTACGATCCGCCAGGGCTACTTACGAGGCAAGTGCTTTCTGAATACAGCACTTGCCTCAAAAACTGGCGCAGGCGGATCGTAAAACAGATAGATCACGCGGATCAAAAGATCCGCTGATCTACATGAATCTACCCCCTTGACTTTATATTTCATATAAAAAGATTATAGCAGTGTGATAGGTTGTGTAACTATAAAACGTCCATCCACAAATGGAAGATGCCATAAGGGGATTAGAAGCCAAATCCAGCAGGAGCTACAGAGTATAAAAGAGAAGAGGTGCTTCTAAGTGTAGCAATATGTTGCTACCGTGTTTCCCCGAAAATAAGACACCGTCTTATAATTGTTTTTCCTCAAGAAATCACACTATGGCTTATTTTCGGGGGGTGTCTTATTTTTATTACAGAAAATAAAGGTTGCCTACCTGAACCACACTTGCGCTTCTTAGCATTTCCTCTGTCCACCTGTAGACTGAGATTATCGTATTCTGCACGCCATTTTTGGACCATTCGGATATCCAACTTCTTCTCTTTGCACTCATCTTGACTGGCTGTACAGAAAGATAGGCCAGCAAAGCTGATGTGGAGCACAGTGGAGCTGGGGTGATCTCTTTGGGCTCAGTACGGTAGCAGCTTTTCCCCCTATCCCCTGGTGTTTGTGTGGGGTGAGAGAGGGGTTTGCTGGCCAGTGCTGGGAGAAGCTTTACAGCTTTATGTTCTTCTCCTCACTTCAGCTCCAGTACAGTACCGTACGCCTATCACGTGTTGTTTCCCGCTCCGCGCCGTTACGCATACGACACGCCCATCACTACGTCTTATTTTCGGAGATTCGCCACGCCATCGCTACGTCTTATTTTCGGAGGGGTGTCTTATATTTCGATCTTGTGTCGAAATCCCGCTATGGCTTATTTTCGGAGTACGTCTTATTTTCGGGGAAACACGGTAAATGTTGTACCTTCATTAAATGAAACCATATTGCTACACTTGCAGGCGCCTCTCTTCTATTTTATACTGGCGCTACTCTTTAATAAAGACATTGGGCCAGATTCAGGTACATCAGCGCATTATTGGACCGGCGTAGCGCACCGCCTTTACGTTAGACTTGCGCAATGTAGCCGCGCAATCACCCTATTCTCGTCGCTTTTACGCAGAAATTTGCGCATGCGTAACGTTATTTCAGAGGCGTAAGGCGGAGTAATACAAATTGGGAAGGACGTGGGCGTGTTACATTGAAATGAGCCGTGACCCCATGCAAATGAAGGGCCGGCCGGCTCGCGCATGCGTGCTTGAAGGAGACCATGGTCAGCACCTCTGTGCGCATGCTCACAACTCGGGAACGGCGCAATCAGTGAAATTGGAAGTGGACTAGGGCAAATTAGAGAACTACGCAGACAGCATAAATAGACAGACACAAACGCACTTCCTTTGCAAAAGTACATCCCTTTGTATCCCTCCCTATACAGCAAGGTGCTTTTGTTCTGTTGTTTGTTAGCGTTTATTTGTTTGTTTGTGACGTGTCTTTGAGATATTTGGGGACTGTTTTGCAGAGTGATTTTTGTCTTTTATGTGTTTTCTTTGATGTTTTTTTTGTAAAATTATATTTTTGCTGGGCTTATTTTTTTTTAGCTGGTCATTTTTTTTTTGGTTCTGTTTGTGTATGATTTGGGAATGTGGGGGTGACATTCCTGCCGGAAAAGGGGTGTCACACTCATTTGTGGTGGCTTGTGCCAATCCAATGTGATGAGGATGTGGGGTGTGTGTGCTAGGGACCACAGTGGTGTGCAAGCATGCATTCTCATTGTGCCATGATTAATGTGTGTGTTTAACGTGCAAAGATGCATAATGTGAGCTGGCATGAAATGGGGTCATGAGATGGGTTCCCAGTGCATATGCAGAGTCACCTTGAAGGGAAAAGACAGGAGGATGTTAGTAGTGCATGTGTCCCCTGTGATGTGTGCATCATGGGGGGGGGGCAGTCATGCCTGCCACCCATGTTACTCACCAACCAGCCAGCTGTCCCCATACATGTTCTGTTCAAAATCTGTGGGGATGGGGCTCTGATTGTATATGTAGCTGTCATGGGTGTCATGGGTAGTGTCATGTGTTGGGCTGTTGATGTCCTCCTGCAAGCTTGTGGTTAATTCCATGATGGCATGAGGGGTGAATCTGAAGATGCGAGACACCTCAGAATCACTCATGCCATAGATGTCTATGCGTGTGCAGTATATCCTCTCCCGTGAAGAGTGAAGTTTAAGGGGCTTGTATCAGATAAGAATATTGTATTAGATTAGATTAAATTGTAAAGTTTATATAAGCAAATAAAAAGTTAAAACAAAAAAAAAAAATCCCGTGCCCTCCTCAGTGCCCTCCTCCTTCTTTGCTCATCTAAAGTCAGTAGTATAGCTATGAGCATGGATGCCACTGGCATGTTGGCATACAGATTGTTGTGCAACACGTGTGACTGCTCAGCTCCTCACTAACAGTGTTGATTTCTCTGACATGTAGACGATTTTTCTAATTTTAGACCAGCTTTTATATGGTCTAATTTTAGACAGGACATTTTGCTGTTGCGCACACTGCGTAGCCTGCGCTGCCCCAACGTTCTTTTGTGGATTCCCGTAAGTCCCTCATTAGCATATTTGACTAGCAAATCAATGGTCTGTCTAGCGCAGTTTTGCGCGGACGGATGCGCCTGTCTAACGAAATTACGCTGGACAAAAAAAAGTAGATTTCTTGCGTATCTCGTTCTGGGGGTGCCGTGCATCGAAACGCATGCGCACATTTAGACTTACGCCACGCATCTCCTGTTACGCAGGCATAATCGCTCTGTGAATCTGGCCCATTTTTTGTATATCAAGTCAAATTTTATTTAAAAATAGTTTTCCAAATGTCCACACTTGTCAAGTTTTGCAATTATTACTTAAAGTCTTATCATAACAAATGTTTTATTTGTAATTTACACTTGAGAAAATAGACTAAATATCAGAAAATATATATATTTGTATTAAACAATTACATTTTTATTTTTGATTTTAACTTTTTGATTTTCTTGACTGCTAATTTCAGATTGACATAGAGATATATGAACCGCAGGGAATCAGCTTTCTTGATGCTAAAGCATCTTTCATAACAAATGACTTGCTGCCGGCCATTAAAAAGTCCTTCTCTGGAAAAAGGGTATATATATTTTTTTGTAAATAGCAAACATGAGGAATTGTATATAATGTCATATTGTGTTATTAGATCTTTTGAATGTTCTGAACAGGGGTCAAGTCCTGGGGAAAAAAGTGTGGGAACTCCCACCCAAGATCCACTCCCCCACCAAAAAATAAATAAATGATATGCTCATATGCATAATTACTAAACCGCATCTTTTTTTTTTTCGATCCACATTTTCATTCGATTTCCCAGCTCCGTGAGCAGAGACGGACCTGACGGCTCAGCGGAGATCAACGGAGCGATAACCTGCTGAGCTGGCAGACTCCGCTGAGCGAATCTATCCCTGTGTGAAAGGGGCCTATTTTTCTACAGAAGTTAGTTTATATAAGTTAGTTTATATAAACAACCTTTCCAAAAATCTTACTTGGTAGATTGACCATTATGCTTAAAATTTCTCATTCATTTAGACTATGCTCTTATTTTTACAGATACTGTATATTCTAGTTAAGTTACAGTACATGTCTAAATCTGATTGGTTGATATTCATTGATTGAACAGTCTCATTTTAAGCCTTGTACACACGACCGGTTTTCCCAGCAGGAGAGCATTTGGTCAGGAAAACAGCCGGGAATCCCGACGGGAAAATAGAGAACCCTGCTCTCTATTTTCCTGTCGGGGTTCCCGGCAGAGTGTTTCCTGCCGAGAAAACTGGTCATCTGTATGCAGTGAAAAACCGCGCATTGCTCAATAACACTTTAACGCATGCGCGGTAGCATACAAGGTTAATGTGGGGTATAGCAAAATGGCGGTGATGGCATGGAATGTGACAAGACACGGGCTCGTCGTAGTCAATGACATCATCGCGTTCTTGCCATTCAAAAGAACGGCGGTTCTTTTGAGTGGCCGTCTGTGTACATGGCTTTGCAAGGCAAGCTTGCCAGGAATCCCGTCAGGAAAACCAAGGTTTTTTTCCTGATGGTATTCCCGGTCATGTGTACATGGCTTTGACCATGGGGGAACAGAGACCATGTTCACAGCAAGAAACTGATGAGTCTCCTTCTTTTACCATCTTTAGGGTCACATCTCCTTCAAACCCACATTAGATCAGCAACGCTCTTGCCCTGACTGTGCATCAACGTTAATGGATGGGGATTTTATTGTAACATATGATGTAAACAGAGAATCCCCAGGAAACATACAGGTGAGTTCTGTTTTTGGATGGTTTTGAAAAACTTAAACAAAATTTTTATTTTTTAAATTCCATGAAAGTGTAAAGAACCTATAGAAACAAAACTTTGTTTAGTATATCTACTGTAAACCCAAGGACAGACGTGTAATATATTTCAGGTTACCAGTACATTTCTGTTTGATGGCTGCATTTGTTTTCTCTTTTGATTTTTCCAAATTTGCCCCAAATTGTTCACTGTTCGGCGAACAGGCGAACAGACAATTTTCGAGTCTAACTCATGTTCGACTCGAACAGATAGCCGATCCCTAGTACTGACTCCTATTTAACATGAGTTTGAATGTGATTGCTTTTTTTCGAACACATCAACATCCCCAGTTATAACAGGGTGTGCACACTTATGCAACCACAGTTTTTTTATTTTTACTTCCCTCCACTAAGTTGTAGAGTTGTAGAGTTTATAGGTCACATTAAAAGGTGGGAAAAGTTCTGAAATGATTTATCTTTTCCCATTTTTTTACATCAAAAGCCTGTCATTTTAAAGGGTGTGTAGACTTTTTATATCCCTGTTATGCTTAAGGCAGGGATTAACAGCCCTCCAGGGTGAACTACACATCCCATGAGGCATTGCAAAACTCTGACTCACAGACATGACTAAGCATTGGGAATTGTATCTGAACACTGGAGGGCGTAGTTTGAGGACCCCTGCTATAAGGCATAATGATTTTTTTGAACGTGTCATTTTTTCCACAAGTTTTAGAAAAAAGTTGTCAATGTATACAATATTTCTAACACATAGCAGGTACATAGAAAAAATGACACCCCGTAATATATTCTGCTACTCCTCCTGAGTGTGGCGATACCACATGTGTGAGACTTTTACACAGCCTGGCCACATACAGAGGCCCAACATGCAGGGAGCACCAGCAGGTGTTCTAGGGGCATACATTTAAAATCAAATTTGACTACCTATTACACTTTTGTGAGACACTGAGTGGGCACTGTAGTGGCACTGATGAGCACTGATGTGGCACGGATGAGAGCTGATGTGGCATGGATGTGCACAAATGAATACTGATGTGGCACATATGAGAACTGATATGGCATGGATGAGCACTGATGTGGCATGAATGTGGCACAGATGAACACTGATGTTGCATGGATATGGCACTAATGAGTACTGCTGTGGCATGGATGAGCACTAATGTGGTATCTGTACCACATTAATGCTCATCCATGCCACAGCAGTACTCATCTGAACTGGTGAACTGATGTGGTATGGATGTGGCACAGATGAGCACTGATGTGGCATGCATGAGCACTGACTTGGCATGGATGTTGCACGGATGAGCACAGATGTGGCATGAATGAGCACAAATAAGCCATGGATTAGCACAGGTGAGCCATGGATGGGCACAGATGAGCCATGGATGAGCCATGGATGGGTACGGATGAGCACGGATGAGTCATGGATGAGCACGGATGAACATCTTTGAGCCATGGATGGGCATTAATAAGCAATGGAAGGGCACGGATGATCCATGGATGAGAAAAGGTGAGCCATGGATGGGCATGGATAAACCATGGATGGACACTGATGAGCCTTGGATGGAAATGGATGAGTCATGAATGGGCACAGATTGGATGAGCAAGGATGAGCATCTATGAGCCATGTATGGGAATTGATGAGCAATGGAAGGGCATGGATGATCCATGGATGAGCCAAGGTTAGCCATGGATGAGCATGGATATGCACGGTTAAGCCATGGATGGGCACGGGTGAACCATGGATGGGCACGGATGAACCATGGATGGGCACGGATGAGCCATGGAATGGGCTGGACTGGCCTACCGGGACATTTCCTGACAGGCTGCCTGCCCTGGGGCCGCTTTGGGTTAAAATGTGGCTGCAGCCATCCCCTCCCTCCACCTTCCCAATTCTCCTCTACATGTCACACACAGTGGGCATTGCTGTGTCACGGAGCTGAGTGTGAAAAGTTTGGCAGAGTTGTGACTGCAATTATAGGCATGGTAAAGCTGCAATTATGGACACGGTCAGGCTGCAATCATAGGCATGGTAAGGCTGCAATTATGGACACGGGTGGAAACAGAGCGATGAATGCCCTAGATGTAAGGCACCGGGGGATCTTATTCATATGTTCTGGAGATGTCCCAAGCTCTTTAGATATTGGATAGAAGTGATAAACAGGATCAATAAAATCTTCAAGACCTCTCTTGAGCCAAGAAGTTAGAACTTGCTTGCTAGGAGGTATGGAAGATCATAGAGTCCCGGCTGGAGCTTTGGAAAGCGCACTTAGGTGCCTATTCCAGGCTCGGAAGCTGATAGCACAGAGATGGCAAGCACAGGCTCCTCCATCTGTTGAGAACTGGGATTCAAACTATCAATGTCCTGATCTGGTGTGAGAGGGTGGCCTTCATTAAACAAGGAAACTACAACAAATTTACAAGAATATGGGGGCCCTGGTTAAGAGAAATGGGATTCCCACTGGAGAGGTGATCGCTGCATGGGCTTGTGAATCCCCTGACCCTAGGTGTGGTCAAAGCTCCCTTTGAACAGAGAACAACAAGGGAGGGAAATCAAACCCTGTTAGCTTTCCGTTTGCTTCAAGCCTGTCCCCTTGATGCGCTATCCGGACCTTATCTCCTATTCCTTAACTATTCTCTTGAACTAACTAATAGATAATCCAGACTAGGATACTTCCTCTTTCCTTCTGTACCTTTTTTTTTTTTATAATATCAAGGGAGGGTGGGGGGGGAGAGAGGTGGGAGGGGGCACATTTGTAGATAATGAATCTGCACAATATATGGTTGTTTATACGTAGATGTAAAAGTGCACTAAATTATTTGTATCAACAGTATGTAACTATATAAAATGTTTGTCAGAGGAAAAAATAATAAAGAGAAATTAAGATAAAAAAAAAATTATGGACACGGTCAGGCTGCAATGATGGGCACGGTAAGGCTGCAATTATGGGCACAGCAGGGCTGCAATGAGGGCATGGTAAGGCTGCAATTATGGGCACGGTAAGGCTGCAATTATGGACACGGTCAGGCTGCAATGATGGGCACGGTAAGGCTGAAATTATGGCACAGCAGGGCTGCAATGAGCAGTAAGGCTGCAATGGGCACGGAGGCTGCAATTATGGCACGGTCGGTGCAAAGGCTAAGGCTGAAATTATGGCACAGCAGGGCTGCAATGAGGGACGGTAAGGCTGCAATTATGGGCACGGTAAGGCTGCAATTATGGGCACTGTAAGGCCCGACATTTTAAACTATGTCATTTTTCGGGTTGTAAAAAATGGTCGTGTGTGGGCTTTAACGACGTGAAAAACCTGCGCATGCTCAGAAGAAAGTTATGAGACGGGATAGCTCGTTCTGGTAAAACTAGCGTTCGAAATGTAGATAGCACATTCATCACACTGTAACAGCCTGAAAAGCACTAAGACTGAAAAGCCCGAATCAGCAAAAGCAGTCACAAGGTTGGCGCCATCCGAATGGAACTTCCCCTTTATAGTGCCATCGTACGTGTTGTACGTCACCGCGCTTTTTTTCACGATCGTGTGTAGGCAACATCGTTTTATTGAAGTCGAAAAAAAAAAAATGAAAAAATATCGTGTGTACGCAGCATTAGCTTCATTCATCCTTGGTTAAAATCTTTAGATTGCTGGGAATTTCACTTATTTCTTGTCCCAATGCTGCAAAGAGAGAGGGGGACCCTTGCTTCCTTTTTATATCAGACAGATAAGAAGATCTGGCAACAGTGTGTTGGATCTTAGAAGGTAAATACTGTATTAGGAAAATGATGAATATTACATTTTTAACTGTTTTCCTAAATGCTTCATACTCACAGGCATAATGAAAACATGGACATCAGAAGAGGGATTAGTAAGCAAGTGACATATATTCTGCTGTATGGCCGAAACAACTAATTGATTAATCGACAAATAATCGATTATGAAATTAATCGATTTCAATTTTCATAACCGATTAATCGCCCAGTAATATAATGGGGTTAAAAACAACTAAAATTAGCCCTTTATAGTACAAAAAAGTAAATCGCTACTGTAAATATTACTCTCATTGTCCCACAGTAAAAAAATGAACCCCTTACAGTAGTGATTATTTGTTCTTTTTGTACTTATTTTTGTTTTTTTAACCCCATTAAGTTACTAAACATCTCAGGCCTGGGTTCACACCTCAGTGAACTACAGTTCATTTACATGTTTTCCTATGGGACACATCCATGATTTTTTTTCAGCTGCCGCATATTTGTAAAGGGCAAGGACTTTTTAACTACTTCAGACCCGCGCTACCGTCAAATGACGGCAACAGCGCGGGTCTGAATATCCAACATGCCGTCTTCTGACGGCCGCCCCTTTGGGCGTTCCCAGCGCGCGCTGTAGAGCACGCTGCAGGGAAGCCCTGTGTTGTCTGTGTCCCTTGGACACGGCCAATCACAGATCGTGGCGAACGGCCAGTCAGAGTGGCCGTTTGCGATGCGATCTGTGGGCGAATGAGAGATGATCTCATAGATCATCTCTCATTGCCGTTTTACACAGAGACAGCGATCTGTGTTCCTTGTACATAGGGTCACCCCCCCCAGTCACCCCCCCCTTCCCCCACAGTTAGAACACACCTAGGATACACATTTAACCCCTTCCTCACCCCCTAGTGTTAACCCCTTCAATGCCAGTCACATTTATACTGTAATTACTTTTGCGCAAACCAGTCGCTTATTGCGATTTATTTATTTTTTTTCCCCAAAAATATGTAGAAGACTACGTATCGCCCTAAACTGAGAAAAAAAATGTTTTTTTTTTTTTAATTGGGATATTTATTATAGCAACAAGTAAAAAATATTGTATTTTTCTTCAAAATTGTCGCTCTTTTTTGTTTATAGCGCAAAAAATAAAAACCGCACAGGCGATCAAATACCACCAACTTGTGGTACTTGTGGGGAAAAAAGGACGTCAATTTTGTTTGGGAGCCACGTCGCACGACTGCGCAATTGTCAGTTAAAGCGACGCAGTGCCAGAAACTGAAATTTCACCTGGGCAGGTGTATGTGCCCAGTAAGCAAGTGGTTAAAGCAAAACAATGCTATTTTGTTTTTTTGATTCAATATACTTCAATGGAGAAGATGCAGAAAAGCATGTAATGTGTTTTTTTGCGGAAATTTGTGTTTTGTAATCTGCCCAACAACAAATTGGCCCCAAAAAATTGAAAATTTTAATTTTTTTTTTTAAGGCTATTATCCGATTAATCAAAACAATAAACGGCCAACTAATCGATTATGAAAATAATCGTTAGTTGCAGCCCTAATCTGCTGGTCTGTTTGCATAAGACCTGGTGCTTTGGGAAAAATACATTTTTTAATGACCTCTTTAAAGAAATGTTTGCAGGTCAGTGGTCTTTGAAATTCAAAGCTGATATTTGCAAAGATGAAAAATAAACATTTCAGAACACGATTGAATGTTTATAAGTGAATTTTTCAACGTAGTTAACAGGAAAGTCAGAATTCCTTATCTGCATACATGTTCAATGGCAGCCTCCATGTTTCTTTCAAGAAAAGTTATCTTTAATGTAAAAACATGATAAAGTCTAGATTTACTTTTTTTGTAGATTGTCAATGGGTATTTTGTGCACTACTTTGCACCACCAAAGTTGACTGCCGTGCCAAAAAATGTTGTTTATGTCATTGACAGAAGTGGTTCTATGCATGGTGGAAAAATGGATCAGGTAGGTTGATTGTAATTTATTGTAATGTCATTTTGCAACATATTTATAAAGGTTTTAAAGTTTAGTGAGATAAATATTCACATTTAACCATGTATTTATTCCCTTTTTGATACACTGTAAGGCATGTAGTAGCATAAAAACTGTTTGTGTAAGTTGTTAGTTTTGCATTGATAAGATTGAGTCTTGTTGACGAGGGCACAGGTTTGCATGACAGCAACTTTTGCACAAATTTGTGGTTGCTTAAAATTACAAAGAGAATGCATTTTCCAGTAAGGCCTCATGTACATCTGTCCCAAAATGCACCTAACTGCACCTAACTGCTCTGTGTGCACCAGCCCACCATTAGTTTAACCACTTCAATACAGGGCACTTTCACCACATTCCTGCCCAGGTTCTGGGTCCGTCGTATGACATCCACCCTGAACGAGAGCAATAACGTCCCTTCGTCATTTGACGGTGGGCGGAAGCCAATCGGTTAAATGGGCTGACGGGTGTTTCTGATTATATGACCCGGTCACACCAACCCGACCATGTGAAGGAGGCTATCTGTATCAACTTGATTAACAATTTTAGATGCAGTTGTTGTTGAAAGTGGTGGTCTTTTTTTTTTTTTTTTTAAACAGCATTATTTGTAAGTATAACTACATTTCCAAAACGCTTACTTCCCTATACTGACTCTTGACTAGTGGTTAGACAAAGAAGACAGGCAACTCACTTGTTGCACTGTTAAAATTAACAAATAATTTAAAGAGAGGTATGTTTTTTTTTTATTCATATTTACCTAGGTGGATGCAACATTGGCCTGATGCTGCATCTGTCCCCCTGGCAACTCTACACTGAGAACCGAGCGATCAAACACAGCTGATTGCTCTGTATTCAAAGTTCACCAAGCAGAGAGCTGCTGACTGTTAGGCCTCGTACACATGATCAAATCTGTCTGCTGGAAACGGTCGGCCCGACCGTCCCAGCAAACAGATTTGACCGTGTGTACGGGCAAGCCGACGGATTTGGCCACCCGACAGATTTTAAAGCATGCTTTGAAATCTGTCGGCTGGGAACCCGTCCGCCCGACATGTCTGCTGGTTAGTATGCTAACCAGCAGACATGTCTTCTCGCACACGCACCGAATGATTTCGACGCATGCGCGGAAGTGTTTTACTTCCTGGTGCGGTGACGTGGCGGCGTCAACGTCACCGCCACGTCACCGACACGTCAGCGCACTGTCTGCAGACAGCAGACAGATCTGTTCGACCGATTTGAACAGATAGATTTACTGGTGTGTACGAGGCCTTAGTCAGCAGCTCTCTGCTCTACCCCCCCCCACACACTCACTGGAACGCTGAGCTGTGGAGCGTCTGGCTCCGGTTCCC
The DNA here is from genome assembly GCA_029574335.1 of Rana kukunoris. NCBI lineage: Eukaryota > Metazoa > Chordata > Amphibia > Anura > Ranidae > Rana > Rana kukunoris. The sequence goes on along the minus strand of JAJQKJ010001981.1, from coordinate 76,255 downwards.
AGCGGCTTGCTGAGAGGCTGAGCCAAGTGCCAGTCCAGGGATCTGGATGGATGGTCAAGATGACGCCGGAACCTGTATCGACTCTGTGACATCAGCAGAGAGCGGACTTCAGCCCGCTCTTTTGGAAAATGGGTTCTGCTTTCCTGTGATCCACAGGAGAAGTACAGCCAAATGAGCTTTGGCTGTACAAGCCTACAAAAATTAATTCCTAAGGCCGGATTCACACCTATGCGAATTGAGTGTGGCTTAAACCGCATCTAATACGCAGAACATTTCTAAATACATTGTTTTCAATGAGGCTGGTTCACATATGTGCGATGCATTCGCACTGCGCATTGCAGAAAAAACGTGTGCGGATTTTATGCCTTGCGGTGCGGCTCAGGTGCGAATTCAGTCCCATTATCTCCTATGGGTACGCAGCTGATTCGCAGATGTGTTCAGTTGTCTTCAGGAATTTCTCTCATTCAGCTCAATACACTTCTCCCCCACTCTCCTCTCACCCGGAACTTCTCCCAGGTCTCCAAATTCGCAGAAAAAACGCAATGGATCTGCTGAACACTTCCCTTATCTATCTGCAGAGATTACAGAGCTGAAATTCGCACCGCACAAGTGTGATTCCGACCTTAATGTTTGACATGGCACAATGTATAAAAACAGTATATATATTTTTAACAGCTGTAAAACCATTTAGCATTAAAGTAATACTTGGACTCCAGATAAGTAGCCAAGTCTCTGCCAGTAATTAGATTGCAGCAATGTAACTATGTTCTGCAGTAATGTAATTACTGTATGTAGCAAGTCACAAGGTGAGCAGGGGCTGATCTGTGTCAGACATCATATATACACAGTGCTGCACTGTATATAAAGGCTATGAAAAGGGACCAGTATTTACATCTATGAAAAAATATTTTAGTTCATGAAGTACATGCTGACCTTGGATGATACCTGAACAAAAATGGAGCTTTCCTTCTGGGGCAGAAATGTAAATGAAGGCATTGCCATGAGAAGTACTGTTATCTCTGCGAGAAGTAATTAATACCAGAACATAACTCATGTAAACACTATTTATGCAAGCACTCAACATTAAAAGCCAATTCACATTTTACCATTTTGGTGTGTTGCAATAACGTGAAGGCAGTGTATTCAAAGAAATAATCTGCCAATGCACCGGAATGAAGATAAAAAGAGATTTGCAGCATTTTTATTAGTGCAGTGCACACAAGAACACATGGTGATTAGGGATGAGCCCGCGGTTCGAGTTAAAGGTAAGTTCGACTCGAATATCAGGTGTTTATTTGTTCTAAAACGAACCAAACATATGGGGCGTTTGCGGGAAATTTGCACCTGACCTACACGCTTTGGCCAATCACAGTGCGCTCTGCTGAGAGGGCCATAATTGGCTAAAGGCCTTTGGCCAATCATGGCTCAGGGAGCTACGCCCCATACTATATAAAGGCTGCTGCTTACACGGGCACGGCAGCTGTATAGTGTAATGAATGAAGAGAGATTAGGCTGCTTAGTTAGTGGTGTGCAGGCAGTGTATTCGATATATCTATATATCTATATATATATATATCTATATATATATATATATATCTATATATATATATATATATAGATCTATATATATATAGATATATATCTATATATATATAGATATATATCTATATATATATATAGATATATGGGGGTGGTATGTAAAACTGCGCTGCTAGAAATGAATAAATGTGGCTGCTAAACACGGCTACTGAAAAACAAGAAGCAAAAAACAGAATGGAAACGTGGTAGTGTAGCGCTCAGAATAACAAAATATAACTGTAAGGCTATACATATACATAAAGTGTGAAACACAAAAAGTGATCTGTGCATCAACATGAAAATAATGACATGACTAATAAAATTGAAATAAAGTTCATGAAATAAAGTTCATAAATTCCAGTGACACAAATGATGCTTGATGTATCAGAAGTGAAAAAGAAAAAATCCCACCACCGGTGAAGATGCAGGCTTACCAGATGAAAAGGACTCTGAGAAACTTATATTTCTAGAGTCAGTCAGGCTTGGTATATGCTCAGATCTTGATATAAGGTGTTCCTCAGGAAAGGGATCAGCAGATATCTGTGGTGTAGATTCCAATGGCCCCGAGACTTGATAAGAGGTATATACAGATGAAAGTAAGGCGCATGTCAATAAGATGGTGGCAATAATGGAGTCGTCCCTGACGCGTTTCGTGTCATTACACGTTCTCAAAGGGTATCCCCTTTGAGAACGTGTAATGACACGAAACGCGTCAGGGACGACTCCATTATTGCCACCATCTTATTGACATGCGCCTTACTTTCATCTGTATATACCTCTTATCAAGTCTCGGGGCCATTGGAATCTACACCACAGATATCTGCTGATCCCTTTCCTGAGGAACACCTTATATCAAGATCTGAGCATATACCAAGCCTGACTGACTCTAGAAATATAAGTTTCTCAGAGTCCTTTTCATCTGGTAAGCCTGCATCTTCACCGGTGGTGGGATTTTTTCTTTTTCACTTCTGATACATCAAGCATCATTTGTGTCACTGGAATTTATGAACTTTATTTCATGAACTTTATTTCAATTTTATTAGTCATGTCATTATTTTCATGTTGATGCACAGATCACTTTTTGTGTTTCACACTTTATGTATATGTATAGCCTTACAGTTATATTTTGTTATTCTGAGCGCTACACTACCACGTTTCCATTATATATAGATATATATATATATATATATATATATAGTGCGGAAAATAAGTATTTGAACACCCTGCTATTTTGCAAGTTCTCCCACTTGAAAATCATGGAGGGGTCTGAAATTGTCATCGTAGGTGCATGTCCACTGTGAGAGACATAATCCAAAAAAAAATAATCCAGAAATCACAATTTATGATTTTTTAACTATTTATTTGTATGATACAGTGCAAAGAAGTATTTGAACACCTGTCTATCAGCTAGAATTCTGACCCTCAAAGACCTGTTAGTCTGCCTTTAAAATGTCCACCTCCACTCCATTTATTATCCTAAATGGATATTATCCTAAACCTGTTTGAGGTCATTAGCTGCATAAAGACACCTGTCCACCCCATACAATCAGTAAGAATCCAACTACTAACATGGCCAAGACCAAAGAGCTGTCCAAAGACACTAGAGACAAAATTGTACACCTCCACAAGGCTGGAAAGGGCTACAGGGAAATTGCCAAGCAGCTTGGTGAAAAAAGGTCCACTGTGGAGCAATCATTAGAAAATGGAAGAAGCTAAGCATGACTGTCAATCTCCCTCGGACTGGGGCTCCATGCAAAATCTCACCTCGTGGGGTCTCAATGATCCTAAGAAAGGTGAGAAATCAGCCCAGGACTACACGGGAGGAGCTGGTCAATGACCTGAAAAGAGCTGGGACCACCGTTTCCAAGGTTACTGTTGGTAATACACTAAGACGTCATGGTTTGAAATCATGCATGGCACGGAAGGTTCCCCTGCTTAAACCAGCACATGTCAAGGCCCGTCTTAAGTTTGCCAATGATCATTTGGATGATCCAGAGGAGTCATGGGAGAAAGTCATGTGGTCAGATGAGACCAAAATAGAACTTTTTGGTCATAATTCCACTAACTGTGTTTGGAGGAAGAAGAATGATGAGTACCATCCCAAGAACACCATCCCTACTGTGAAGCATGGGGGTGGTAGCATCATGCTTTGGGGGTGTTTTTCTGCACATGGGACAGGACGACTGCACTGTATTAAGGAGATGATGACCGGGGCCATGTATTGCGAGATTCCAACATGACAATGACCCGAAGCACACATCCAGGATAACCAAGGAGTGGCTCTGTAAGAAGCATATCAAGGTTCTGGCGTGGCCTAGCCAGTCTCCAGACCTAAACCCAATAGAGAATCTTTGGAGGGAGCTCAAACTCCGTGTTTCTCAGCGACAGCCCAGAAACCTGACTGATCTAGAGAAGATCTGTGTGGAGGAGTGGGCCAAAATCCCTCCTCCAGTGTGTGCAAACCTGGTGAAAAACGACAAGAAACGTTTGACCTCTGTAATTGCAAACAAAGGCTACTGTACCAAATATTAACATTGATTTTCTCAGGTGTTCAAATACTTATTTGCAGCTGTATCATACAAATAAATCGTTAAAAAAAATCATACATTGTGATTTCTGGAATTTTTTTATTTTATTATGTCTCTCACAGTGGACATGCACCTACGATGATAATTTCAGACCCCTCCATGATTTCCAAGTGGGAGAACTTGCAAAATAGCAGGGTGTTCAAATACTTATTTTCCGCACTGTATATATATATCTATATATCTATATATATATATAGCCTAGTATATACTCTGCATGTAGTGTAGATTAGATATTCAGTGTAGAATCTATATTCAGGCAGTGTAGTATATACAGTAAAATATGTATTGAAGTGGTTAAGGGGAAGCCCGTGCCAAAATGTAAAAAAAAAAAAATGGTGTGGGGGTCCCCCCCAAAATCCATACCAGGCCCTTTAGGTCTGGTATGGATTTTATGGATTTTAAGGGTAACTCCGCGCCAAAGTTTTAAAAACACCAGACCCTTATCTGAGCACGCAACCTGGCAGGCCGCCTCCTGAACCATACCAGGCCACATGCCCTCAACATGGGGGAGGTACTTTGGGGCAGGGGGGCTTGTGGGGGTCTGTGAGAGGGGGGCTTATCGGAATCGGAATCTGGAAATCCCCTTTAACAAGGGAGGCCCCCAGATCCCGCCCCCCTCCGTCGGATGCTGTGATTGAAGATGGATGGACATCGCAATGTAACCCTACTCATTCACATAGGAGGGCCAGGATCTTGCATTTGGCGCAGTTTTTTTCAATTCCTTTTTATGTATATTGCCAGGATCCAGCAATACATTATAGCCGCAAGCAATTTTAAATTACATTTTTTCCTTTAGAAATGTAATTTTGCTGCGGGACTATTATGAACATGAGAAAATCTCACTAATTTACAGGCAGGCTAAGGAGAGCCCCCAGGCAAGATATTTAAAGGAATATTTCATTTTTATTGTTTCACTTTAAGCCCAGAGGCGATTCAGTTCGCATGTGCCGCGCTATATAAGTTCTCATTCATTCATTCATTCATAAGCATTATTAAAATCACTGCTCCTGAAAAAACAGTTGTTTTTAAAACTTTTTTTTGCATTGATACATGTTCCCTGGGGCAGTACCTGGGTCCCCAAACACTTTTTATGGCAATTACTTACTAATAAGCCTTTAAAATTAGCACGTTCGTGTCACATAGACTTTAACCATGTTTGCATGTTCGCATAAATCTTTTGTCAGTTTGCATGTTCTGGGGGTGTTCGGCTCATCCCTAATCGTGATGCTTCACCATCAGTTGTGGTGTGCTGCAATGCATGTGCGCCAAAGGTGTGTAGCCATAGTGTTCTATGGTGCTGTTAAAAATGAATGGCACCCCAACATGCTAACACATGTAACATGCATTAATGTGCTTTGCAGTAACAATCATGAATGCAATGCGCCAGAACAGAGAATTGTAAATGGGCCCAAAATGTATATCTGATGCCAGGTCTGCTTTAATGACTTTGCTAAATGAAGAATACCTGAATTGCTGTGTGCCTTCTTTTACAATTTGTATTCTATTTAGACAAAGAGAGCTCTACTTAAAATCCTGAATGACACTGCAGAGTATGATTACTTCAATCTGATAATGTTTGACCATAGAATTGTTGTGTGGAGAGAAGATTCTATGGTAAAAGCAACCCCAGAAAACATGGAAGAAGCCAAAAAGTTTGTCAATGAAATTGAACCTTCAGGCTGTAAGTAACCTTATAAGCTGGTCTGGAACATAGTTCTAAGATAAGTTGTAAACCTGTAGAAATTGCTATGATTTACACAAGACCATACAGATAATTTTAATGGCCAAGATGTTTAGATCTTTTTTTTTTTCTATTTCTATTTAATATATATAAGAAATACAATAGCCGGAAAACCCTTTGCGGCATTACATCACCTTGTATTTATATAATACATATAAATATAAAAATATATATATATATATATATGTGTGTGTATATATATATATATATAAAATCCCCCCTCTCTACCACCCCCTCCTGGACATGTGACATCATTGATCGTCTTTCCCTTTTTTTTAGGAAACAGACGATCAATAACACTGTCACTGTGAAGAACAGGGAAGGCGTGTTTACACACACCTCTCCCTGTTTTTAAGCTCCAGTGACCAATCGCGGGACACCGGTGGCAATCAATTCCACAGGTCCCGCTGGCGTGGTCACGGAGCTTCGGACCGGGTCACGCGACGCTCGCGCGACCCCGCGGATGAGACACGTACAGGTATGTGATTGTGCCATTCTGCCGATGTATATCGGCGTGAATGGGTCCTTAAGTGGTTAAACAATAGACGTATTTATTGACAAGACACAGTAGACAAACGCAAATAGGAAAGGTTGACGCGTTTCAGCTTATTAGGCCTTATGCCGCCTACACACGATCATTTTTCGGGTTGTAAAAAACGAAGTTTTTCAGGCTCTAGAAAAAACATTGGCCCAGATTCACGTACATCTGCGCATTATTGGACCGGCGTAGCACACCGCCTTTGCGTTAGACTTGCGCAATTTTGCCGCGTAATCACCCTATTCTCGTAGCTTTTGCACAGAAAATTGCGCATGCGTAACGTTATTTCAGAGGCGTAAGGCGGAGTAATACAAATTGGGAAGGACGTGGGCGTGTTACATTGAAATGAGCCGTGACCCCATGCAAATGAAGGGCCGGCCGGCTCGAGCATGCGAGCTTGAAGGAGACCATGGTCAGCTCCGCTGTGCGCATGCTCACAACTCGGGAGCGGCGCAATCAGTGAAATTGGAAATGGACTAGGGCAACTTTGTGAACTACGCAAACAGCATAAATAGACAGACACAAATGCACTTCCTTTGCAAAAGTACATCCCTTTGTTTCCCTTCCTATACAGCAAGGTGCTTTTGTTTATTAGCGTTTGTTTATTTGTTTGTGACGTGTCTTTGAGATATTTGGGAACTGTTTTGCAGAGTGATTTTTGTCTTTTATGTGTTTTCTTTGTTGTTATTTTGTTTAAATTATATTTTTGCTGGGGCATTTTTTATTTTTGCTCGTCATTTATTTTATTTTTTTGGTTCTGTTTGTGTATGATTTTGGAATGTGGGGGTGATATTCCTGCGGGAAAAGGGGTGTCACCCTCATTTGTGGTGGAGAAGTGATCCCCAGGTCTGTGTGAATGATGTATGAATGTACAGTGACATAATTGGAGCCACGGCATGGCGTTGCTGCTCACAAGTCCTGCATGGTGGGCTTGTGCCAATCCAATGTGATGAGGATGTGGGGTGTGTGTGCTAGGGACCACAGTGGTGTGCATGCATGCATTCTCATTGTGCCATGATTAATGTGTGTGTTTAACGTGCAAAGATGCATATGTGAGCTGGCATGAGATGGGGTCATGAGATGGGGTCCCAGTGCATATGCAGAGTCACCTTGAAGGGAAAAGACAGGAGGATGTTAGTAGTGCATGTGCCCCTTGTGATGTGTGCATCATGGGGGGGGACAGTCATGCCTGCCACCCATGTCACTCACCAACCAGCCAGCTGTCCCCATACATGTTCTGTTCGAAATCTGTGGGGATGGGGCTCTGATTGTATATGTAGCTGTCATGGGTGTCATGGGTAGTGCCATGTGTTGGGCTGCTGATGTCCTCCTGCAAGGTTGTGGTAATTCCATGATGGCATGAGGGGTGAATCTGAAGATGCGAGACACCTCAGAATCACTCATGCCAAAGATGTCTATGCATGTGTGATATATCAAGTGAAGAGTGAGGGGCTTGTATCAGATAAGATTATTGTATTAGATTAGATTAAATTGTAAAGTTTATATAAGCAAAAAAAAAAAAAACATCTCCCGTGCCCTCCTTAGTGCCCTCCTCAGTGCCCTCATCCTTCTTTGTTCATCTAAAGTCAGTAGTATAGCTATGTGCGACGATGCCCCTGGCATGTTGGCATACAGATTGTTGTGCAACACGTGTGACTGCTGAGCTCCTCACTAACAGTGTTGCTTTATCTAACAAGTATACTTTTTTTCTCTTTTTGGACCAGCTTTTATATGGTCTAATTTTAGACAGGACATTTTGCTGTTGCGCACACTGCGTAGCCTGCGCTGCCCTAACGTTCTTTTGTGGATCCCCGTAAGTCCCTCATTAGCATATTTGACTAGCAAATCAATGGTCTGTCTAGCGCAGTTTTGCGCGGACGGATGCGCCTGTCTAACGAAATTACGCCGGACAAAAAAAAGTAGATTTCTTGCATATCTCGTTTTGGGGATGCCGTGCATCGAAACGCACGCGCACATTTAGACTTACGCACGCGCAACTCCTGTTGCGCAGGCGTAATCGCTCTGTGAATCTGGGCCAATGTTTTTCATCAGTTTAGGCCGATATGTATTCTTCTTCATATTTATGGTAAAACAAATTGCAATAAGCGTATATATTGATTGGTTTGCGCAAAAGCTATAGCGTCTACAAAATAAGGGATAGCTTTATAGCATTTTTATTATTTATTTAATTTTTACTAGTAATGGTGGCGATCTGCAATTTTTATCATGACTGTGATATTGCAGCGAACACATCGGACACTTTTGACACATTTTTGGGACCATTCACATTTATACAACAATCCGAGCTATAAAAATGCACTGATTTCTGTATAAATATGATAGGCAGGGAAGGGGTTAACACTAGGGGGTGATCAAGGGGTTATTGTGTTCCCTAGAGAGTGATTCTTACTGTGGGGGGAGAGGACTGACTGGGGGAGGTGACAGATCGGTGTCCCTATGTACAAGGGACACACCATCGGGTTCCCAGTGACTCGGCAGGCACGCGTACGCTCCCCCTAGTGGCTCGGGAATGCGCAACGTCATATGACGTCCGCCCTGAACGAGAGAGTTTTCGTCCCACCATCATATGACAGTGGGCGGTAGACAAATGTTCATTATTATTCTCTCTTAATTCTTGTATCAGTTGGAACAATAAAAAAAACACCTTCTTATTCACCAGTTCCACTCATATTATTAACATAACATAACGCCAGTCTAGTAAATTAAATGTTTAAAAATCGATTTAGTCTTGAAAGTAAAACTTAAAGTTAAAATTTACCCCACCCCTTTTTTTTTACAAACACTTTTACACAACAGAATTAACACTTTTTTTTTAGTTCAGAAAATACACACTCCCCTTGTGGTTTCAGAACAACTGAGTAAAACTGACCTCTGCAATTTCACAAAGCACTTTAATCAAAAGAATCTAAAGATGTTAAAGAAATTAACCTCCTATTATTAAAACATTATTACCAATAGTTGCTGAAATTTGTGAACACATTAAAGTTTTATGTATATAAGATTTTCCTATAAACTATAAGCTTTATTATTTAAGCCAAACCATTGATTTCTGCGCAACTTGTCTGGTAAAAAAAAGTGTCTCATAAGGCCCGTACACACGATCTGACTTTTTGACAACAACGATCCGATGGACGTGTTTGATTGGAAAATCTGACCGTGTGTATGCTCCATCGGACAAATCGCTTTTTCATCGGACAAATATTCGCTGTGAATGCTCTCAAATTTTTCGCCAACAAATGTCAGATGGAACATTATACGATCGTGTGTCCAAATTCCAAACCCGCATTCTCAGAACCAATGCTAAAGATCAGACAATAGCAGAAGTTGCCCAAAGGGTGGCAGTAAAGAGCTGAAAAACTACGTGATTTGGTGAATGTTGGCTGAAAAAGTTCTGCCGTGTGTATGCATACCAAGTTTACGGCCAATGCCCTTTGGACCAAAATCCACGCAAAGGTCAGATGGAAGTCCAATCGGGTGTATGAGGCTTTACAACAACAGTATATACTAACATGGGTGTTCCTCTTTAAGGCAATAACAGGACACTTAAAAATTGCATCTTCCCTTTTCTTTCTTTAAATTAAGATTAAGAGATGCTGCCTTGCTCTATAAAAGTTTTCTGTCTGCCCATAAACTCTCCAGGAGCTGTTCAACCATATTTGTGTAATCTATTCTCAGAGGCAGGGAATTAATGGCACACTTAAATCTGTCATTACATTATAGTAGTCTATTCTCGGATGGGGAATGGGACCTAGCTCATTACAGGGTCTCCTCTTGTACATGTATCCTGAATTCACTAAAGTTTGGGGTTCAGGTTGTGTCATTTTATCAAGGAACATAGAACCTTGAGGTGTGGCACTAATTGTTTTATGATACCCCAGAGTACTGACATTTGGGGAAAACACTCTACTAAAGTAGGATTACAATTATTATCCTGAACAGCTTCTGACATTCTCAAATTATTTTTTATTTTAAAACTGTATGGTTTTTATTTTCTCTTTTGACTTTAAGGCTTAATTTTTACAGCCACTTTTCTGAGTTTTTTGCAGCTTAAAAACAGCTCTCCATGTTAGTCTATAGTCTCATGCCCACCATGACGTTTTTGAGCTGTAGATGGCTGAGCCATTTTTAAGCTGCAAAAAAAACCCAGGACCAGTGCATTCTGAAGCTCCAGCAATAGAGCTGAAAAAACGCCAAACATTAAAAAACGCTCAAAAACGCGCAAAATGCGCAAATAAAAAACATGGACAGGCGTTTTTAAGCTGTAAAAAAGGCTAAAAAAAGTGGGTGTAAAAACGTCTATGGAAATTAAGCCTTAAATTCGTAAAAAGCATAAATATTCTTAACCCTTGTTTAGAATCCGTAGCCAGAGACTTAAACTTCTGTTTATAACTAAATGTACTATTCATCTGTAATATTGATAACTTCTCTTTTGGTGTTTCTTAAGCAAAATAATTTTAGTTAACAATACAATGTATGGCTAATTTTCATTGCAAAAAAAAACCTTTTCTCTTTTATGCACACATTTAAGCAGAAAACAAATATGTGAGCCAACAAGCAACCAAATGTATCTTTGAGAATTCAACTATATTATGTGCAGGAAAACTGGTACTAAAATAGCACAGTCAAAACTTCTCAAATACAGCTTCAAGTTGTAAGTTAGACACCAAGAATACTCCTGTTCTGACTCCTTGAGACCATTCCATGCCTTCACCCTTAAGGCGGTCATCAAGAGACACAATAATACATTCAGAGGCGTAGCTTGAAGCTTGTGGGCCCTGATGCAAAAGTTGACCTGGGCCCCTCCCCACTACCACCACCACTTCCACCGTGCATGCAGATACACCCACTGTATGCCAAGATACTCAAAGTGGCTTAAGAGTTTTTAGAGTTCCTCCTTACATCAGAGGACAGGGATCACCTCTGGAGAATCAGAGGACACGGACCCCTGGCAGGTCACTTGGCAGAATTTCTTTCCCATACCAGCACTGTATACAGCTCCTACCCCCACACTACACTGGGCTGAAATCACATTCCTTTACACACAGTCTGTCAGTCTTCACAAGGTGTATCTGGCTTTTATGTTGCCATTCTGACATGTAAAATTCTCTGGTTGGAATGACAGTGTAGTTGCAGTAGGCAGATACACCCTGTGCAGATTGTGGCTGACTGGCTGTGTTGTAAAGGAAGGTAATTGCAGCCCTGCAGAGGAGGAGCAATATAGGGTGTTGTAATAGGATAGGAGCTCAGCAGCCGGGCATAGCATCCAGGCCAGAGGGGTGGTCAGGGGGCTTTGGGGGGGGGCATCTTAGATCTAGGGGGGCAAAGCCATGTGACAACATCTGGAGCCTGTAACTCCACAGGGGCCTCTCAGGAGGTGTTAAGGGATTTTAGCAATTTCTGAAGGTTCTCTGTCAGTGTTGGCAGGTATTGGGGGGAGGTCACCTCCCGGAGGTGTGTGTCTTTTTGCCAGTTGTCAGGAAAGGGGGTAAGTGGACATTCCTGGGAGGGGGGTACAGAGAGACCCAGCTGGTGACTCAGAGACACTGAGCGGTGTCTTACCTCACCAGTGACATCGGCCCTATTGTGGCTACAGGATGGCACTCTCCACCTCTTGCCTCACTGAGATTGTTTACCATTCCATGTTGACAGCACAGACACTTTCCCATCCTGGGCTGTTATCCCCCCATGCTCCTCTCCATTTAGGAAATGGCTCACAGCTTCTCCTCAGTTAATGAGAATGGAAGGGTGTAGCGTGTAAAAGGCAAAATGGAAGCCCAGTACTGGAGTGTGGCTGTGGGGCTACACTTATACAAGCACAATTCACACCAAACTCTGCCACCCTGAAATTACTGACTGACTGAGGGCCACATGGGATGCTCTATCATCCAATTGGGTTTTCCTCTCGGAAGTTGATCATACTTCCCTTCCCTCAATTACCGTTAACTGACTGATATTCCAAATCAAAAGCAGAGATTTTACCTTTTCCTGAAGTTGCAACTGCAACAGTTTGGTTCCTGAGTCCGGGTTCTTGGGACACCGAGGGCTTTTTCGAGAACAGGCAACCAAGACACAGCGCAGTCTCCCAGACAAATGTTGTCTATTGGCGCCTGAGACCACACAGTAATCCAAGACGCTAGCTGTGGTTCAATCCCTTTGGGTCAGTGGAATCCCACAGCAAGTCACACCAGGCATTTGACACTTATGAAATGCTTGTAATTATTCTTCATTATACCATAGTAACATCTGACAAAAATATCTAAAAACACTGAAGCAGCAGACTTTGTGTTATTCTCAAAACGTTTGGCCACTGCTGTACACTGGTATCCAGTTACCCCTTTCTGGCTCCCCTTGTTCCCAGTCCCAGTCATGCCCTATTTATGTCAACTTTATTTCATTTGTATATACTGTAGTGTATTCATTTAGGTTGTTGGTTTAGTTTTACTTGTTAATTTTTCACCTTTGCTTTTATTATGGTCTTCTAGTGTTGGATTGGTGTTTTGTGTGTTAACCACTTTAGCCTCGGACCATATTGCTGTCCAATGACCAGAGCACTTTTTGTGATTCGGCATTGCATTGCTTTAACTGACAATTGCGCGATCGTGCGACCTGGCTCCCAAAGAAAATTGGCGTCCTTTTTTTTCCCACAAATAGAGCTTTCTTTTGGTGGTATTTGATCATCTCTGCAGTTTTTATTTTTTGCGCTATAAACAAAAATAGAGCAACAATTTTGAAAAAAATGCAATATTTTTTACTTTTTGCTATAATAAATATCCCCCAAAAATATATAAAAATTTTTTTTTTTTCCTCAGTTTAGGCCGATACGTACTCTTCTACATATTTTTCATTAAAAAAATCGCAATAAGCATTTATTGATTGGTTTGCGCAAAAGTTATAGCGTTTACAAAATAGGGGGTCGTTTTATGGCATTTTTATTAATATTTTTTTTTTACTAGTAATGGTGATAGACACCTATCTGACTTGTCTGACTAACAATTGTAAAACTGGCATTTATATACCCTTTACAAGCTTTATCTGAGCCATCTATCCTAGATGTGATTGGTTGCTACGATCTACGTCAATGTCCTACAACCAAACAAACTTAATTATTTCAAGAATTCATATATGTTCATTAAATATGATTTATAACTGGTTGTGTCCAATTAAATAGATATGTGTAGAGACAGTCTGGCACCCAGCTATGTTAGCCACAACTTCAAGGATGACAGATTTATAACTTTCAGAGAATTAACTTTTCTGTTCAAGTATTTTATTGGTAACAAAGAAAACAGAGTAAAATAACAAGCATTTCCGTGTGGAATGACAAAAGGTATACACTGGTCTGGTACATTCTGGACAAAGTGGTTATGAACATGTCTACAATGTCAACTAAGTATATCTAGTTTGAATACAAGTACTACACATTAGGGGATATCGGAGCATTGGAATCAACTAGGAACAAAGTAATTAAAGACAAGTGGATCCAAAAGAACAAAGTAAGCGGCTCCAAATAAAAAGTAGTACCAAGCATCAAGTTTTACTCTGTATGTACAAAATTAGAGGACCATAAATCAAATAGGGGCAGTGTATTACAACACTGCCCATATGTATTCAAATATGGTGTTTTAACGGAGGGACAGAGATGTCCCAAAAAATAAAGACGGGAACGGAAAACAGAGAGAGGAAAAAGTAAGATCGTGAAATGGATAGTAGAAAAGGTGAGAAAAGTAGAGGGGAAGGAGAATGAAGAGGTTGTCGGCATGGTCGCCAGGGCAACCGGGGAGTCACAGAATCAAATCATAGGAACATCATAACGCTCACGGGGTAGGCAAGGGGGTATCAAAATCAGGGGGGAGAAAGTGCTCAACCCATGGGGACCATGTTTTGTCATGCTGAGGGACTTGATCTAGAACAATTGCTTCTGTCTTACTATGTATCATTGCTTGGGTCACTCTGTGTTTCACCTCAGTTATATGGAGTCTAGAGGACTTCCAAGCCTTGGCTATGGTTTGTTTAGCGGCTGTGGTTAATTGAAGGAGGAGGCGGACCTGGGCCCTAGTGTAGTCACCTTTAATATGGTTCAGCAAGGCCAAAGTTGGATCAGGGAGAAGGGTATGATGTAGCAGAGTGGAAGTCATCTGGAATATTGTTGCCCAAAACTGCTTTACCAGAGGGCAGGACCACCAGATATGTTCATGGGTACCTCTCTCTCCGCAGCCCCGGAAACACACTGGGGGGTAGGAGGGTAAGAATTTAGCTATCCTAGCAGGAACTAGGTACGATCGCATGAGCACTTTGTAGTTGGCCTCCAAAGCGATCACATTTTGGGTAGAAATATTTGTGTAGGCCCATATATTCGCCCAGTCTTCCGGTTCCAACGTCACTTGTAGATCTTTAGACCACTGTGCAGCATATAGAGGGAGTTCGGACGATGGAGCAGTAAGGTGATTATAAATTTGCGAAATAATACCAGGAGCATGTGAATCTGAGTTACATATCTTTTCGTAAAATTACATCCTGTCGGATGGGGGGGGTGAACACACGTCACTGTTCGAACGAAATGTGCTACTTGGAGGTAGTGGAAGTATTCAGTGGGGGGTAAGTTAAACTGGGCCTGGAGTTCCAGAAAGGTTTTAAGAGCATTCTTATTCACTATATCACAGATCCGTCGTAGACCTGCATCGGACCAAAATCGAAAGGATTCCGGTTCAGTGAAAGCGGGATGAAAAAGTGGGTGGCCAAAAAATGAAAGTAAAGGGGTATGGGTGGAAACTAATTGAAAGGGGGCTTGTAGAGTGTCCCAGATCTGGAGCGAATGTTGTGTAATCGGATTTGTAATGGGGATGCGGGCCGATGGAGGTAACCATAATAAATTATAAACCAATAAAGGAGAAATATCAATCGCTTCCAGGCTGACCCAAATAGGGATTTCAGTAGATGCATGAAACAAAGTGATCTGGGCGAGCTGGGAGGACTGATAGTACCGGAGAAAGTTGGGAATCCCGAGTCCGCCACTAAGTCTATTACGGTGAAGAGTAGATCTGGCTACTCTGGGTTTAGTGGACCCCCATATGTATTTAAACACTCGAGATTGGATAATTCGATGAAAGTAGGACGGGACTGCTACTGGCAAGACTCTATAAAGGTATAGCAACTTAGGGAGCAAAGACATTTTGACAGCAGCCACCCGACCCAGCCACGAGATACATAACGGTTTCCAAGAGTCCAATAAGGATGATAACTGAGAGAGCATGGAGAGATAATTAGACCGAAAGAGAGAAGCAGGGTCACCAGTCAGTTTTATACCTAGGTATGGTAGAGAAGCAAGGGACCAGGAAAAGGGAACATTTTCTTGGAGGGAGGTTCCCTTACTAGCAGACAGAGACAGATTGAGAGCCTGTGATTTGGACTGATTAACTTCTAGGCCAGAGATTTTGGCAAATTTATCAAGGATTTGTAGTAAATTTGGAAGGGTTAAACGGGGGGAAGTTACGAATAAGAGTGCATCATCCGCAAATAGGCAGATTTTGTGGTAGAAGCAATTTCCAGTCCCTTGACATCAGGGTTGGCCCTAATTAGGGCAGCTAGAGGTTCTATCGCTAAAGCAAAGAGTAGGGGGGACAGGGGACAACCCAGTCTGGTACCCCTACCGATCTGGAAACTATCTGAGCGAAACCCAGAGTACTTAACATACGCCTGTGGATGACTATAAAGGGAGCCCACCCATTGTAAGAAATGTGGACCGAAACCCCATCGAGTTAGTATAAAATTTAGGTAGGGCCATGAGACAGTGTCGAATGCTTTCCTAATGTCAAGGGATAATAGGTGCATGGGGATTTTACGACTCCTGGCAATGTGTTGTAGAAGGACAACCCGGCGAATATTATCACTGGCCTGACGTCGAGGAATGAAGCCCACCTGATCTTTGTATATTAATCCACCTATAATAGGATTGAGGCGCAAAGCCATGATCTTGGCCAAAATTTTAATATCTAAATTAAGCAAAGAGATGGGTCTGAAGTTGGACCACAGTGTATTATCCGAGTTGGGTTTAGGCATCATAGCTATAATAGCCATCAGTGTGTCCCGACCAAAGGAGTGCTGCCGCAATAAAGCATTAAAGGATTTAGATAGAAGCGGGGCCATGGTGACAACACATTTTTTATAGTAAGTACTCGACAGTCCATCTGGACCTGGTCTTTTGTGAGGTTTAAGTGTTTTTATAGCAGCGACGACCTCCTCCTTCGTGATGGTTCTTTCCAGGAGTTCACGATTGGAGTCAGATAAGGAGGGCAAAGTGACATCCCGAAATAGAGCTTCAGCTGCATCGGGGGAGAAAGATGCTTGGGCTTTATACAATTCCTCTAACTTTCGGCGGAATATAGCCAAAACTTTAACAGGATTGCTAGTAAATGAATGTTTGTCTGTACGAAGCCGGATGTGAGCCCGGTCCGGGCGACGAAGACGTAGTGCCAGGAAGGTGTCAGGTTTGTTAGCCTTAGTATAGATGGTGTAGGCAAACCTACGAATGGCCTTATCCGCCGATTCGGCCAGAAGCAGGTCCAATTCCACTTTAGCCTTTTCCATAGCCAGTCTATGAGGTTCAGAGGGGGAGGACTGGAAGTTAAGAAAGCATTGATGAAAATCATGTTCCCGTCTGGCTAACTGGATCTTCTTGTCACGATTTAAGTGAGTAGACACTGAGATACATGTACCCCTGATTACCGGCTTGTGCGCCTCCCACAGAAGAACAGGTGAGATCTCAGGAGTGTAATTATGTTTAAGATAATCTGCAAGGGCAATTTGGATATCTAGGCAATAGGATTGGTTAGTGAGGTGGGCCTCATTCATACACCAGGAACGATCTTTAGAGCGTGGGATCAAGGAAGAGACCGAGGTGAGTACTGCACAGTGGTCAGACCAAGTAATAGGTTGAATGGTGGAACTAAGCAATATAGGGGAAGATGCCACCGGGACAAAGATATGGTAAATTCTGGAAAAAGATTTGTGGGGGTAGGAGTAAAATGTATAGTTTTTCCTTGTTGGATTACACTCCCGCCAGGAGTCGAGCAAAGATGCCTGTTGTAGGAGTTTCCAAAAGCGTAGAGAAGGGGAGTATTGGTCAGGAGCATAGGGGCACTTATCTAGATGGGGCTGCAAAATTAAGTTTGAATCACCACATAGGAACAGAGTGCCCTTGTAATGGAAGCGTATGACCTGAAGCAGATGTGAAAAAAAAGGTATTGGATTAGTATTTGGGGCATAATAGGAGACTAGAGTGGTTTCCACTTCCTGGAGTAAACCTACCAGTATAATATAGCGGCCCTTAGGGTCTTTAATCTCCAAGGTCACTGTAAAAGGTATTGAGTGACGTATAGCAAGTAAGACACCTCAGTGTTTCGTAGCAGCTGAAGCAGTGAACACCTGAGGGTATTTAGAACTAAAATATTTCGGGGTAGCACGTTGGGAAAAATGAGTTTCCTGAAGGGCCACTATATCTGCTTTTAATGAGGCGAATGTTTGAAATGCCTTCACTCTCTTGTTGGGGGAGTTCAGTCCCTTAACATTCAGGGAAAGGATATTTAGGGGGGCCATTTAGGGGTAAAGAGAAAAGCTTTACAAGACAACCCCGGGGTTCCGCGACCACGCCGACAAAGAGGAGGAGGAGGAAAAGGAGTAGGAAAGCAAAGCAAAGAAAAGGAAGAGAAAGGAGAGAAGGATTTGTAGGGTAAACAAAAGGACATAAGAAATGGATAGGAGCCAAACTGTCACCCTACCAAATAGTGCACCAACCACCGGCCAGCCAGCTAGCATGGGTGTGGGTGCACTGTATAGGGGGGGAGCAATGACAACTCCCCGCCATGAATGGGAGATATCAAATTTACTAATCACATAGCTGTACACAAAGAAAAAAAACAGTTAAGTGTATTTTAGAGTTGAACACAGATTTGAAAAAAATAAACAGAAACAGAAATGCATGGACTAGGCCATTGGCATACCTGTTTACCAGTAAAAATTAGCACATCATTACATAATAGAGAGGAAGCATCCAGGGTATAATATCTGGTGCCTGGATTACCAACTATCCCAAGGGAATGAGGCAGAAGGACATGCCGGGACAGGGCTAAGGATGGGGGAAGGAGCGAGGAGAGGAGGGGAGAGGGGGTACGGGACCGAGGGAGCAGGAAGGAAAGCAGGGGGGGGGAAAGGATTTGTGGGAAGAGGATTGGGAAGGAAGAGATGAAATCTGGCATTCCTAGGATCATAGACCCTGGGGGTGGGTATACCCCAGGGTGCATGATAACAACAAAATGACAACTACAAGTAATCCAGGTAACCGTAAATAGACATATAAGTAACCGTACATCTAAGGAAAAATAAAATAAAAAAATATAAAGACAAGACCGAACACAAAAATTAGGACTGGTCGTCAGACGTGTGAATGCGCCATTTCTGCCTCGAGCCTTAAAAGGCAGTAGCCCGAGGCAAACCAACTTTAAATTAAGTCAACTAAAAAATAATGGAAGTTAAAACAAAAGCAAATCTGAATGTCAGAAAAACAAAACAAAAAACGTGAACAGTAAAGTGTAAATGACTGGACCTGAGCAACCCCCACAGACCCCCCTAGGGTTGCATGTGTCTCCTCCGAGGGGGGGGGGGGAGAACCAGGGAAGGCAGTCTCTCCGTGTCTTGATGAGAACAGCAGATGCGGACAGGACGAAGTGTAACGAGAACTTCAAGCTTTGTGTCCAGATCAGCACAAAAAAAAAAAAAAAAAGAAAAGAAAAAAGACAAGAAGGGCAGAGAAACCTGCAAAAAAGAACCAATGTTAGTCAGACATCCTCAGCGAGGTGAATAGAGTTGACGACCAGAAGCTCCCTCCTTGTGAGACCAAGCTGGGGTCCTTTTACGAACTGAGGAAGGACCTGGTTGGGCTCTCTTGGGGGTGAAGGTGTATGGGTGAGCCGCATCCTGGGCTGGGGTGCGGGGTAGGTTAGTCTCTGACGTTTGAGAAGGGACAGCAAGAGACGCTGTAGAGACTCAGATGAGGTGCAGGCGGGTTGTTGACCCTTATAGGAGAATTGTAAAGCGAAGGGGAACCGCCAGGTATATTTCAAATGGTACTGAATGAGAATTTGTAGTTGAGGCTTCATCGCTCGTCTCTTAGCGATCGTGAGGGGAGCCAGGTCGGAGAAGAGCTGATAGGTATGTCCCTGGAACAGGAGAGAATCCTTATCACGAGCAGCAGTAAGCAATTGTACTTTTGTACGAAAGAAATGTAGCTTGATTATGATATCCCGTGGAGGGCCGTCTTGCTGGCGACGAGTGAGAGCTCTATGAATCCTGTCAAATTCCAGGCGTTCAATCGGAATAGATGGTGCAAGCTCCTGAAACAAGGCCGTGGAGAAAGATTGCAGGTCATCAACGGTTTTGGGTATACCGCGTATACGCAAATTGGACCTGCGGGAACGGTTTTCGGCGTCTTCCAGACGCGATAAGAGGGTGGCATTCTCCTCACAGAGAGCAGCCTGCTCCTGGGCCTGTTCCCGGAGGGTCAGCTCTATATCATCAACCCGCGTTTCCAAGTCTTCTGTGCGCTGACCAAGCTCCCTGATCTCACGGGATAGTCTGTTTGTAATCTGCTCTGAGGTAGCTTTGAGCGCTTTGTGCAGCATGTCTTCCATGTATTTAAAAAATTATTTTTGGGACATACCTGAGGGCGGCAGGTTAGGAGAGTCGCCAGCATGTGACTCAATGTCATCCTCATCCTCGCTGTCAGCATGGGTGGATTTGTCCGGAGAGGCAGCGAGCTGCTTTGCCAAGGCCTTCGAATTAACTTTTAACAACCCCACCCGCCATCTTGGACGAGGTATTATCTATATTATATATACATACGTACACATACATATATATATATATACGAGCCAGGGCCTCCTTGATGGGTTTAGGCTTAGTTTTGCCTCAATGGCCGGTCAGGACCATTCCGTGAGGTACTGTGTGTGTTTTCCGGAGGTGGAAAAACCAAGGCGCAAAATAACTGCCAAAAAGACTGGGGCCATATTTCGCAACATCACTGCCAAAAAGCACAAGGGGCAATACTCGGTCCGGATAAAAGACGACCACCACTGCGAATTAGATCCCGATATCGTGGCTGATGAAATGGGGAGAGCGGATGGGCCCGTGGCTAAAGGGCAGAGAGCTAGAAGGACAAGGTGGAGGTGGAGTACGTCTGGTATTCAAAGATGAGCTTGTGAGGCCTTTTCGGGTTGAGGATGGACGCTCAACTCCCAGTCCTACTACTGGAAGACACCTTCTTCGCATACAGGAAGAAGCGCCAAGAAAAACATGATTTTCCCAGCTCCATCACAGAATTAACTTGGCAAGAAAGGGTTAAAAGAAGAAAAACTAATGAACCCTTGTTCACCTTGAACCCCATGAGAACCTGTTATGTCAAGGAGGGAAAACCACCTCTCTGAGTGTCTGGGAGGCTGTGGTTGCTTGCACGCAATGTTATGAACAGATCAAAACACCGACAGAATCCATATGGCAGGTATCTGCACAGAAAGGTGGCTATATTGGTCAATTTGTTTTTGTTTTGTTTTTTGTCAGAAATGTATATTTGTGAATGTTGAGATGTTATATTGGTTTCTGGTAAAAATAAATAATAAAAGTTTTTTGTAGTTGCCTAATAATTATGCACAGTATTATGCACACACTATCCCCCTATTATAAAAACAAATATACATACATGATATTAATAGTTTTTTGGGTTCATTGAGAACATATGTTGTTCAATAATAAAATATCAAAAATACTTGCCTATATACTCCCTGTATATATACATATACATATATATATATATATACACACACACACAGCTAATTACTTTATTCGATATTGTCTTATTATTAATGTAACTTATACAATGTATTTTAAGGTTTAATGAGGCACAAATAGACACTGTCAGACTTAATTAATGTTCTGATTATAACTTTCTCAACCACCTGTATCACTATCTTTGGTGCTTATCTGATCAGCTATATTTCAACTGTTGTTAGAATGTTCCTTTGTCTAATTAGTTGAAATTAGAATGAACTGTCTTCAGTGCACTTTCACCTAGTTATGACTGTCTTAACAATACCAGCTAAAGTTCAGTAAAATAAAGACATTCTATATTTTTATAGAATAACATTAATAAAGATTTAATAACTATTGCTTACCATTGAATAATATTGATAAGAACACTACTATATCATAATAATATAAATAATATTGATATTAATTATATTATCAATAAAGCATATGTAAACTAATATGAATTATATGAAATAATTCCACTTCTAAGCATACATGATTATAACATAAGCATCTAATTTCTCTAACAGAAATATATATAATTTTACATTTTTGAACACTGCTACGCTTTAATGCCGAATTGGAAATATGGTCACAATGAAACCTTGGGTTATTAATAGGAACAACAGATAAAACTAGCTGCATTGTCTAAACATATGCACTAGTAGTAGACAGTGGCCTTATGGATGACTAGATATGAAGACTAAGTCAATATCCTAAACTCATTAGCTTGTTACTGAACTATTTGCTGATTACTAATGGAGACTTTTAAATCATGTTTACTTTTTGACCGATTTGTTCTTGTTTTGTATTTTAAAGCAATACTGTGTATTGTTGTTTTGCTGCATTACATACACTCAATACAGTATAAGTCTATAATTACCCAACATTGTCTGATCTCTGCAAAGAATGCGAATGGCAAGTCCAGTACCAGTGTAGGCTCTCCATGCTGTGTCACTGTCACTGCTTGCACCAGGAGCACTATGGTGCAAGCAGTGAGCTAGGCCTTTCATATCCTCACCATGTCAGAGAATCGGCCACTACTTTCTAAAAACTGGATTTTAGTACAGTTGAACTTTAATGGTTTTGAAATTTCTAGCAGCTTATTTAATTAGCAAATTTTAAATAAATCACAATTTTTTTCATTTTTATAGACACAAACATTAATGATCCAATGTTGAAGGCAGTTGAACTATTGAAAAAAGCATATGAAATGAAACAGGTTCCAGAGAGAAGTGCCTCCCTAATTATTCTGCTGACTGATGGGCAAGCTAACCATGGTAAAGTAAATATTCTATAGGTTTATTTTTTCTCGTTTTATGTGAATTTGTCAACATTTATATTTCAATAATTGTTTTGAAATTAGAAAGTACAATGGTAAAAAATGCAGCAAAGGAAACAGTAAAAGTATCTCAGGTCATCATCGTAACAGCATTGTGAGATCTTCAATACAGCTAACAATAACAATGCAAATAATCTTTGGGTGTCGGTGGTGCCTTCCCGGATTCCTATTCATTTTTATAAAAGTCAAACGGTCCACGGAGTCAGTGGACAGACACGTTCTATGATCAGTAACAACACCTCCTGCACCATTGAATGCCCGTTCTGAAAGCACACTAGATGCAGGGCACCCCAACAACTCAAAAGCATACTGGGCAAGTTCTGGTCAGTGGTCTATTCTCATGACCCAGTAAGTCAGTGGATCGTCAGCTGGAAAGCTCTTCATCTCTGTTTTGGCCCCGAGGTAATTTTCCACCATGTGATGCAGATGGGATGTGGAAGGCCATGTACACACGAGCAGACAGATTTGTTCAAATCGCTCGGGCCGACCGATTTGAACAAATCTGTCTGCTGGGATGGCAGACGGCGCGGTGACGTGGCGGTGACGTTGACGCCGCCACGTCACCACACCAGGAAGTAAAACACTTCCGCGCATGCGTTCGAAACCATGTGCGAGAAGACATGTCTGCTGGTTAGCGTACTAACCAGCAGACATGTCGGGCGGACGGGTTCCCAGCCGACAGATTTGAAAGCATGCTTTGAAATCTGTCGGGTGGCCAAATCCGTCGGCTCGCCCGTACACACGGTCGAATCTGTCTGCTGGGACGGTCGGGCCGACCGTTTCCAGCAGATAGATTTGATCGTGTGTACGCGGCCGAAGGTGACAGCCCTGGGGAAATCTGGAACTTCCTCCTCCCAGCCACGTACTACTACCAAGGGTCCTGGGGTTGGAAAGCCATCGCTTACAGATTGATGCATATGTTCCTTTTCTTCGAATCCTATGAAAGTGCTAGAATCCTCCTCCTCATCCCCTCTCTCCTCCTGTGTGTTCTGTGACATAGGAATGATGATGTCTGGATAAAGTGGGCCTTGAGTGGAAAGGAAGTCCTCCACTTTCTCCTGCTGCACTGCCTCCAGTGCCCTGTCCATAATGCCATGCAGAGTTGAGTTCCACCTAATAGGCATGTCACAAATCAGGCGGTTTACGGGCAGGTTGAATTCCTGCTTCTGGCAGATGTGCTGCTAGGACCTGGGACACCCTGTGCTATACCATCATCCCTGTCAGTGGAGGCTGCTGAGAGGTAATAACTCGGTATAGCAGGGGCAGACTGAAATGGGTAAGGAGGAGGAGGAGGGACAGATTTGTGCCCCTTTTTTGTGGCTTTTAGGTTCTCTTGTCAACTGGCTGAGTGGTTGGACGTTAAATGCCTTGTTAAGCATGTGGTTCCCAAATAACTGGTGTTTTTGGCACATTTGATGTGCCTGAGACACAGTTTGCAGATAACAACAGTGCGATCTGCTGCAGATGTGCTGAAAAAGGCCCAGACAGCTGAGTTTTTGGTATTGGTCCGGGAGATAACAGATGCAGAATGTGAAGGAAAGAGGTGGCTGCTCTCTATTAATAGGAACAACAGATAAAACTAGCTGCATTGTCTAAACATATGCACTAGACCAGGGATCCTTAAACTACGGCCCTCCAGCTGTGGTAGAACTACACATCCCATGAGGCATTGTAACACACTGACATTCACAGACATGACTAGGCATGATGGGACTTGTAGTTCCTGAACAACTGGATGGCCGTAAAATGAGGAAAAAAGTAATTTAAAACTACTTACGGCTATAATGAATTGTCGGGTCCTGGCAATACAGATAAAAAAAAACGGCATGGGTTCCCCCTTAGTTCATTACCAGGCCCTCTGGGTCTGGTATGAATATTAAGGGGAACCCCAAACCAAAATGAAAAAAAATGGCTTGGAGGCCCCCCCAAATTCCATATCAGGCCCTTCAGGTCTGATATGGATATTAAGAATTATTAAAATCACTGCTCCTGAAAAAAACTGAGTTTTTAAAAACTTTTTTTTGCATTGATACATGTCCCCTGGGGCAGGACCCAGATCCGCAAACACTTTTTATGACAATAACTTGCATATTAACCTTTAAAATTAGTACTTTTGATTTTTTTTATATTCGTGTCCCATAGACTTTAACGGTGTACACATGTTCGAAAAAATTTTTTGCCTGTTCGCATGTTCTGCTGCAAACCAAACTGGATTTCCCTCATAATCCCATACCTAATGTCAACATGTGCTATCCCCCATCCTTGGGGATCAATGGATGTGTTTTGGGGGTGCAACCCCTTCCTTTCACCTAATGGAGTTGATCCTATACATAATGTCAACCTGTGCTATCTCCCATCATGGGGGATCAATGGATGTGTTTTGGGGGTGCAACCCCTTCCTTTCACCTACTTGAGTTGCGAGGAAAGGGTTGCACCCACAAAAAACGTACATTGATATCCCTAATGGGAGATAACACATGTTGACACACTGTGTGCATCTTCAAAATGTGGCCTTTTAAATGTATAGAAATCTGTGGAAATAGGGCAAAACAAAAAGGGGGGGGGGTTTGTGGTTGTTTATGTAGCGCTTACCCCCGAACGAGCCGCTGGTTGATTTCGGGGTCGGCGTATTAAGTTACCAATTACACTTGTCTAGGGGTGAATACTTGTAAAAAGTGAATAAAGCGAGTGTCCAGACATCGGAGTACTTTTCACATGGCCAACATCAACATGGCACACTATAGAGAAAGGTTTTTGAGTGGAAAAAAACTGTATCAGGCCTTGGATATTATAGAGAGCAGCTTGCTCTCAGTACAGTCGCACTTAATCGTCGCCACTTGGGCCTGGCAGCCGAAAGGTCACTTGCAATAGTCACTGGGAGGAATTGGGGCCTCTGCCACAGGCCGGAGAAATTTCCAAAGGGGTAGAACTAATGGATCCTCCCAGTAAGTCACTTCTCTAGAGTCATCAGAGGACAGTTGAAGTGTACCTGTCATGTAGTGATGACCCGACCCTCGGTGGTTCGCCTAGGCCTCGCGGACAACCTCTGCCTTTGGGTCTTCCGAGCCAATCCCCCACCATACAGCTCCCAGCTTAGGATCTGGGACCCAGCAAGCCGCTGGGGCCCCTCTCGATGTCATGGCGAAGCTCTGCTTGGTGCGTCGCTTCGGCCAAGCAGGCCTCAGTGGCGGGGCCCATGTATGCGCGCACCCTAAAGGTGGATGCCACACCTGGAACGCGGGCCCCACGTAGAACGTCTCCCCCCTCTCTCAGGCGTCTGCCACAGATATACTCTCCCACCAACATGTCCAGAGGGAAAATCCTCCTGATTGGCTGCTTGGAGAAAGTGGGTCTGCCAGAACCCTTTCCAGCGCCAACTGTCACCCAGGAGTAAAAACACCTCCCCTAGCATGCAGACTGGCCTAGAAAGCAATTCTAAACTGACAGCAGCCTAAACTAAACCAATTTGTGAGTGGGAGCAACTTAACTCTTCCATTCCCTACTAACTTTAGCGTAACGCCCTGCCAAATAGGGGGGGGGGGGCTACATTTAGATTAGCCCCAATACATCAATCATGTTCTTAAATTTTTGTTATAGAATATTCAGATTATTTCTCATGATGTCTAGTTCCCGACTACACACCATGATTTCCTGGATTAGTATTTGTGCACTAGCACTTGTGAAACAAGGAGTTTCTTCTCCCACAACATGCACATCTCCTAAAAAAATATGCAGGCCTACATCTCTTACATGAATCTGTGGTGTCAGACACTGACCTGTTGTCATGACAATTTCCACCAATTCATTCACCTCTCCTTCCTCCACATCTTCAGGTTGGGGTTCTCTCTGGTCCCCTTCTTTAGGAGGTGGGGGTTCCTGGTGTCATCAGATGTCCAGAGTCTTTACTCCCCTATGAGAATGAAACAAAAGGTATACTTAGCACACAGATATTTGAAGCCAGAAATAGGAATGTGAAACATTACATGGAAGTGTGGTACAATTGTCTGTTTTGGTTCCAAGCTGAAGACATGATTTTTTCCTTACCAAAGCTGAAATACTTACCTTTTTGGGACAAGTTGCACACGTGGAGAGACACCCTGAGTATCCACTGGAGCACCTGTGTGGGACACCCTAAAAAGGTTGTTCTTGTGTCCCACACTAGTGCTCCTGAGTCCAGATGTGTAAACAGCTGCTGAGTGTCCTCTCCTTTACACTGAATCAAGTTTGCATTTCATTCTAGTTACAAACATATCTAGACAACAATGTCATAAAAGTCTTAATACAAGTAGGCATGACCAAATGTAGTTAACCCCGTATCTGCCAAAAACATTGTATGTAGTGGGCGAACAATTTTTATTACGACTGATTACTGTGCCCACTAACCTAAAGGTTGCCATTTTAAACTGTCCAACAGTAAAGAAAAGCACATGGAGCAACATGCAAGTAATAATCATAATAGGAACACAGGAGAAATAATTTTTTGAAGCATTTTCTTGATCCTTCTGTACTGGTCATGCTCCCTCAATTTTAGGTCTGACCAGCGTTTCCTCATTGCTCCTTGGATCATCGTACCCCAAAATTCCTGTGCAGACTCCTCACAACTTGAAACATGATCTTGGCCTTTTTCACATTGGGGTTGGTGTATGGTCCATGCTTCCCATCATAGTCAGTCCTCCTCAAAATGTCCACAATCTCCGCTATCTCTACAAATTACATATTTAAGGCCTTATATCTCCTCCTGGATCGGGACGATTCTTGCTCCAGGCTTTCCTCATCATTAGTGGAATTATCAGCCACCTACTGTGTCTCCGCCATGTCTCTCCCACTGCACGCCGAAAGAGAAGGGGCGGGGAATATACTAGAAAGAATGTCAGGGGCGGGCGACATCTGCAGAGTTTCACGCATGTGCAGTGTATATAAAGCTAACACGCATTTGTCGTAACTACATTATGTGTGTGTAGAGGAAGGAGTAAGCGCCGAATGGGAGAACGAAGGTAACATTTTAACTTGGGTCATCAGTGGCTGATACTGCTTCTAGATTGAGGCCTATATTGGAAAAGGGTTAGGAGAGTTTAGACTGATATTAGTATTTTTGTCTTGTGTTTTGTTCTGAATAATGAATGCTCTTAAGAACCCAGAATTCTTAAGCGAAGTGACAGGTACAGGGAGCTGCCTGTTTTGTGGGAATCCAAAAACCCCCTCCATAAAATTAAAACAACAAGGACGGCAGCACTGGAGAAACTGCTGCAATTTGTAAAGACACAGGTCTACGACGCAGACATCGAGTTTGTGGACAAGAAAATTGGGAACTTGAGGGTCACATACATAAAGGAGCATAATAAGGTCCTGGAATCACAGAAATCAGGAGCAGCAGCAGAGTATGTGTATGTACCCAGTCTGTGGTACTACAATAAATTGCGCTTTCTAAACGATCAGCTTGAAGTGAGACCTTCCCTCCACCCCAGCTGAGGCTTCTGAAGACAAACCTGAGCCTTCCATCCTGCAAGAGGTGGATGCGTCCAGCTGGAGCCAGGTATAGTATTTTTCTAAAGATTTATTGTCTTAAAATTAATGATGTAAAATAGATTTTAATATTGATAACAAATTAATGTTTGAACAAAAAGTGTTTTACATATCAATAGACAGTAGTGGCCAAAAATGATTGGTACACAGAATGAAAAATGCTGGGGTCAGAATGAGAGTATTTGCTCTTTATTACCATTCAATTTACAACAGTCATGTGCTTAAAATTGTGTGTGATTGATGAACCAAAAACTAAAACTATGTCTCTTTTTATACACAGGAAGAGCTTAGCCAGGATGAGGGTCTGGAAAGTGGCAGGCAGGAGGAGGCGGGGGTAAGTGTCAGCCGGGAGGTGGCTGGGCTCAGTGGCAGCCAGGAGGTGGCTGGGCCCAGTGGCCTCACCCAATCCCAGATGCATCCCCTCCGCCTTCAAACAAAAAGGCCCAAGAGGTGTAGGAACCTAGATAAGGCAGCACTTGCCCTCATTCAGGATGCACATGCGACCCTCAGAGACCCTGCCCCACCATTCAAGAGGGCTATGCCTGCCTAGTCGCTATCAAAATGCAGGAACTGGAGAAGGGCCAAAGCCTCCTCTGTGAAAACCTAATTTTAAAGGCCCTAAATAAGGGGTTGATGGGCAAACTAACACAAAATACTAGAGAAAGGGAGTCACCGCTCCAGGTGGGTCTGCTAAGCAATCTAGGACTGTTTAGGATACCGGGGGTTCTGGCAATGCACTAGGCAAATAATGAAGATTTCGAAGGGATGGACAGCCGCACTCCAAAAAAAACTCTTGAGTTGTCTTTATTGATAAAAACAATAAAAAATGCACCACAAAATCACAGCAAAAAAGGGGACATCTGATGGGTTTCACACTGGCTCAGTGCTTAGTCATGGCTAATCACAAAATACTGACCTTTATGAAGTCGACCATTCTCCTCTACCTCCTCCTTTTCCTCCTGCCACAAGTCCACCTCTAGAAACACAGCCTCCAAGGAAGCGTGCAGAGAAGGCAGAAGGGAAGGCTGCAAGCAAGACAAGAGAGTGTGCGAAAGTGATGGCCTGGGTTCAGTCTGGTATGACAGAAGACGCAGGCTGTTGTAGTACTACAGTCTGGGGACATATATATCATCTGATGCTGTTCCTGATCTCTCGGAGTCAGGACCAGATCGTGCTCCCTATTGTATGTACTTCTCAAGTGCCCAATTTCAAAACTTGATGTCTGCCCTGGGGTCCAAAGGCTCCAAAAATTGCAGCAGTTTTTTCAGCGTTGCCTTCCTCTTTATTTTGTTAAGAGGTAGAATAAATGGAATAAAATTTTACAGTAAATACTTGCCAATCAATGGCCCGGATTCACGTACATCGGCGCATATATATGCCGCTGTAGCGTATGTCTTTTAAGCTAGCACGGAGAGGGAAGCATGGAATTCACAAAGCAAATGCTCCCAACTCTGCGCCGGCGTAGCGTATATGTGTAGGCGTAAGGCAGCGTAAGTGGAAGTGGGCTGGAAGTGGGTGTGATACATGGTAATGAAGCGTGACCCCATGCAAATGATGTGCCGAGTGCTAGGCAAGTACTTAAAACGAATGGCGTATGCGCCGTCCCGTGGATGTATCCCAGTGCGCATGCTCACAATCACGTCAAAACAACTGCCTAAGATATGTCAAATCACTGCCTACGTCGTGAACATAACCTACGCCCAGCCCTATTCACGTACAGCGTAAACTATGTAAAATTTGACGGCATGCGTTCCCTGGTCCATACCTTTGCATGAGTTGCGCCTCCAATATGGGGAATAACTTTACGCCGGACGTACGACTTAGGCTGCGTACACATGATCGGACCTACCTGATAAGAATGGTCCGATGGACCGTTTTTATCGGGTCACCACTGAAGTGGCCTGATGGTCTGATGTGCGTACACACCATCAGTCCAAAATCCGATTGGGTCAGAACGCGGTGACATAGAACACAACGACGTGCTGAAAAAATGAAGTTCAATGCTTCCAAGCATGCGTCGACTTGATTCTCAGCATGCGTGGGTTTTTGGTCTGATTCTTTTGCGTACTAACCATCATTTTGGTCCGATGGTCAGGCGTCCATCGGACCGATTTTAAAGCAAGTTTTAAAACTTTGGTCCGATGGACAACTGTCCGATGGGCCGTACACACGATCGGCTTGGTCCGACGAAACTGGCCTTAAGGCCATTTTTTTCGTACGAATACGATCGTGTTGTACGCGGCCTCACGCAAACCTGTGTATATAATGCGCCGGGCGCAAGTACGTTCGTGAATCGGCGTATCTCCCTCATTTGCATATCTTCATTGAAAATCAATGGGAGCGACACATGTGTCCAGCGTAAATATGCGCCCACTATACGCCGGCGTAGGAAAGTTACGTCGGGCGGCTGAAGCCTATTTTTCGACGTATCTAACTTTGTGGGTCGGCGCATAGATACGACGGCGCACATTTGTACTTACGTCGGTGTAAGTGCTTTGTGAAACCGGGCCAATGTGTTTTGATTAAAAAGGACAGTTTGTTTGTGAGTAGGTAGGTACATTTCAAAAATACCATGTCAAATTAACAAGGGACACCAACCAACCTCCTTGAGGTAAAAAAAATACAAGATAATAATGTTGTGTTAACTTGACACACCAAAATAAAAAACAAATATATGGCGATCACTAGAAAATATTTTTTAAATAATCCCCAAAACAGTAGATCTTGATTAAAATGTATTAAAAAAAAAGAATAATAAAAAAGAATTCTAAACATTATTATGGAGATCTGGCTTTAAAAACCAAAAAGAATATTCATGAGATCACGAGAAATAATAAAGAAATATGTTTGTCAGAACTCTGTGTGAATACCAGCAGGAAAACAACTTCTTTATTGTAGCATTATAAAGAGGAAAATAATGCTCTTCATTAAACAATGCAATAATTTGCAGCATGACGAATGTGCTATCTCTGTATGATACAGCACGAATGTGCTGTATCATACTTTATTTTTATTTTTTTCGCATTGAAATTGCATGCAGACGAACGGTTTTCGCACTAGGATTTTTTCCTGATGGGGAAAAAAGAGATCCTGCTCTCTTCTTTTTATGGCAGTTTCCTGTTGGAAAAAGTGCGATGGAGCATACACACGGTTGGGATTTCCGGTCAAAAGCTCTCATGGGACTTTTTGAGACAGGAAAACCTGGTCGTGTGTATGGGGCATAATTCTCTGTAGGAGTAAAATCTAGAAAACTCCTATTGTTATCTCACAATTCTATGTTAATTTATAGTCTAGCATATTAGATCTTCATGAGAATGATAAAGGCATGTTTAATATATATAGTATGTATTTTTTTAAGGTGAATCAAATCCTTCACAAATTCAAGCAAATGTAAAGAATGCCAACAATGGGAAATGCACTATATATAGTCTTGCTTTTGGTTATAGCCCGGATTATTCTTTTCTGGAAAAGCTGTCACTAGAAAACTCTGGAGTTGCTCGACGTATTTATGAAGACTCGGATGCAGATTTACAGTTGCAGGTTAGAACTCACAATTTTTTTACATGTTCATAAATATAATTTTTTTTAAAATGTGAATCCTGCTGAAAGTGAAAGCATACCGCTGTCAAATTCAAACATTTTATTAGATGATTTAAAGGCTATCACAACCAATTTAACAAGTAATGTAGGCAATAGAGTTCTCCACACAGGGAGAGAGAGAGACAGGAGAATACACTGTTGACATTTCGGATCAGAACACTAGCCCTCCAAGGAGTAAACAGGTATTTTTTTTTAAATAACGAACATCTTTATACTTACCTGCTCTGTGCTATGGAATTGCACAGAGCGGCCGCGAACCTCCTCTTCTTTGATTCCTCCCCCTCTGGTGCTCCTGGCCCCTCCTTTCCATGGGGAGAGAAGAGCTGCAGATGCGCACGAAGCTGACAATTGGATGGTCCACCCCACCTATAGCCCGGGGAGCAAAAAGGACCAGGCAGTCAACAATCTGTATTACCGCTCCAGATCAGTAGCCTTTAATGATTTCTTTAACAACTCCTCAAGTCAGGTGCCAGCCCAGCTCGCGTGCTAAACAATGATTAAAGTGATTGTTATTTTTTTTTAAATACGAAACTTTACAAACATGTCATACTTACCAGTTTGTTTTGCACAAAGTGGCCCTGCTCATCATCTTCTAGAGTTCCCCGGCTGCGCTATCAGCTCCTCCTGCATTGTATAACTCTTGGGGGTTACCTTCTAGGCGTGCTCCTGAGTACAGCATTTGCATCCATAGATGCAGAATGCAGGACTTGGCCCCGCCCCCTGGTGCTTGCATCATTGGATTTGATTAATCTGTCCAATTAAGAGCAGAGAACCCCGGGCAGAGAGGTATAGCACATCTCTGCCGCGGGATCGAAGGGGGGCTGGAGTGCTAGGGGGCTGGTCACTGTCAGAATTTCAATTATTGCGTTTACAATTTCTGCATTCCGTGTTCCAAATGCGTGGAATTTGTAACACAAAACGCGTAATTTATAATGCGGAATTTGTAACGTGGAATTTGGAACACAGAATTTGGAATTCAGAACACAGAATTCGGAATTTGAAACACGGTAGTTTAGAATTCTGAATTTGGAACACAGAATTTGTAATTCAGAATTTGGAACACGGAATGCGAAATTTGTAATGCTGAATTTGTAATGCTGCTGAATTGTAATGCAATATTTGTAATGCTGAATTTGGAAAAATTTGGAAAAAAAATTTCATTTGAAAAAACGGAATTTGGAATACAAAATTTTGAATATGGAATTTGGAACACGGAATTTGAAATTCAGAATTTTGGAAAACGGATTTTGGAATGCAGAATTAGAAATTTGGAATGTGGAATTTGGACTGCGGAATTTGGTATGTGGAATTTGGAACATGGAACGTGTAATTTGTAATGCGGAATTTGGAACGTGGAACACAAAATTTGGAACACGGATTTTGGAATGCAGAATTTGTAATTTGGAATGCAGAATTTGGAACAAAGAATCTTGAATATGGAATGCAGAACATGGTATTTGGAACGTGGAATTGGGAATTCAGAACATGGATTTTGGAATTGGGAATTTGGAACGTGGAATTTGGAAAGCGGAATTTGGAACATGGAATTTAAAATTTGTAGTTTGTAATTCAGAATTTTGAACACGGAACACGGAATTTTGAATACAAAATTTTGAATATGGAATTTAGAACATGGAAATTGGAATTTGGAATACGGAATTCGTAACATGGAATTTGGAATACAGAATCTGAAATTTGGAATGTGGAATTTGGAACATGGAAAACGTAATTTGTATTGCGGAATTTAGGACATGGAACGTGGAATTTGGAATGCAGAATTTGGAACAAAGATTTTTGAATATGGTACTCGGAACCAGGAACTTAGAATTTGGAACACGGAAGTTGGAACGCAGAATATGGAATGCATAACATTGGAATGCGTAATTTGGAATGCGTAATTTGGATTTTAGAATTTGGAACACGTAATGAGGAATTTGGAATGCAGAATTTGTAACGTGGAATTTGGAACACAGAATTTGGAAATCATAACACAGAATTTGGAAATCATAACACAGAATTTGGAAATCATAACACAGAATTTGGAATTCATAACAGAATTTGGAATTCATAACAGAATTTGGAATTCAGGATTTTGGAACACGGAATTTGGAATTCAGGATTTTGGAACACAGAATTTGATATTTGGAATTTTGGAACACGGAATTTAGAATACGGAATTCAGAAAATGGAATTTGGAACACGGAATTTAGAATATTAAATTTGGAACTAGGAACAAAATTCAGAGTTTGGAACAAGGAATTTGGAATTCGGAACACAGAATTTGGAATTTGAAGACACAAAATTTTGAACACGGAATTTGAAACAGGAAATTTGGAATTCTGAATTTGGAACACAGAACTTGGAATGTGGAATCTGGAATGCGGAATTTGGAACACTGAATTTGGAACACAAATTCCAAATTCAGCATTGCAAATTCCGCATTACAAATTCAAATTCAAATTCAAATTAAAAATGTAATTTTCCAAATTCCAAATTCTGTGTTCCAAATTCCAAATTCAGCATTGCAAATTATTTGTTCCAAATTCCATGTTCCGAATTCGAAATTCAGTGTTTCGAATTCCAAATTACATGTTCCCAAACTCTGGATTCCAAATTCCGTGATTTGAATTCCAAATTCCATGTTCCAAATTCCATAACCAAAATTCTGTGTTCCAAATTCAAAATTCCACATTACGAATTCTGTGTTCCAAATTCCGCTTTCCATGTTCAAAATTCCACGTTCAGGTTCTGTGTTCCAAATTCTAAATTCCGTGTTCCAAATTCCCAATTCCAAATTCCAAATTCCGTGTTCCAAATTCCATGTTCCAAATTCCATATACAACATTTTTTGTTCCAAATTCTGCGGTCTAAATTGCAAATTCTGCATTCCAAATTCCATGTTCCAAATTCTGCCGTCCAAATTGAAAATTCCGTTCCAAATTCTGTGTTCCAAATTCAAAATTCAGCATTGCAAATTCTGCATTATAAATTACGCGTTCCAAATTCTGTGTTGCAAATTCTGCATTCCAAGTTCTGTATTCCATGTTCCGAATTCCAAATTCAGTGTTCCAAATTCCATATTCAAAATCCTGTGTTCCAACTTCCGTGTTCCAACTTTCGTGTTTCGTATTTCAAATTCCGTGTTCTGAATTCCTTATTCCAAATTCTGTGTTCAAAATTCTGTGTTACAAAATTCCAAATTCTGTGCTCCAAATTCCGCATTCCAAATTCTGCATTCCAAATTCCAAGTTCCATGTTCCGAATTCCGTATTCCAAATTCCGTTTTCCAAGATTCTGAATTTCAAATTTCGTGTTCCAAAATTTCATGTTCCGATTTCCAATTTCCGTGTTCCAAATTCCATATTCAAAATTTTGCATTCCAAATTCTGTGTTTTCAAAATTAAAAATTTAATTTTCCAAATTCCAAATTCTGTGTTCCAAGTCCAAATTCAGCATTGCAAATTCCGCATTACAAATTGCACGTTCCAAATTCTGTGTACCAAATTAAAAATTCCACATTACGAATTCCGCATTACAAATTCTGCGTTCCAAATTCTGCTTTCCATGTTCCAGATTTCCATGTTCAAAATTCCACGTTCCAAGTTCTGTGTTCCAAATTCTAAATTCTGTGTTCCAAATTCCCAATTCCAGATTCCATGTTTCAAATTCCGTGTTCCGAATTCCAAATTCAATGTTCCAAATTCCATATACAAAATTCTGTGTTCCAAATTCTGCGGTCCAAATTGCAAATTCTGCGTTCCAAATTCCATGTTCCAAATTCTGCTTTCCAAATCGCAAATTCCGTTCCAAATTCTGCGTTCCAAATTCAAAATTCAGCATTGCAAATTCCGCATTACAAATTACGCGTTCCAAATTCTGCATTCCAAGTTCTGTTCCATGTTCCGAATTCCAAATTCAGTGTTCCAAGTTCCAAATTTCATATTCAAAATCCTGTGTTCCAACTTCCGTGTTCCACATTCCGTGTTTCGTATTTCAAATTCTGTGTTCTGAATTCCGTATTCCAAATTCCGTTTTCCAAATTCTGGGTTCCAAAATTCCATGTTCCGAATTCCAATTTCCTTGTTCCAAATTCCATATTCAAAATGTTGTATTCCAAATTCCATATTCAAAATGTTGTATTCCAAATTCCGTGTTTTCAAATCAAAAATGTAATTTTCCAAATTCCAAATTCTGTGTTCTAAATTCTGCATTCCAAGTTCTGTGTTCCAAATTCAGAATTCCAAATTCTGTGTTCTGAATTCCATATTCCAAATTCTGTGTTCAAAATTCTGTGTTACAAATTCCAAATTCCATGCTCCAAATTCCGCATTTCAAATTCAAAATTTCCGTGTTCAAAATTCCAAGTTCTGTCTTCCAAATTCAAAATTCCGTGCTCCAAATTCCGCATTCCAAATTCCACTTTCCATGTTCCAAATTTCCGTGTTCAAAATTCCACGTTCCAAGTTCTGTGTTCCAAATTCTAAATTCTGTGTTCCAAATTCCCAATTCCAAATTCCATGTTCTAAATTCCGTGTTCCGAATTCCAAATTCCATATACAAAATTCTTTGTTCCAAATTCTGCGGTCCAAATTGCAAATTCTGTTCCAAATTCTGTGTTCCAAATTCCAAATTCAGCATTGCAAATTCCGCATTACAAATTACGCCTTCCAAATTCTGTGTTCCAAGATACAAATTCCATATTCAAAATCCTGTGTTCCAACTTCCATGTTCCAAATTCCGTGTTTCGTATTTCAAATTCCGTGTTCTGAATTCCTTATTCCAAATTCTGTGTTCAAAATTCTGTGTTACAAATTCCAAATTCCACATACCAAATTCCGTATTCCGCATTCCAAATTCCATGTTCCATGTTTCGAATTCCGTATTCCAAATTCCGTTTTCCAAAATTCTGAATTTCAAATTCCGTGTTCCAAAATTCCGTGTTCCAAAATTCCATGTTCCAAAATTCCATGTTCCGAATTCCAAATTCCATATTCAAAATGTTGTATTCAAAATTCCGTGTTTTCAAATTAAAAATGTAGGGCCAGATTCACAAAGCACTTACGCTGGAGTATCAGGAGATGCGCCTGCGTAATTGGAAATATGCGCCTTCGTATCAATACGCCGTATCCCCAAAACGTTATACGCCAGAAATCTAGACTTTTTCGACCATCGTAATTTCGTTAGACCGGCGCATCGTGCGCGCAAAAAATGCGCTAGATACACCATTGATTTGCTAGGCAAATATGCAAATGAGGGAGTTACGGCGATCCACAAAAGTAAGTTTGTGCAGCGCAGGCTACGCGCTGTGCGCATCAGCTGCATGTCCTGTCTAAAATTAGGCAATATAAAAGCAGGCTTTAAATTAGACAATCCGTCTACATGTCAGCTAAAGCAACACCGTTAGGGACGAGCTGAGCAGCCACACTTGCAGGACAACAATCTGTATGCCAACATGCCAGGGGCATCCTTGCTCATAGCTATACTACTGACTTTAGATGAGCGCAGAAGGAGGAGGGCACGGAGGAGGGCACAGAGGAGGGCACGGGAGAGGATATACCGCACACACATAGACATGTTTGGCATGAGTGATTCTGAGGTGTCTCGCATCTTCAGATTCACCCCTCATGCCATCATGGAATTAACC
The DNA here is from genome assembly GCA_029574335.1 of Rana kukunoris. Lineage (NCBI taxonomy): Eukaryota > Metazoa > Chordata > Amphibia > Anura > Ranidae > Rana > Rana kukunoris. The sequence continues at coordinate 38,827 of JAJQKJ010001981.1, read as the reverse complement.
ACAACCCTGCAGGAGGACATCACCAGCCCAACACACCGCTCACATGTAGTGCAGCCACTGGTCAAGGTCCTGGCAACACTCCATTTCCTTGCCAGTGGCTCTTTTCAAAGAACACGTAGAGTGGTGGCTGGGATGTCACAATCCTCCATGAGCAGATGTGTGCACCAGGTTATCCCTGCAATTCTCAGACGCATGGCCAACCAAATCATCAAACCCACCCAGGAGGACCTGCGGCAGAAGGCAATGACAGATTTCTACAGAATTGACAGATTCCCACGCACCGTGGGGGCCATTGATTGCACACATGTGGCACTACAGCCCCCCCGTGAGACAGAGCACATGTACCGCAATCGGAAGCATTGGCATTCCATCAACGTACAGGTTGATAGTCGATGCCAAATGCCTCATATGGCACGTCCGTGCCAAACACCCCGGATCCAGCCATGACAGCTACATATACAATCAGAGCCCCATCCCAATGGAATTCGAACAGAATGTGTATGGGGACAGCTGGCTGGTTGGTGAGTGACATGGGTGGCAGGTATGACTGTCCCCCCCCATGATGCAGAAAACACAAGGGGCACATGCACTACTAACATCCTCCTGTCTTTTCCCTTCCAGGTGACTCTGCATATGCACTGGGACCCCATCTCATGACTCCTATCCGGAACCCCCAAACCCCAGGAGAGGAAAGATACAATGAAGCACACGCCAAAACCTGTGCAGTCGTGGAGCGTACCTTTGGCCTCCTGAAGTCACGTTTCCGATGCCTGGATAAGTCTGGGGGTACCCTGTTGTATTCCCCAAACTTTGTATGTCAGATAATCGGTGCATGTTGCATGCTGCACAACTTTGCAGTGAGAAAGGGCCTGGAGATTGACATATGTGATGAACTGACCCCCGAACCAGACAATCCCCCCCTAACCGAGGCTACCCCGTCTTCTGAGGGAAGAGCAGCCAGGAGACAGCTCACATTAGGCATCTTTGCACGTTAAACACACACATTAATCTTGGCACAATGAGAATGCATGCATGCACACCACTGTGGTCCCTAGCACACACACCCCACATCCTCATCAAATTGGATTGGCACAAGCCCACCATGCAGGACTTCTTAGCAACGCCACGCCATGTGTCAGGGAATTGACCGTGGAAGAACTGGCAGACCTCCCCAGCATGGACCTACGAGCACAGTGCGCATGCGCGCACATACGAGCACAATGCCCGCAAATACGAGCACAAGGCGCATGCGCGCGCGTACGAGCATAATGCCCGCGAATACGAGCACAAGGCGCATGCGCGCGCATACGGGCAATAACACAACAAATATATTGTTCTTTACTGCGCATGCGCACGCACCATTACGCACGCAATGCGGGTGGGACTCCTGGCATCAGTGCCTATTTAAACCTTGTTGCAGCAGTCACCAAACTGCTGCATGATCGTCAGTCTTTGACCTTATCCTGAATCCTTGTTCCTGTATTCCTGTTGACTACCCGGCTTACCTGACCAAGATTTCCCTGTGTATGACCCCTGGCTTGTCTCTCGGATTATCCTTGTCTTGTTCCTGTCTGCTGGATCCTGTGTATGACCTCGGCTTGCCTTCTGACCTGTTCCAGTCACTCCCTGATTTCTGTGCATGACTACCGGCTCGGCTCCTGACTCCGCCCCTGGGTTTCCTGCCTCTTCTGGTACTTCCGTGGTACTCCTGCCGGACTACGTATCCTGGTGCACATCCGATCCCCAACATCGCTCCAGCAAGTCGCACGCGGCAACTCCTGCACCCCTGGGCATAGCGTCCCCTGTCTCACCTCCAGGGGGCGTTCTGCACTCGAGTCGCAAGGGAAGCCCTCTCGGCACTTCGGCCTCTGTTAAGGTACGTGACAGTATCATGCAGCCAGAAGTTTCAGAGGCCGACGGAGGTGCTTCCCCGCTCGAGACTTTGTGCCAGCAGGTCGCAGCTCTGACGCAAGCAGTGATGAGCCTACAGGAACGCTACTCTCAGTTAGGAAATAACTTTCCAAATCAGACAATGTTCCCTCCTCCGGAACCCCATGTACCCACTCCAGAACGCTTCTCAGGTGACCGAAAGAAATTCAGAGCGTTTAAAGCCTCCTGTATACTGTACCTGACCCTACAGCCAAGGACTTTCTCTCTTGAAACTGTTAAAGTGGGGTTTGTTATCACCTTGCTGTCTGAGGGACCTCAATCCTGGGCCTATCGGTTGTTGGAACAGAAGAACCCCGCCATCAACACTTTGGACTCATTTTTTAAAGCTATGGCCACCTTATATGATGATCCTCAACGTCCGGCCACTGCGGAGGCAGCCCTCCACGCTTTACGACAAGGACAGCGCCCTGTTGAGAACTATACGGTGGACTTTCGCAACTGGGCAGCAGACACAGGATGGAACGAGGCCGCTCTCAGGCATCAATTCCGTCTTGGCCTGTCTGAGCCTATCAAAGATGAGTTGACACGAGTGGGGGCTCCTACCACCTTGGAGGGGCTCATTCTACTAACCATCCAACTTGACAGGCGTTTGCGGGAGCGACAGTCTGAACGTGCCGGCCGGCCTTCTCACTAACAGCTTATGGTTCCAGCTGCTCACGCGTCCCCCTCTTCAGGCACGTTCAACAGTGGGCGTATGCAAGTTGGCACGGTTCGCCCTGCCCTGACCCCGAATAAAAGACTGCACCGCCGGCAGGCGAACCTTTGCTTCTACTGCGGAGAGGCCGGACATCTTCGTTCCAGCTGTCCAACCCGGCCCTGTAGGCCCTCTCCCCGCAACCTGTTGCATCTCCGAGTCCCGAAACCCTCCTCAACTCACCTGGTGCTCCATATCACGTTACAGTTGGCAAGGGGGAGGTCAGATTTCCAGCAATAATCGATTCCGGAGCTTGTAGTTGCTTTATGGACATTTCCATTGCTAAGGACTACCAGATTCCCCTGCGGAAAAAAGAACAGAGACTTGAGATTCATTTGGCCGATGGATCTACACCTTGCTCAGGGCCTGTCACCCAAGAGACGTTACCCATTTTTGCCTCAACTGATTCTGGCCATCAAGAATTTCTCTGTTTGGATGCTATTTGTTCACCAATGTTAACTGTGATCCTGGGACTCCCTTGGCTGCGGGCACATAGTCCACGGATAGACTGGAGCACAGGGAGTATCTCCTTCAAATCGGGGTACTGCCGTCAGCACTGTATAAAGCCAGAAGCCTCAGCCTCTCCCAGTTGCCTCACCGTCCAGCCAGCCCCTACTTCCAATCCAAATGTTCCCTCAGTTTACCATGACTTTTTAGACGTCTTCGACAAAAAGAAAGCCGATACCTTACCACCGCACCGTCCGTACGACTGTCCTATTGAGTTGTTGCCTGGTGCAGAAATCCCCTTTGGGCGAATATTCCCACTCTCAGAGACTGAGCTTGAGACCTTGCGTCAATACATTGACGAAAATCTGGAAAAGAAGTTCATCCGCCCATCTTCCTCTCCAGCCGGTGCTGGAATCTTCTTTGTAGAGAAGAAAGATCACATCCTCCGACCCTGTGTGGATTACAGAGAACTCAATAAAATTACCATCAAAAATCGGTACCCTCTCCCTCTGGTTCCCAAACTTTTTCAGCGATTCCGTACTGCACGAGTTTTTACTAAATTGGATCTACGAGGTGCCTATAATCTCGTGCGCATTCGGGAGGGGGATGAATGAAAGACCGCCTTTAGAACCCGCTTCGGTCACTTTGAATATCTCGTCATGCCTTTCGGCCTATGTAACGCCCCGGCAACCTTCCAACATTTTGTGAACAACATCTTCAGAGAGTTCCTGGATTACTTTGTAATTGTTTATTTAGACGACATTCTCATTTTTTCTGCCACCTTGGAATTACACAGAACCCATGTCCGGAAGGTACTAGCCACATTAAGGTTGCACGGGCTCTACGCAAAAGCGGAAAAGTGCGAGTTTGAAAAGTCATCTATACAGTTCCTGGGTCTAATTATTTCCACATCTGGAATCTCCATGGATCCTCAAAAAGTATCCGCTATCCTAGAATGGTCAGCTCCTACTGATAAGAAAGGCATTCAGAGGTTCATCGGGTTCGCAAATTTTTACAGAAGGTTTATTAAAGACTTTTCCGGTATTATTGCCCCCATTACCCAGCAGACCCGCCAGCATACCCGTTTTCAGTGGACCCAGGAAGCTCAGGAGGCCTTCGATAAACTAAAGACTCTGTTCACCTCAGCTCCTATTCTACGGCACCCGGACCCAACGTTACCTTATGTCCTCGAGGTCGACGCATCAGAAGTTGCCGTAGGGGCCATCTTGTCTCAACGTCAAGGCCCTAAAGCTCTGCTATACCCAATAGCTTTTTTCTCCCGAAAATTGAGCCAGCCGGAAAAGAACTATGACGTGGGGGATCGAGAGTTACTGGCAATTAAGACTGCTTTAGAGGAATGGCGGTATCTCCTTGAAGGTGCTGCTCACCCCATCATGGTATTCACAGACCATAAGAATCTTGAATATCTCAGATCTGCCAAGAGACTAAGACCACAGCAAGCCAGATGGGCTTTATTCTTTTCAAGATTTAATTTTCATCTTACCTACCGCCCAGGCTCCAAAAATGGTAAAGCAGATGCCCTCTCACGCATGTTCCCAGAAACCCCAGAGACTGTCGTTCCCAGCACCATCCTGTCCCCCCAGAATTTTTTGTTGATCCAACCCGACCTAAAGTCAGCTCTGGAACAAGCCTCTGCTCAATGTCCTGAAGCCGAGAGTTCAGCATTTAGAAGACAAGAAGGGCTCCTGTGGCACGGAAATAAGATTTTTGTTCCCGAGGGAGCCAGACTTCAGCTTCTCAAGACCCTTCATGAACACCGGCTTGCTGGTCATTTTGGGGTCCATAAGACTTTTGAGCTGATTCAGTGATCCTATTGGTGGCCTGACCTGAGGAAGGATTGCAAGGACTTTTTAAGTTCCTGTACAGTTTGTGCCAGAAGTAACGGAAGCCGCACACAAGCCTGGGGCCTGTTAAGACCATTACCCGTCCCCGACCACCCATGGAAAGCTATATCTATGGATTTCATAGTGTAATTACCCCCCTCTGAAGGGTTTACCACGATCCTGGTGGTGGTCGATCGGCTAACGAAGATGGCCCACTTCTTGCCTTTATTAGGTACCCCCTCTGCCATGGATACAGCACATACATTTATTAAAGAGATCGTGAGATTGCATGGCCTACCCAGTAGTATTGTATCCGACAGAGGGGTGCAATTTACGTCTAGATTTTGGAAAGCCCTTTGTAAAGCCTTGAACATCGAAATCTGCTTGTCATCCGCTTATCATCCACAAAGTAATGGCCAAACAGAAAGAACCAATCAGTCGCTAGAGCAATATCTCCGCTGCTTCTCTTCCTCCTCTCAGGACAATTGGGTTGTCCTACTGCCATGTGCCGAATTTGCATACAATAATTCGGTACACTCCACCACTAACCAGTCTCCGTTTTGGGCAAATTACGGATTTCATCCATCCTTCCTGCCCAATACCGTTCCTGAAGCAACGGTGCCTGCCGTACAAGATAGATTAACTTTTCTCCAAGAAAATGTACAGGTTCTTCAGGAAACTATGCAAAAATCCCAGGAGGACTATAAAAAATATTATGACAGGAGGAAGAAGGAGAGTCCGACTCTGGAAGTAGGAGACAAGGTTTGGCTTTCTACTTTAAACCTTAAACTGTCCTGCCCTTCCCGGAAACTGGGTCCTAGATTCATTGGTCCTTTTGAAATTAAAAGAAAGATCAATGCCCGCGAATACGAGCACAAGGCGCATGCGCGCGCATACGGGCAATAACACAACAAATATATTGTTCTTTACTGCGCATGCGCGCGCACCATTACGCACACAATGCGGGCGGGACTCCTGGCGTCAGTGCCTATTTAAACCTTGTTGCAGCAGTCACCAAACTGCTGCATGATCGCCAGTCTTTGACCTTATCCTGAATCCTTGTTCCTGTATTCCTGTTGACTACCCGGCTTACCTGACCAAGATTTCCCTGTGCATGACCCCTGGCTTGTCTCTCGGATTATCCTTGTCTTGTTCCTATCTGCTGGATCCTGTGTATGACCTCGGCTTGCCTTCTGACCTGTTCCAGTCACTCCCTGATTTCTGTGCATGACTACCGGCTCGGCTCCTGACTCCGCCCCTGGGTTTCCTGCCTCTTTTGGTACTTCCGTGGTACTCCTGCCGGACTACGTATCCTGGTGCACATCCGATCCCCAACATCGCTCCAGCAAGTCACAGCCGGCAACTCCTGCACACCTGGGCATAGCGTCCCCTGTCTCACCTCCAGGGGGCGTTCTGCACTCGAGTCGCAAGGGAAGCCCTCTCGGCACTTCGGCCTCTGGTAAGGTACGTGACACCATGGCTCCAATCATGTCACTGTACATTCATACACCATTCACACGGTCCTGGGTATCACTTCTCCCTGGTCCTGGGGAACCCTTCTCCACCACAAATGAGGGTGACACCCCTTTTCCGGCAGGAATGTCACCCCCACATTTAAAAATAATTCACAACCCCAAAAAAAAAAAATTGCCCAGCACCCCAAAAAATTGACCAGCAAAAAAAATAAAAAATCAGAAAAGTAAAAAAAAAATACCGCCGCTGGCGTGACCCACACCTGGGGCGGCCACGGCCCCAGCTCCTCAGGGCCGACTCATGGGGGGGTAATCTGGGGAAGGAGGCGCATCCCCTGGTCTCTGCCCACCTGGCGGCCTGCCCTCCAAGGCCACAGCAATTCTGGTCAGGCCAGCATTGATTGTTGCCGTATTGGCCTGGATAGCCTGGGTGAGGGCCCTCACATCCTGACTGAGGGCCCACACATCCTGACCAATGCCTGCTGTGGTAGCCTGCTGTTCATTTAGGCAATTGATCATAGCCAGGGAGTTGCAGGCCACAGGCTCTCCTCCATCCACCCCAAACTCTGGCTGACCTGTCCCAGATGGCGGGTCTGAAGGGCCTGGTCCCTTCTCAGGTTGGCAGGCAGAACCTCGGCCATCCCCCTAGTCTTGTGGGTTGCTTTCCTGCCCCAGGATAAGGATTGTGGCCGGGGAGAAGGGGAGCCCCTTGGGAGGGGAGCCCTGTTGGGGGAGCAGTGGGAGGGGCTACCCCTGATGGAGGCCTGGCTGCTGCCAAAATAAACAAGCCATTCCCTGACATGACCTCCTCCTCCAACTCAAACTCCTCCTCCTCAACCTCCTCAGAGGACTCCCGCCTTGTCTGGGGGTCTTCATCAGGCTGTTGTCCCGGGGATGGTGCGGTCAGGCCAGATGGCCCAGCACCCTCCTGCACATCTGCGGATGACACAAAACATTCACAGGTTGGAGGATCCACACACTTGCCACATATTCCCTCCCCCCCCCACACATGCTACACACCAGATAGAAAAAAAAATTACCTGTCCTCACGGCCTCCTGACTGGACTCAAAGCCAGGCAGCCCCTCCACTTGCTGCCTGTTGAAGGTCTGTGCCACCGCACGCTCCTCCTCAGTCAGCCTAACAGGGCATGGTGGGCCCCCTCCAGTGCCCCTGGCATGGGCTGCAATCTTGCCCAGTTTCCCATTAATCTTCTTGGCGATCCTCTGGCGTGTCCGGGTCTCCCCCCCAACGAGTTTACCTCGTCGGTGATGGGCAATATCTCAGCCCCCCAGGTGGTGTTGGCACTCTCCGGGCCGTGCAGGAAACGGCCATATTGGGTAATGGCCCTGGCAAGACTTGCCTTCTCCCGCAAAGAAAAATGCAACTTTCGCTTCCTTTCACTCATGTTCTCACAAACTGGAACCAAAACAATCAACAAAAATCAGTCACCAAAAATCAGTCACCCAAAAAGTAGCAAAAACAGTCACCAAACAACACTCAGAAAACCACTATCCAAAACACTATACAAAACAGTCAACAAATATATCAAACACAAGTCACAAACCGACAAACGCAAACAGACAACAGAACAAAAGCACCTTGCTGTATAGGAAGTACTTTTGCAAAGGAAGGGCGTTTGTCTCTGTCTATTTAAGCTCTCTGCGTAGCTCACTAAGTTGATCGGGCCTAGTTCCAGTCTCACTGATTGCATCGTTCTGAGTTGTGAGCATGCGCAGAGAGGTGCTGACCATGGTCTGCTTCATGTGCGCATGCGCAATTCGGCCGGCCCTTCATTTGCATGGGGGTCACGGCTCATTTAAATGGAACACACCCACGTCCTTCCCAATTTTCTGCGCAAATACTACGAGGATACGGTACTTGCGCCTCTACATTGCGCCGGTCTAACGTAAAGGAGGTGCGCTACTCCGGTCAATATATGCGTCACTGTACGTGTACATTACAAATTACGCGTTCCAAATTCTGTGTTCCAAATTCTGCATTCCAAAGTTCTGTGTTCCATGTTCTGAATTCCAAATTCAGTGTTCCAAGTTTCAAATTCCATATTCAAAATCCTGTGTTTCAACTTCCGTGTTCCAAATTCCGTGTTTCGTATTTCAAATTCCGTGTTCTGAATTCCTTATTCCAAATTCTGTGTTCAAAATTCTGTGTTACAAATTCCAAATTCCACATACCAAATTCCGTGCTCCAAATTCCACATTCCAAATTCTGCATTCCAAATTCCATGTTCCAAATTCCGTATTCCAAATTCCGTGTTCCAAAATTCAATGTTCCGAATTCCAATTTCTGTGTTCCAAATTCCATATTCAAAATTTTGTATTCCAAATTCCGTGTTTTCAAATTAAAAATGTAATTTTCCAAATTCCAAATTCTGTGTTCCAAGTTCCAAATTCCAAATTCAGCATCGCAAATTCTGCATTAAAAATTACGCATTCCAAATTCTGCATTCCAAATTCTGTGTTCCAAATTCTGCATTCCAAGTTCTGTGTTCCAAATTCAGAATTCCAAATTCCCAATTGCATGTTCCGAATTCCAAATTCCATTTTCCAAGTTCCGAAAAAATTCCATGTCCCAAATTCCATGTCCCAAATTCCGTGTTTTAAATTCCATGTCCCAAATTCCATGTCCCAAATTCCATGTCCCACATTCCGTGTTTTAAATTCCATGTCCCAAATTCCATGTCCCAAATTCCGTGTTTTAAATTCCATGTCCCAAATTCCATGTCTCAAATTCCATGTCTCAAATTCCATGTCTCAAATTCCATGTCTCAAATTCCATGTCTCAAATTCCATGTCTCAAATTCCATGTCCCAAATTCCGTGTCCCAAATTCTGTGTTCAAAATTCTGTGTTACAAATTCCAAATTCCACATACCAAATTCCGTGCTCCAAATTCCATGTTCTATGTTCCGAATTCCATATTCCAAATTCCATTTTCCAAAATTCTGAATTTCAAATTCCGTGTTCCAAAATCTATGTTCCGAATTACAATTTCCGTGTTCCAAATTCCATATTCAAAATTTTGTATTCCAAATTCCGTGTTTTCAAATTAAAAATTTAATTTTCCAAATTCCAAATTCTGTGTTGCAAATTCAGAATTCCAAGTTCTGTGTTCCGAATTTCCAATTCCATGTTCCGAATTCCAAATTCCATTTTCCAAGTTCCGAAAAAAATTCTAGGCCAGATCCACAGAGAATTGCCCCAGCATAGGGTATCAGAGATACCCTACGCCGCCATATTGTACCCGGCTCTAAGTCGAATCCAGGAAGATTTCGGCCCGTAAGGTACGGCGGCGTAGTCTATTTCTCGCGGCGGAATCGATTTACGCAATTAAGAGGTGTGAATCATTTAAATCAGGCGCGTCCCCACGGCGATCGAACTGTGCATGCTCCGTTCAGAAATTTCCCGCCGTGCATTGCGTGAAATTATGTCGAAACGTCTTCTTTTTTTGTAGCGTAAATTACGTACATTCCTATTCACGGACGACTTACGCAAAATAAAAATTAAAATTGGAAATTCGACGCAGGAACGACAACCATACTTAAAGCGGAGTTTCACCCTAAATATAAGCCCTTCCCATGTGATCCAGCATACTGGCGTCAGCGCCAGTATGCTGTTTTTTTTTTTAAATCCATGTACTTACTGTCTTATGCAGATTTTTTTTTTTTTTACCCCGCGGTGGACGGTGCCAGTATAGCGCGTCACATCTTACGAAAGTACCCGATTAAGGACTCGGGTATTCTCGGCGCCTGCGCACAGACCTAGGAGCTGACTGCGCAGGCGCCGTATTTCTCCGAGTCCTATTTCGGTGTTTTTCGGAGGGCGTGACGCGCCATAGCCGTAGGACTCGGAGAAATACGGAAAAATATTGCAGCGTAGATCCAAAGGCGTACGAAGACGTAAGCCTATCTGATCGAAGCCCGAAGCCGTCGTATCATGGTTTGGGGATTCAAACTAATGATACAATGCGGGTAATTTGAAAGTACTCCCGCGTATCAGGAGATACACCGGCGTACTGGCTCTGTGGATCTGGCCCTCTGTGTTTCAAATTCCGTGTCCCAAATTCCGTGTCCCAAATTCCGTGTCCCAAATTCTGTGTTCTGAATTCCATATTTCAAATTCTGTGTTCAAAATTCTGTGTTACAAATTCCAAATTCCATGCTCCAAATTCCATACTCCAAATTCCCCATTCCAAATTCTGCATTCCACGTTCCAAATTTCCGTGCTCAAAATTCCACGTTCCAAGTTCTGTGTTCCAAATTCTAAATTCCGTGTTCCAAATTCCATATACAAAATTCTTCGTTCCAAATTCTGCGTTCCAAATCGCAAATTCTGTTCCAAATTCTGTGTTCCAAATTCCAAATTCAGCATTGCAAATTCTGCATTACAAATTAAGCGTTCCAAATTCTGTGTTCCAAATTCTGCATTCCAAGTTCCGAATTCCATATTTAAAATCCTGTGTTCCAACTTCCGTGTTCCAAATTCCGTGTTTCGTATTTCAAAATCTGTGTTCTGAAATTCTTATTCCAAATTCTGTGTTCAAAATTCCAAATTCCACATACCAAATTCCGTGCTCCAAATTCCGCATGCCAAATTCTGCATTCCAAATACCATGTTCCATGTTCCGAATTCCGTATTCCAAATTCCGTTTTCCAAAATTCTGAATTTCAAATTCTGTGTTCCAAAATTCCATGTTCCGAATTCCAATTTCCATGTTACAAATTCCATATTCAAAATTTTGTATTCCAAATTCCGTGTTTTCAAATTAAAAATGTAATTTTCCAAATTTCAAATTCTGTGTTCCAAATTCCAAATTCAGCATTGCAAATTCCACGTTCCAAATTCTGTGTTCCAAATTCTGCATTCCAAGTTCTGTGTTCCAAATTCAGAATTCCAAATTCCCAATTCCATGTTCCGAATTCCAAATTCCATTTTCCAAGTTCCGAAAAAAATTCTGTGTTTCAAATTCCTTGTCCCAAATTCCATGTCCCAAATTCTGTGTTCTGAATTCCATATTCCAAATTCTGTGTTCTGAATTACATATTCCAAATTCTGTGTTCAAAATTCTGTGTTCAAATTTCCAAATTCCACATACCAAATTCCGTGCTCCAAATTCTGCATTCCAAATTCTGCATTCCAAATTCCAAATTTCCGTGTTCAAAATTCCACGTTCCAAATTCCAGATTCCGTGCTCCAAATTCCGCTTTCCATGTTCCAAATTTTCATGTTCAAAATTCCACGTTCCAAGTTCTGTGTTCCAAATTCTAAATTCTGTGTTCCAAATTCCCAATTCCAAATTCCATGTTCCAAATTCTGTGTTCCGAATTCCAAATTCCATGTTCCAAATTCCATATACAAAATTCTTTGTTCCAAATTCTGCGGTCCAAATTGCAAATTCCGTTCCAAATTCAAAATTCAGCATTGCAAATTTTGCATTACAAATTAGGCGTTCTAAATTCTATTTTCCAAATTCTGCATTCCAAGTTCTGTGTTCCATGTTCCGAATTCCAAATTCAGTGTTCCAATTTCCAAATTGTATATTCAAAATCCTATGTTCCAACTTCCGTGTTCCAAATTCCATGTTTCGTATTTCAAATTCCGTGTTCTGAATTCCTTATTCCAAATTCTGTGTTCAAAATTCGGCGTTACAAATTCCAAATTCCACATACCAAATTCCGTGCTCCAAATTCCGCATTCCAAATTCCATGTTACAAATTCCATATTTCAAATTTCGTTTTCCAAAATTCTGAATTTCATATTCTGTGTCCAAAATTCCATGTTCCGAATTCCAATATCCGTGTTCCAAATTCCATATTCAAAATTTTGTATTCCAAATTCCGTGTTTTCAAATCAAAAATGTAATGTTCCAAATTCCATTTTCATCATTACAAATTACGCATTCCAAATTCTGTGTTCCAAATTCTGCATTTCAAGTTCTGTGTTCCAAATTCAGAATTCCAAATTCCCAATTCCATGTTCCGAATTCCAAATTCCATTTTCCAAGTTCCGAAAAAAATTCTGTGTTTCAAATTCCATGTCAAATTCCAAATTCCATGTCTCAAATTCTGTGTTCTGAATTCCATATTCCAAATTCTGTGTTCAAAATTCTGTTTTACAAATTCCAAATTCCACATACCAAATTCTGTTCTCCAAATTCCGCATTCCAAATTCCATGTTCGGAATTCCAATTTCTGTGTTCCAAATTCCAAGTTCATAATTGCATATGCAAAATGTTGTATTCCAAATTCCGTGTTCATAATTGCATATTCAAAATGTTGTATTTCAAATTCCGTGTTTTCAAATTAAAAATGTAATTTTCCAAATTCCAAATTTCAAATTCAGCATTGCAAATTCCGCATTACAAATTCCGCGTTCCGTGTTCCAAATTCTGAATTACAAATTACAACTTTCAAATTCCACGTTTCAAATTCCGCGTTCCAAATTCTGTGTTCCAAATTCTGCATCCCAAGTTCTGTGTTCCAAATTCTGCATTCCAAGTTCTGTAATCCAAATTTAAAATTCCAAATTCCCAATTCCATGTTGCAAATTCCACATTCAAGTTCAGAATTCTGTGTTTCAAATTCCGTGTTCCATATTCCAAATTCCGTGTTCTGAATTCCATGTTCCAAATTCTGTGTTCAGGTTAACTTATTTTAATTTTGCAAAGACAAAATACCTGTGGAGAGTTGCAGAGATCTAGTTTGGGAGCCTCCAAACTTTCTAAACAAGGGGCCAGTTTACTTCAGACATTATAAGGGCTGGACTGTGGCCAGTGGGAGTATCCCCAGCATCAGTGTAAACAAACACTGCCTCAGCCTTGGTGGTCAGTGGGAGTGGAATAGTTACATAACGCCTATGTTCAGTAGGAGTCGGGATAGATAGTAATAGGAATACATCATTGGTTTTAGTGGGGGGAATAGTGCCCGATCGTTGGTGTCAGTGGAAGCAATAGTGCCCCTTCATTGGTGTCAGTGGAAGGAATTTCCCCATCATTGGTGTTAATGGGAAGAATTGTGCCCCATCTTTGGTATCAGTAAGAAGAATGGTGTGTCATCTTTTATATTAGTTGGAGAAATTCCGTCCTATTGTTGGTGTCAGTGGAAGGAATGGTGCCTCATTGCTGGTGTCAGTGAAAGGAATAGTACAAGCAAAAGGCAGAGTTTGGCTGCAGCTTGGTGACCATTGCCCTAATTAATGGACGTCTCTGGGAGGAGATTGCTGCATACAGCCGGCTTTTACAATACAATTAGGTACTTGCTGGTGGAGAATAGGTGATGAAGGCAACTAGTTGCAAGTGCCCTATAGTTCAAGATGTCGATTAATCAATCGCAGGAAGTTGTCACTCGTATGCCTTTTGTGTAAGACTGTAAAAGTTAGGCCGCATACACGCGATCAAATCTATCTGCTGGAAACGGTCCGACGGACCGTTTCAGCAGACAAATTTGATCGTGTGTACGGGCGGACAGACAGGTTTTTCCAGCAGACAAATTTTAAAGCATGCTTTAAAATCTGTCTGCTGGGAACCCGTCCGTCCGACATGTCTGCTGGTTAGTACACTAACCGGCGGACACATCTGCCCGCACATGCGTCGAATGGATTCGACACATGCGTGGACGTTTTTTACTTCCTGGTGCGGTGATGTGGCGGCGTCAACGTCACCGCCACGTCACCGCGCTGTCTACCGGTGGGGATTTTGGTTTGATTGTGTGTACACGATCAAATCAAAATAGCCCAGCAGACAAATCCGATCAAATCGGTCTGTCAATCTGATTTGATCGGATTTATTTAGTCGTGTGTACGCGGCCTTACAGTTGGAGACTGAGAGTATGCTATGGGCAATGAAAATGTTAGCTTATAACACTTTTCTTACTTTGAGCCATGGTATATATGTTAAAAAAAAACCTCTCTACTTTTAAGATGCCTATAATGGACCTCACAAAATATCAAGAAATAAAGTTGGAAACAGAATATATAAAACAAGTGCTGAGTCATGTCACACTAATTTTCTTTTTTTCTCTTAGGGGTTTTATAATGAAATTGCAAACCCAACACTGGTGGATGTAAAGATGCAGTATCCTGAAAATGCGATAGCTGATGTCACACAGAACAACTTCAAACAATACTTTGATGGCAGCGAATTAGTCGTAGCTGGGCGCATAACTGATAATGACTTGAATTCATTTACAGTAGACGTGAATGCGGAAGGGGTAAGTAAACATTATAGTAGCCCAGGGGTAGGCAACCCCTGGCACTAGTGCCGCAAGCAGCACTCAAATCCTCTTTTTCCGGCACTCTACTCCCTCCCCAGCAGCATAGGGAAGTGTCGGTGAGACACTAATGCATTCCAGTTTCAGAATTCCCCACGCCGAACCTGCAGTGAGGGGGGTGGCACTGTGCCCCCACACATTGTAAAAGATGGGAAACATTGTTTGGTTCTCTAACTTTGCTGTAGCTACGATCGTCAGCTTTTGTGATTGGGAAGACATTGGGTGCAGTTCTGCTGGGGGGAGAGGGGTCCCTGTTTCCAGGAGTTGGAGGACTGTCATTGGCCACTGCTAAAGTCAATCACAGTCCGGCTAGCCCAGTCAACCATCTGGGAGGAAGATGACTCGCTAACAATCTCAGAAAGAAGGGATTTCACTGTAATTGTGTTTTTTTTTCCAATCAGGTGACAGTTTGTTAAAAAATACTATTGAGCTTCAGGGGGCAAATGTGAAATGAGGTGTATTGATGGGACAGATGAGCAGGAGGAAAAGAGTTGGGGCGAAGTGCAGGGAGTACAGAGGTGAGACAGACATGCAGGAGGTACATTGGTGGGGCAGATGAGCAGATGGGTTCAGTGTTTGAACAGATGAAAAGGTGATTCAATAGTGAGACAGAAGAGCATGTTGATACGGCGGGGAAGCAGATGTGCAGGGAGGTACAGTGGTGGGGCAGATGAGAAAAGGGGTACAGTGGTGGGGCAGATGTGATGGAGGTACAGTAGTAGGAGGGATCAGGATGTTCAGCGGTGGGACAGAAAAGCAGGGGGGTACAGTAATGTTGGAAGATGAGCAAGGGATTACAGAGGTGGGACAGATGAGAAGGGGGTTACAGTGGTGGGAAAGATGAGAAAGGGGGTTCAGTGTTGGGGCAGATGAGAAGGGAGTTCAGCAGTGGGACAGAAGAGCAGGGGGGTACAGCGGTGGGGCAGATGTGAAAGAAGGTGCATTGGTGGGACAGATGAGCAGGGGGTTACAGTGGCTAGGCAGATGCACAGGGGTGCTACAGTGGTGGGGCAGATGTACAGGGGGGTACAGAGGTGAGGCAGGTGTACAGGGGGTACAGTGGCGGGGCAGAGGAGAAAGGAGGTACATTGGTGGGACAGAGGAGCAGGGTGGTACAGTGGTGGGGCAGATGTACAGGGGGTTACAGTGGTGGGACAAATGAGCAGGGGGGTACAGTGGTGAAACAGATTTGCAGGGGGAACAGTGAGCTGAGGTGTGAAGGTGCAATAATTGGGGCTAATCTGAGGTCGTGAGAGTGCAGGATGTTAATTTCTCACTACTACTCAAGTAGTTAACAGCATTTACCTTATAAAAAATCCTTTTCATGACTGATGCCGCGTACACACGATCATTTTTCAGCATGAAAAAAAAACGACGTTTTTAAAAACGTCATTTATAATGATCGTGTGTGCTTCACATTGTTTTTCATTTTCTGAAAAACGACCAAAAAAAATGTGAGCATGCTGCATTTTTTAACGTCGTTTTAAAAAATTTCGTTTTTGTGTTGTAAAAACTGATCGTGTGTGGGCTAAAACGATTTAAACGTTTTAAACCCACACATGCTCAGAAGCAAGTTATGAGACGGGAGCTTGAATGGAACTTCCCCTTTAGAGTGGCGTCGTACGTGTTGTACGTCACTGCGCTTTGCTCATCATTTTTTTTAAACGATGGTGTGTGGGCAACATCGTTTTTAATGATGAAGTTGGGAAAACTTTATTTTTTTTTACATGCTGAAAAACAAAGTTTTTTCAATGCCGAAAAAATGATCGTGTGTACGCGGCATGAGAGTGGGAAGCTGACATTTTTCTGTTATAAAGTTGGCACTCTCAATTTCCTTAAAAATATTTTTCTGGTACACTGCGCTCAAAAGGTTGCCTACCCCGTGGTAGCCATTTATAAGCAAATTCAGGTAAATATTGATTTGCCTAGATAAATTACATGGGATTGTAAATGTTGCAACTAAGTGGTGTATATAAGGTATGTAATAATTTACTTCACAGCTGATTGAGGGAAATGTATCAAGATTGGAGCAGCTGTGCATGGCAGCCAATTGGCTTCTAGTTTTTATTTTCAAAGCTTAAAGTTGTTGTAAACCTCTACATATACCCAGTAAATGACTGGCCTTAGGCGATACATACTCCTACTACTGAAAATGTACCTTTTTATCTGAAGTTTTCTTTTCTCTACATCTGTTCATAGTACAGAATTTTTAAAGCTTGACTGAGCTTTTAGAAAACCCTGGGTTTCTCAGGGGGCAGAGTCTAAGCCCCGGGCCTGCTACTTCACCAGGGCCCCTGAAGGTTGGGGATGGACTTGCAGCAAGCTTAAACCAGCTGAGTATGCCCAGCTAACGATATGGAGACCACTTGCATATGCAGAGTACAGATGACAGGAGACAGAAGAGGATCCAGAAAATGAGCCAAGGTCAGGGTGGGTCCTAGACAAAGTCAGGGTCAGTACACGGTAAGTCAGACACAGAAGACAAGTAATGCTAGGCAAACCAGGAGCTCAGAGAAACCAGGAAGTTGCTCAGGCTATGCTGGCTGCACTAATCATTACTTAAATTGGGAAGCAAATTGGGAAGTGGGCCAGGAAATGATAGGAGGGAAAGGAATATAAACCTCAGTACAACAGTTGACACCCATAAGAGAACAGGCGCAGCCCAAGGACATGTGAATAGAATTACAGGCCCAGCAGAACCACTGCAGCAGAGAGGTAATGATTTCACTGGCAGGAAACGGCAGGTTAGGATGTGACAGTACCCCCACCCCCTTCCCCTTACGAGACCTCCACACTCGTTTAGGTCTAGACTTGAGAGGAAACTTCTCATTAAAAGATTTAACCAAACAGGGAGCAGAAGTATAGAAGGAATCCAATATCTTTCCCCAGGACCATATCTCTTCCAATAAATTTGATATAAAAGTCTCCCCCTGGAGTATTAAGAATTCAAGATTTGCTTGATTTCATACTGATCAGTGGAATTGACCATTGGAGATGGATTGATGAAAAAGATAGGAAAACCTATTGATGATGTACGGTCTCAGAAGAGAAACGTGGAAAACATTAGGATTCTTTAAATGTGAAGGAAGACTGAGCTTGAAAGCATCAGGGTTAACCTGGCAGAGGATTGTAAAGGGCCCAATGAAATGACAAGAAAATTTAATTGAGAGACCAATAATCTAAGTAGAGAGCCGAACCTTCACCAGGTAGAAATTTTGGACTCACAGGGCGATGACGATCTGCAACTTCTTTATATTTGGAAGCTGCCAAATGTAAATTATTGGAAACATCTGCCCAGATAGAATTGAATGATCAATGAGTCTCTGTAGCCACTGGCACAACAGCAAAGGTGGAAACAACAAATGGCACAGAAGGCTGACAAACATGTGAAAAAGAGAGACTCGCAAAAAGAGGAGGGTGCACTGACCTTGTGCATTACCAAATATAACATTTGTTTATAAAATATAACAAGAAAAATACTCTCAAACAAGCTTTTACAAGGCTTAGCAGTATCTCTAGGCACCTGCAACCTGGACCAGATGTTTGGAGGGACCAGATGGCATCACAAATGGCTTAGGCCGCGTACACACGATCGAACATATCTGCTGAAACTGGTCCGCAGACCAGTTTCAGTGGACATATCCGATCGTGTGTACGGCCTAGCAGACAGGTTTCCAGCAGACAAAAGTTTTAAAACATGCTTTAAAACTTATCTGCTGGAAAACTGTCCATCGTATATGTCCGCTGAAAATAAGCCTTATGTTACAACCCAGTAGTCACCAAGAACACCTCCAACGTCCAGATCACCTATATGGGAACCATCCTTGGTATCGTCGGTATGCGTCAGGATGTATGCAAGGACAAAAAGGCTTGCATAGTGTAAAATCGTCAGGTTTAATAAAAAAGAAAAAAGGTATGCACTTACAAGAAATAGTTCAAAGATAGGCATCCAATACAAGTTAAGCCGGCCGGCTAGCACATTCCGCCCGTGTCTTCCGGGTAGAGAGAATTTTGCGCGGTGACGTCAGCTGGGAGGCGACGTGCTGACGTCACCGCGCAAACTTCTCTCTATATCCTGACGCATACCGACGATACCAAGGATGGTTCCCATATAGGTGATCTGGACGTTGGAGGTGTTCTTGGTGACTACTGGGTTGTAACATAAGGCTTATTTTCCTTGTGCATCTGGTAAGAGGCCATTCATATCTATGGTGGAGGTGTTTACTTTCAACACTTTTTTCTCAAAAGTTTGTCATCAGTGTTTACACCCGGGAGATCTCCACTATGAACTTTTACTTCTTAATTGAACTTTGAAATCGCACCTGATTCTGTGCATTCATTATTTTCATTTATATGGACTAAACTTATTGTTTATCATTTTATCATACACTGCTCAGTTCCATTTGGAGTTTTTTAGCGCAATTTTGTTTTCTGTATACCATGTTTGAGGTTGTATAACCTTTTTATTATTGCAGCTTCTAAGTTTTTATCATTGTTTCTACAACGAGCGCTATATAATTTTCATCTTGTATATGTCCGCTGGTTAGTACGCCTAACAGCGGACCAGCGGAAAATGCGTCGAATGGATGATTCGATGCATGTGTGAAAGCCTTTTACTTCCTGGTTTGCAGGCGTAGATTAACATTCTCAAACATCCTCTTAATATACCCACAATCACATGCATGAGTAGACGCCTGCCACACCCATCCAAATGGGCTCCGCTCACCATGTCCATCCATCATGCAATGCATACTGTACACTGTACTGTACTGTGCCATTAGTCATCTAAGCACCAGAAAATGTCTCTGCATGGAGTTGTCTTATGCCGCGTACACGCGATTGTTTTTTGTGATAAAAATAAAACTACGTTTTTAAAAACGTCATTTAAAATGATCGTGTGTGGGCTTCACATCGTTTTTTGGTTTTCTAAAAAACGATTAAAAAAAATTCAAACATGCTTCAATTTTTTAAGTCGTTTTTCAAAATGTCGTTTTGTGTGTCATAAAAAATGATCGTGTGTGGGCTAAAAAAATGTTTTAAACAACGTTTTAAACTGCGCATGCTCAAAAGCAAGGTCTGAGATGGGAGCTTCAATGGAACAGAGTGCCGCCGTACCTGTTGTACGTAACCGCGCTTTGCTAGAGCATTTTCAGAAAACGATGGTGTGTAGGCAACGTCGTTTTTTATGATGAAGTTAGAAAAACTTTGTTTTTTTTCATGATGAAAAACATCGTTTTATTTCATCACAAAAAATGATCGTGTGTACGCGGCATTATAAGTAGGAAGCCATAACGCTGCTCCCTCTATAACATTCAATTCGAACCTGCACTCAGCTATCGTCTTATATGACAGCCATACCTATTGTGTCCCCATACCATGCTGTAACAAAGCACTATTTATTTATTTGTTTCTTTACACATTTGAGACACCTACCATGCTAGATAATTCAGGCAGTGCATATTCCGCTTTCGTGTATTTGGTTGTTGTACCAGGAGGAGATGAAAGGGGTCCTAAAAGGAGGCAGGGGGCAGGGGAACTGGAGCAGGGCGCCGCCATAGTTTTTGTGTAGTCAGTTTAGCATGCAGGGTGCTATGGGTGGGGATGTAACCAGCGTTACCACTACTAAACTTTGTGTGGCCACGCGCCACGCTGCAACCAGAAAGTGCGGGTGGATTTGCGTTCCACCCTGCCACTTACGGTCACGTCCGTCATCACTTCTGCCCCCCTGGTAGGGAGGCTCCCGAATGACATCACATCCCATGGGATGGCTCTGGATGGGTGAACTTGAGCAATTTAGCTCTCAAAACCCTTCTTCCTCTAGTGGTTGGATAGCCCATAGCGCAAACACACTCCCCTTGGGCAGATGTGCATGCAAGCGCAAGTAAGCATCTATATAAGAGGAGAATGGATTACAAATGGAAGAACATACATGTAGCGGCTCATGGCAGGAATCCACCCATACATACAAACCCACACCAGACCATGAAAGTGCACTGTAAAGAGCCAATAGTACAGGCATATATATGTCAGCGCAACCTTAAAGCGGGATTCTGGGCATAGTTTTTGCAATCCACAATACATTACATTCAATATTATTTTACAATTATCAAAAAAACACGATCAGTACATAAAACAGTATAAACACCTGATATCTGCTCAACGATCTTGTGGCTGTTTCCATGTTAGCTGTGGGCATGAGAAGCCCAGTTCCTGTGTCTTCCTGGATTTCCCTAGAGAGGTGCATGCTGGGATTTTTAGGCACAGTAATGCCCAGAGACTCAGAGGCAATGGGGACTTAGGACAGGAAGTTGAACCACTACAAAATCTGCCTAGTAACAGGCATATACAAGTCAGTAAAAAAAAAAATATTAAGATTTTTTTGTTTACATTAAAGGCAAGCTGTTATTAGAAAGTTTGTTTTTCGGGTGTAACTCCGTTTTAATATATACAGACCCAAACGCATTGGTACATTAATGGGTTTAAATTGTATTAGATGTACTCATGATGAAACATTATAGGGGTTAGCCTAAATTTTTATAGCTATTAATGCATTACTCCAACATATTCTAATTTGGTGTACAGAGCTATTTCAAGGCGATGGGCCAGAGGAGTAGGCTCAAACATGTATGTTTAAGTACACACAAAACATGATTATAAAAATTCAAGTCGATCGGAAGTGTGTACGATCGTATGCCTTACTTTCCCTGGGAAAACCCAATACCATGGTTCAGTCCACATGCTATTTATGCGTCTTTATAGAAAAATATACTGTATATAAAAATATATATATATATATATTGTGATAAAGTCGCAAAATTAGCGATAAATGTAGAGTTGCACAGTCACTGGTCTTCATGCAGAAATAGCAAAAAAACACGGTTTTATTGCATCCAACAGAAAAATATACAGGGGTTTTCACAGTCCATACAAAATGGTACCTTCAGCCTCCTGGCTTACACGTATAACGGAAAATACCGAGCCATCTGGCTATCTTTAGCAGTAGCACCACTGCTCAGGCTCCCTCGTGAAGCCTTCCTGACTCCTGTCAGCCACCCCAGACTCACTCCTGTCAGCCACCTCAGACTCAGACCTCTGGGTATTATAGTGCAGTGGCATTCTCCAGCTTCACTAGCTAATTTAGTGCACACCTGCACTCTCAGGGTTCTCCCTTCCAGACCTGGACTCCTCGGGAGGGTGGAGCCCAGAATGCTGGTCCTGAGTCTTCTATCAGGCCCACACACACCTGCACAGTGTGTTGATCTATTTGAAAATCTGGACCCAGGACTGGGGATTTCATCCCACCCTGATCTCTACAAAATCCCCAGGCTCCAGGTCCCAAAGCGTACTTCATTACAAATTGAGGGAACTGAAATGCCAGTTTCTTCTGAGACCAGTAAAAACGCTGGAGCCCCTCAACCCAACCGGTTGAGAACCCTGGGTCACCACACCCCTGGGGTACCACACTACTACAATATATATATATATATATATATATACACATATACACACGAGAAATTACAATGTAGATATTAAAAATATTAAATAATTGATCAATTAAAACGTTATTTCACAATAATCTAAAATATTTATAGAATCCCAAATTTCTAACCTACAACCCCAACAAATTAAATAAATAAATAAAGCTACCCTCCCTGGATGATAAGCATCCATATAATTGTAGCATAGGGGAAAAAGACAGCATGTCTATATGACAGTGGAGAGCCAGTGCCCCCTAATAGGCATATCTCTTAAGGGTCATGGTTCCATCCACAAAGGGAGTAATTGGAATGGGAGGAATTAGAAAAAGTTCAACGTTTTTACTGGAATGGGGGTCATTATAAGAGTTGGGGGACTGGGCGGAGTAACCAGATTGGCAGAGAGTCTTAACGGGAGCAAACTACATTATGTAGTTCGATCCCCTCATTGAGACCTTGAGGGGCCAATGAATCTAGAGTGAATATCCAAAAAGCCTTGTACATAATATTTGATTTTTCTTGCCACTATCAAGGTCGTTCGTTATGGCCTCAGTCCCGAAGACTTTTAGGATTTAGGGCGTTCACAGAGCTGTTATGGGCCTCTTTGAAGTGTCTTGGTACGGAATAGTTCTCTTTTTCAGTTGTGATGCAAAAAAGAGAACTATTCTGTACCAAGACTTATAAGACAACTCTATATGGAGACACTTTCTGATGCTTAGATGACTAATGGCAGTGTACAGTATGCATTGCGTGATGGACGGACATGGTGGGTGGAGTCCATTCGGATGGGTGTGGCAGGCTCTGGTGGGCGTCTACTCATGCATGTGATTGTGGGTATATTATGAGAATGTTTGAGAATGTCAATCTACCATTTCTTTGGCTCTAAAGAAGTGGGTTCTCCCTCGTAACGCGTAAGCCGTTTGTGATGCCATCTGATCCCTCCAAACATCTGGTCCAGGTTGCAGGTGCCTAGAGATACTGCTCGCAATTGCTGGAGTACTGATGAGCCTTGTTTTAAAGCTCCTTTACGAGTATTATTCTTGTTATATTTTATAAATACATTTTATCTTTGGTAATGTACAAAGTCAGTGCGGCCTCCTTCTCTTTTTGTATGTTTCAGTTCCAAGGATACCCATTGTTCTGAGGAGGGCAGCAAGACCTTTGACATTCCATGTTTTACCAAAAGGGCTACACCATCTTCATATCTGACCAAGCTCCTGAGCACAGGAGATTGTATTGTGTTAAAAAGAGAGACTCACCAGTAAGGATGAGCTTTATGTGAGTTTGACTCGAACATTGGCTGTTCGCCCGCTCGCTCCAATTTGGAGTGTTCGCGGCAAATTCGAAAGCCACGAAACACCCTCTAAAAGTCTATGTTAGAAATCAAATGTGCTCATTTTAGAGGTTAATATGCAAGTTATTGTCATAAAAAGTGTTTGGAGACCTGGGTCCTGCCCCAGGGGACATGTATCAATGCGAAAAGTTTTAAAAACTTAAGTTTTTTCAGGAGCAGTGATTTTAGTGCATTATAGTAGTTTACTTTTTTTCCTTTAGAAATGTAATTTTATTCAGGGACTTTTCTAAGCGTGGTAAACCTGCGCTACTTTACCGGCATACTATAGACACCCCCCAGGTATGAAATTTAAAGTAATATTTCACTTTTAGTGTTTCTCTTTAAGCACTATTAAAATCACTGCTCCCGAAAAAACTTCTGTTTTTAAAACTTTTTTTTGCATTGATACAGGACCCAGGTCCCCAAACACTTGTTATGACAATAATTTCCCATAGACTTTAACGGTGTTTGTGTGTTCAAACAAATTTTTTGCCTGTTCGCATGTTCTGCTGCGAACCGAACCGGGGGTTGTTCGGCTCATCCCTACTCACCAGTGTTGGCATTAGTGTGGTTATTGAGGACAAACTCAGTCCATGGTAGAAGGTCTACCCAGTCATCCTGATAGGCAGAAATGAAGGCAAGAAAGTACCGTTAAACATTCTGGTTGACCCTATCAGTTTGCCCATTTGAAAACAGGTGAAAGTCCAACCTGATTACAAAGGATGTGGCCAGAGCCCTCCAAAAAGTGAGCTGTACACTGAACTCCTCTATCAGAGCAAGAGTATTCCAATGAAGATGAAAGATCTCCTTTAAGAAGATGGAAGCCAGAGTGACAGGGTAGTCCCGGAAGTGGAGTTAAGTGGCACATTTAAAAAAACCTGTCCACAACACCCATAAAATGCTGAGGGGGTAGTTCGGAGATAAAGTCCATGGCAACACCAGGGTTCATCTGGAATAGGTAGGGGTGAAAGATGACCTGGTGGAACAGACATGAAGGACAGCACACAAATGGAGCAAGCCTAAACAAAACCTTTAACATCCTTCTAAAGGGAAAGCCACCAGTAGTGATGCAGCAGGAAAGCATAGGTACGTTGTACACTAGAATATCCAGAGGATTTGGAGTTATTTTTCCATTTGAGAAGTATGGAGCGAAGGGCAGACACCACAAAGGTCTTTCCGGGCAGGATACAAGAAGACTGAAAGCGGGAGTAATGGGTTCTGGTTCAACATGATTCTCAGAGTCAGCTGCATCAAATGATCTGGACAAGGCATCAGTGCAGCCATTTTTGCAACCAGGCTGAAAGGTAACGTCAAAGTTAAAGTGATTGTAAAGGTTCATTATTTTTTTTTTAAATCAAACATGTCATACTTACCTGCTCTGTGCAAAGGGTTTTGCACAGAGCAACCCCGATCCTTTTTTTTTTGAGGGTTCCCCAGTGTAAATAAAAAAAAAAAATCACAAGAATAAAAATGCATGCTAACAAAAGCACCATGCATTTTGATGCAGCGGCATTAAAAAATAAAATAAAAAAAAGGCCCATGCACTTTGGTGCTATTGAGGGGTGGCAGGCAGTTCATCCTCAAATTAATAGGCTGTTCTGCAGCAAGGCACATACTCTGTAAAAAAAAAACACAAAAATGCATGCTGACAAAAGCACCATGCATTTTTTGGAGAATCGTGACAGAATCGTGATCTTCATTCTAAGCAAAATAATTGTGATTCTCATTTTTCCCAGAATTGTGCAGCTCTACTGCCTTTAGGAATTAATATGAGAAACACCAGCAAATCTATTGACATAGCTTTAGGTGCACACAGTACAGAGGACACAGACAGTACACCACATGAATACTGCAGCTAGCACAATCACCTGCCTGCCTGTCAGTAAATTAGGAAGAGCGGATCTAGCTAAACTCAATACAGTCTATAAATATATATACAACACCTGGGATGCATATATATCCTCTACACACTGTAACTCTAACTGACTAGCCTGCCTGCCCTATCTAACTCCAAAAAATGACATTATCCCTCTCTCTGTAAACCACCAACACACTACACAAGGCCGACTTCCAGGCAGCATTATATAGTGTGGGGCGTGTACTAAACCCCCTGAGCCATAATTGGCCAAAGCCACCCTGGCTCTCAATCTGTTTTTTGCAAGCTGTGATTGGCCAAGCATGTAGGTCATAGTGCGATGCCACACTGAATTATGGGCCATGACACGCCACTCGAATGGAAGAAAATGGTAGGGCAAAAATTGGACAGCCGCACTCCAATGTACTCCCAAAGAAGTGGTCTTTATTGAATAAAAATCAGCAAAAGTGCATACAGACACAGCCACAGACAATAACCGACGCGTTTCACACTATAACTATTAGTGCTTAATCATGGTTAAGCACTAATAGGTATAGTGTAAAACGCGTCGGTTACTGTCTGTGGCTGTGTCTGTATGCGCTTTTGCTGATTTTTATTCAATAAAGACCACCTCTTTGGGAGTTCGTTGGAGTGCGGCTGTCCAATTTTTGCCCTACCATTTTCTTCCATTATTATATGCATTGCCGGCACCCTGGTGTTCTGAAGATTTTCTCAGTTGCGGTGACACCTTTCTTCCTTGACACGCCACTCGAATTTGGTGCGAACTGCCCAAAACATTCGTAAATCGACGAATGATCGAACATACGATGTTCGAGTCAAACACGAAGCTCATCCCTAGTCTACAAAATAGCGATTAGTGATTTTTATTGGGACTGCGACATTGCGGCAGACAGATCGGACACTTTTGACACTTTTTTGGGACCATTGACATTTATACAGCGATCAGAGCTAAAAATAGCCACTGATAACTGTAGGGAAGGGGTTAACTAGGGGGTGATCTGGGGGTTAAATGTGTTCCCTCAGTGTGTGTTCTAACTAGGAGAGGGGGGTAAGAGTGACTAGAGGAGGAGACATATCTCTGTTCCTAACTAATAGGAACGCACGATCTGTCTCTCCTCTCCCGACAAAACCGCTCCCCGTTCTGTCTCTCATGTCCGCAATACTGGGTGGCCTGCTAAGGCTCTTAAAGGAGCCGACGCACCCGTATGTCGTTTTGTGCAGGGCTGCCAACCTGCTGACGTATATGTACATGTGCTAGTTGGGAAGTGGTTAATCTCACTAGCGGAAAATGCGGCCAGTGTAAATCCACATATGTGGAAAAATAGAAAAAATAGTCCTTCTAGTTACAGTCACCCTTGCCCTCTGGATGAACTGATGCCCCTTTCCTGCCCAAGGGTCCTCCTAAATCAGCGACTCTGAACAGAGCAGTGGATGGATGGCCACCTACCTGTATGCAGGCCAGGCAGCAATCGCCCCCCGGGCACTCCACTGTGGAATCTGTGTGCTCTCTGGGCTCAGTAGCAGCAGGAGGGAGGTGTACAGGAGTGTCTGACTTGTGTTCCAGCACCATAGGACTGGAACATGTGGACCAGTGAAACCCGGAAGTGACACGGATCCGCTTAAGGAACAGTCCTATGTCTTCCAGGGTTCCACCAATCATAAATCACCACACAGAGCATAATTGTAAAGATTGTATAGTGGGCTTGTTCAGGGCACACGGCTCTGTGAGCTGGAGGAAATCCAGTCAATCCAGTCAAGCTTCCCAGCCGTAATCACATCATTGCAGAAATATCATGCTTCCCAATGACATCTGTGTGTCCGGCGCCCTGAACACACTTAAAAGAACATTTAAAAAATATATAAATATATTTTTTTATCAATAGCTGCATTTGGAAAAACTGTACATTTTATCCTTCGAATTACTATATAAATGCATTGATTGGTGTTTTAAAAAATGTATATGGAACAATGCATGAAATTTCTATATATTATGCTTTATAAATGACAATTTATTTTTATAAAATTCTATAATAGAAAAAAAATTGCATGCATAGATTACAAAAAACTTTGTTGTGTACACAGGCAGACCAGTCATTGAAATACAGTGAAAATATTGATCTCCAAGAGAAGGACAACAAAAATCTGCAATATATATTTGGTGACTTTTTAGAAAGACTATGGGCCTATATCACCATACAACAACTGCTAGAGAAACGGTATGTCAGTGTACAAAAGGTTTTATATAGTGAACATAACATGGCTGTGCATCCAAAAATATTTAACTGTTTTTCCCTTGAGAATGGTCCGCCGGACCGTTTTCATCGGTTCACCATCAGTCCAAAATACGATCGGGTCAGAACGCGGCGACATAGAACACAACGACGTGCTGAAAAAATGAAGTTCAATGCTTCCAAGCATGCGTCGACTTGATTCTGAGCATGCACAGGTTTTTGGGCAGATGCTTTTGCGTACTAACCATCGGTTTGGACCGATGGTCAGGTGTCCATCGGTCCGATTTTAAAGCAAGTTTTAAAACTTTGGTCCGACGGTCCAAACCGATTGTGTGTATGCGGCCTAAGTTTAGCAATATAGTTACATTTAATGAAGGTATAACATTTAGCAACTCACATGGTTGATGATTAAAAGAGGCACATCGAAGTATGCAGAGATCCATGATAAAGCGGTCCACATAGACCGTCCTCCTCACTGCCGGCTCTCAACGATGTCAGTCTGCAATTGTGACCGGGAAGACTACCCTGCAGTAGAGCGATCTAAAAGTGAGGCTTGAACCGCTCGTGGAAGGGAGGACATCAATGGGGGTGCAGAGGATGGTCTCTGTGGACAGCTTTACCCTGGATGACTGCATACTTAGGCTGCATTCACACCTGAGCGTTTTGTCGATTGAAGCGCGACGCTCAAAGATGCTAGAGGGGAAAAATAACATTATTCTCTATGGAGATGGTTCACATCTCCAACGCAAAATGCCGAACGCCTGAATTTCAAACAAGTCCCGGACCTCTTTTTGACGCGCGAATCGGGTGGCTTGGGCGTTTTACATTGATGCCAATGACCTGTACAAAACCGCTGGGAAAAACGCCGTAATTTGTCGTGGCAAATCGCAGTAAAGAAATGCCGCAAATCGCCTACGCTAGCCCTATATGCAGCCCTATATGTGTCTTTTTAATCATCAACCATGTGAGTTGCTAGATGTTGTACCTTCATTAAATGTAACCATATTGCTACATTTAGAGGCACCTCTCTTCTATTTTATACTCAGTTGTGACGTGACGCTACTCTTATATCAAGATATCACTTGTATATCAAATCACATTTTTTTTTTTAATTGTTGCTTGTCTTGCAAAACGCTCTCAAGTTATGCCCTGTACACACAATCGGTCAATCCGATGAAAACGGTCTGATGGAATTTTCCGTCAGTTATCGGATGAAGCTGACTGATGATCAGTCGTGCCTACTCACCATCAGTTAAAAAAACGATCGTGTGAAAACGCGGTGACGTAAAATTCAACGACGTGCTGAGAAAAATGAAGTTCAATGCTTCCGAGCATGCGTCGACTTGATTCTGAGAATGCGTGGATTTTTAACCGATGGACGTGCCTACAGACGATCGTTTTTTTCTATTGCTTAGGTATCCATCAGATCATTTTAAAACAAGTTCCAATTTTTTTAACCGATGGATAAATAACCGATGGGGCCCACACACGATCGGTTTGGTCTGATGAAAACGGTCCATCAGACAAACCGATCGTGTGTACGCGGCATTACTCTCAAACCAAGGCTTTACTCCATATGTTTTTGAACAAGTTGCTACACAAGATAATTTTATAAAATAAATAAATAAATATATATTTTTTTTAACATTTAACACGTTTCTTTTTTTTGCTAGAATTCATGCTGATCCCTCAGAAAAAGCAAACCTGACAGCAAAGGCTCTTGATCTCTCTTTAAAGTTTAATTTTGTGACTCCTTTAACATCAATGGTTGTTACAAAGCCAGAGGAGAACGAGAAGGAAGAATCTTTCCTTGCAGATAAGTTTGTGGATGGTAAAGAAATCCCTTAGCATGTTTTTTTTAATTTATTTTTTAACCAGATGGAACTATTTGCACAGTTAGTAACATTTTACTAAAACGTACTAATGTATGAAATAGTTTTACTTCATTTATCCAATCCTTTGCAAGCAAAAATCATGTTTTCTCTACTGTTTATTAAGGGACACAGGATCAGTAATAATTTTGGGAAAGTGATATTATACTGCTGCCTGCAGGAGACTAGATAGTACAAACAAACTGTTAATCAGGCAGATATAACCCTTCTCACTCCCACCATGCTGCAGTTTTTCTGATAGCATCTTATGAGAATGGACATTATGGGCCAGATTCATCATTAGTTATGCCGGCGTATCAGTAGATACGCCGTTGTGTGTAGAGAAAAACCGTGACGGCCGCACTCCAAAAAAATGGTTCCTTTTAATAAAACTGGTCACAACATGACATATCACAGCAAAAAATCAGAAGAAAAACTGACGCGTTTCACACTATCATACGGTGCTTATTCATAGCTAGATGTGCATGGCAGCTTTTCTCTGCCATGCACATCTAGCTATGAATAAGCACCGTATGATAGTGTGAAACGCGTCAGCTTTTCTCTTGATTTTTTGCTGTGATATGTTCATGTTGTGATCAGTTTTATTAAAAGGAACCATTTTTTTGAAGTGCGGCCATCCCGTTTTTTCTCTACACATTTTTGCATATTATTGCAGTGCCTGCACCCAGGTGTTTGGACTCCACCTTGCAGTTCCCTGGGACCTCTGAGCGGTAAACTTTCTTTCTCATCAGATACGCCGTCGTAACTAAGAATCTGCGCCGGCGTATATTTAAGCGTATTCTCAAAGTGAGATACGCTTAAATATTGTTAAGATACGACCGGCGTAAGTCTCCTACGCCGGCGTATCTTAACTGCATTTTACGCTGGCCGCTAGGGGCCTTCCCACTGATTTACGCCTAGAATATGTAAATTAGCGAGATACGCCTATTCACGAATGTACGCCCGGCCGACGCATTGAATTTACGCCGTTTAAATAAGACGTTTTCCGGCTTAAAGATAAACCACCAAAAAGATGGCGCATCCTATGTTAAGTATGGACGTCAAATTTTTTAGATTTTACGTCGTTTGCGTAACTCGTCCGTGAATGGGGCTTTACGTCAATTATGTTCACGTCGAAAACAATGCGTCATAGGGTCATAATTTGAAGCATGCGCACTGGGATACGTCTACGGTCAGCGCATGCGCAGTTAAAAAAAAACGTAAAAAACGTGGGGTTTCAACATTACCATGAAACACGCCCACCTTATTCACATTTGAATTACCCGGGCTTACGCCGGCCCATTTACGCTACGCCGTCGTAACTTAGCTTGGTGAATACAGCATTTGCCTCCCTAATTTACGGCGGCGTAGCGTAAACAAGATACGCTACGCCCGCGAAAATTTAAGCATCCGTACCTGAATCTAGCCCTATCTCTATCTGCTGAGAGGGTGTGTTGTACAGGCATTCATGTTGCGTCAGGCTACAATTGTCAAATGTCTTGTTTTTTTTACAAGGCTAAATGGTAAATAATCACTCTTGACGCTTTGCAACCTAACCATAAACATACTGTAAATGCCATAGACTCGTTTATAGTGCGTTAAAGTGCAGTTGTGGTGTATTTCAATAGAAGTGAATTGAGACAGTTGGAAAGCGTCAACACCTGCCAAACTCTGCAGGCAGCCTTTTTTTTCCTTGCAGCAACACTAATGCTGCAGTGTGAACAGCCCCATCCGCTCCCTATTATAACAATTTTAAGTGACATTGATAATCGTTCAGAAAGCGTTAAAAAAGCCTGTATGAAAGAGCCCTTATAGTTGGCAACTGGCTAAATCACCAACCACTGGCTGTACCTCTTAGAACCTAAAATAGCTGGATTTCCCAATACTTTCATTATCAAAGTGAATGTTCCCACAATGGAGTCTTCCTGTCCTTTTTAAAATGGTTGTAAACCCATATTAAAAAAGAAAAGAAAAAACCTGCAAGACAAAAGCATAATGAGCTAATATGCATCGCAAACTAGCTCATTATGAAATACTTACCTTAGATCAAAGCTATTGCAGCAGTCCCCGTACACCGATGTGACTGGCGACATATCTTGCAGAGATTTTTCTGGGTTTGTGGGCTCCGGCGCTGTGATTGGCTGGAGTCGCAATAACATCACTCCCATTCATGCGTGTAGGAGCCACCAATCACGGCACAGGCCCTTTAGAAATGGCACGATCGAACCGCTTTTTTCAGTGCACATGCGCCAATGATGCCAGTGCAAGCATTTATTGTAAATATCTCCTAAACTGTGTAGGTTTATTTACAGCTCCCTACAGGTAAGCCTTATTATAGGGTTTACAACCACTTTAACCACTTGACTACTGGGCACTTAAACCCACTTAATAACCAGACCAATTTTCAGCTTTCGGTGCTCTCACATTTTGAATGACAATAACTCAGTCATACAACACTATAACCAAATTAAATTTTTGTCCTTTTTTTCCCACAAATAGAGCTTTCTTTTGGTGGTATTTTATCACCTCTGCAGTTTTTATTTTTTTCACTATAAATGAAAAAAGAACGAAAATTTTGTAAAAAAATGAATTTTTCTTCATTTCTATTATAACATTTTGCAAAAAAGTAATTTTTCTTCATAAACTTGGCCTAAAATGTATACTGCTACATATCTTTGGTAACAAAACAAAAAAAATTTAGATATTATTTAGTCTGGGTGAAAGTTATGGGGTCTAAAAGCTATGGTACCAATTACTGAAAATTGATCAATTTGATCACATCTGATGTACTGACAGCCTCTCTCATTTCTTGAGACCCTAACATGCCAGAAAAGTACAAATACCCCCCAAATGACCCCTTTTTGGAAAGAAGACATTCCAAGGTATTTAGAAAGAGGCATTGTGAGTTTTTTGAAGTTGTAATTTTTCCCACAATTCTTTGCAAAATCAAGATTTTTTTCATTTTTATTTTCTTTCCACAAAATTTTCATATTAGCGGGTTATTTCTCACACACAGCATATGCATACCACAAATTACACCCCAAAACACATTCTGCTATTCCTCCCGAGTATGGCGATACCCCATGTGTGGGACTTTTTGACACAGCGTGGCCACATGGAATGGCGCCAAACTTTGCGACTTAAAAAATCCCCATAGGTGACGCTTTAAATATTTTTACTGGTTACATCAATTTAGTTGGAGAAGAGGTCTAGGGCCAAAATTATTGCTCTCGCTCTAACGTTCGCAGCGATACCTCACATGTGTGGTTTGAACACCGTTTTCATATGTGGGCGGGACTTGCGTATGCGTTCGCTTCTGCATGCGAGCTCACGGGGACAGGGGCGCTGTATGCCCAGAGTATTGCGGAGTATGCCCAGTCACGGACATTCCCGTGTGCGCGCCCCAGGGGGCGCGCGGGAGCGCGACTCTAGAATCACGTTATATAACGTGATCCCAGAGTTAAGCAACCACCTTGCCGCCGTTATTTTTCGGCAGGTGGTTGCTAAGTGGTTAAACAAAAAGGTTGTTCTTACTTCTCCCATTGCATCATATCTGAAATTGCATTAGTGTGAACAGAGCCTAGGATTACTAGGCTCTGTTCACACTAATGCAATTTCAGATATGATTTAAGTTGCACAGAATCGTATGACCATGGAAATCGCATTGATTTCAATAGTGTACGTTCACATCAATGCAACTCTGCACGATATTTGTTCTACTTTAGTGAAATTCCAGGGGCTTTGGGCGCTATAGAATATGCAAATCACTTCCAAGTTGTTTAACATAATCGCACTGAAAATCTGATCAAAATCGGCAAACCTAGTCCTAATAATGCAACAATTTTTTTTTTAATCCAAGCAAAGAGTGGCACCCTCTCAACGTGGGGTGCAGATCCATGAATGCAAGTGCAGAGATGTCAGATATAAGAAAAAGTTAGATGGTGGTGTAAAGCCGCATACACACGACTGAAAATCTCGTTAGGAAAAACCTGTCGTTTTCCCTGACGAGATTCTTGGCAAGAAACTCTTGCCGCCCGAGTGTACAGACTTACGTTTCAAAAGAACTGCGGTTCTCTTGAAAGGAAAGAACGCGGTGACGTCATTGCGTATGACGAGCATGCGCTTGTCACATTCGATGCCGTCGCCACCATCTTGCTTCACCCTACCTATGCCGTGGAAGCTACTGCGCATGCGTCAAAGTAATTTCGAGCATGGCCGGGTTTCCACGACAACAGGTAAGTATACACACTCTCGGGTTTCTTGTCGACAAGAATCTTCGACGAGAAAAAAGAGCAGGTTCTCTTTTTTTTCTCGTAGAGATTCTGGCCAGATTTCCTGACGAGAAACCTAAATGCCTCGTACACACGAATGGTAATCTCAGCAAGAAGCAGTTTTCTTGTTGGATTTTGCAGAGAAAACCGGTCGTGTGTACAAGGCTTCACACTTCAGGTATATTGACTTTTTACTTTTATTATAAAAGATCACCAGCATAAAGATTAGAAAGGTTTTTTATTTTGGCAAATTACTTGATCCCTGTAAATTGATGTATCTTTTATTATTATTGTGTTTCTAACTTATTTTTCTGTTATTTTCTTTTATGTTCATTATTAATAATTTTCCAGGACAGAGTAAGTACTTATCTAACCTTAGTTTAAAACCTTGACATAATATCTTTTATTATGCATCAAACATTTGAATATTGTGAAGAAACCTGTTAGCAGTACTAAACAAATGTGTTTGCAGAGAAAACCTGCTGCTTTTAGGTGCTTACTAAAAGAGAAGTTCAGAACCGCTGAACACTCTATTCTCAGTGCTCTGTCACTGTCACTGTCTCAATCACTGTCAGTCACCGCTGTCTGCTCTGCCCCCCCGCACACTCACTGGAGTGCTGTGGAGGGGGCGGGTGCGGCTGGCTCTCATCGGCTTGGTGAGAGGCTGAGCCAGATGTCCAGGCTTCTGGGTGGCTCGCCACCATGTGATTGAGATCTTTCCCTAGCCTGGACAGTTTCAGTGACATCAGCTGACAGTGGCCTTTGGCATCTGAACACACGTAAATGTGTAAAACTGTACAAATCACTGCAAGTACTAAATGTATCCAGGTGAACTATACCTTGTTAAAATAGGCTTTAATTTTGCATATCTCTTGATATTTTTTTTTATTAGCAACAAAGTAAAAAAAAAAACATTTTTTTTTTTTTTTTAAATGTAGCTGTATTTTTCTTGTTATTACCATAACCTACAACCAAAGAACAACCCCCAAAAAATTCTCCTGCTCATGATGATTGCAGCAAAATCACATGCATGTATATTATTTGTTGTTTGTACTCATGGTAGGGCCCAGAAACAATAGTGCGCATTTTCCTTTTTTCAAATTTGACCTAAAACACACTGGTCCCCATTTACTTAAAGTGGATGTAAACCCAATTCATTAAATTTGAGCTGGGCACATATATCTGCAGTATTTTGTTATCTCATTTCAAAAATTGAAGTCCCGTAGATCTCTCCTGAACCTTTCCTCTGTTATCAGCATGAGAATTTCTGACAAATTCTGACAAATTCTCGGACACATCAGATAAAAGCAGCCAGACTCTTCTGTTGGGGGAGGCTGCTATAAATAGATTAGCAGGTAGCTGGCCCTGTTACAAAACACCTCTGAGGCCCCGTACACACGAGCAAATAAATCTGTTCAAATCTGACAGACCGATTTGATCAGATTTGTCTGCTGGGCTGTTTTGGTTTGATCGCTGTACACACGATCAAACCAAAATCCCTGCTGGCAGACAGCGCAGTGATGTAGCGATGACGTTGACTCCGCCACGTCACCGCACCAGGAAGTAAAACACTTCTGCGCATGCGTCGAATCCATTTGCATGCTTTAAAATCTGTCTGCTGGCAAAATCTGTCCGTACACGCGATCGAATCTGTCTGCTGAAACGGTCTGTCAGACCGTTTCCAGCAGATAGATTTGATTGTGTGTACGCGGCCTGAGAGTGTCTGCCTATGATGAGAGGGGGTGTGTGCCTTTCCTCCAATCAGCAATTTTAGCTATCTTGGATGTATGCCCAGACATCACACTCTGTTAATCAGGAAGAGAAAATCTCCTAACATGATCTGAACTTTCTAAACAGTATATAAATGTGAAGACAGCAGATATACATGTAAAACCTATGTCGGGAGATTTGGTTAATTCCTGTGTATCATCTAAGCTGTTCACTTCAATGGGTGTATGGAGGGGTTAACATCCACTTTAAGCAGATCACATGCATTATTTACAGTAGGTGTCCAGACACATTTTCCCTAAATATCGCATACGATTCTGAAACTGTCAATTTACTATGCCGTTCTGTGGTATTTACCGTAAACCACTGAAAAAGCTTGGTAAATACCACATGAAAAGGCATTAAAGTAAATTCACAGAAGGAAATAAATGATTACATGCATGCAGTAATTAAGATGAACTACACTGCATCTGAGCACTACAAACCAGTAACGCTATTTAATTCATTTGTAATATTCTAAGCAAACTAGTCCATCCATCCAGGTCTCCATGCTTTATTTTTCTGGAAAATCAGTTTGAAAAACACCCCCCTGGCATTTCTGGCTGCAGCTATATTAAAGTGGAAGTCCATCCAAAAATTCACCAAAAATTCTACAAAAACATAAAAAAATAAATCGAAAAAAATAAATCTTTTACTTACAAGAAATTGCGGTTGCTATGAGGATTTTCTGCCTCTTCCTAGTCCACGGTTGGTCTTCATCCTCGCATTGTTTTTCTGGGGAATGGTGCGCGCTGCCTTCTGGGAACTGTGTGTATCCCAAAGAGCAGCCATCCAATCATACAGCGCTGCGAGACGAGTGCATGCGCTGTAGGAAACGGGCAGTGAAGCCGCAAGGCTCCACTGCCTGTTTCCCTTAGTGAGCATAGCAGCGCCGGGAGCTGCAATGATCGTGGGATCGGCTTTGGGGGCTGACATCGCAGGCGACTAGGACAGGAAAGTGTCCTTATTAACCCCTTCCATACAGGGCATTTTCACCCCCTTCCTGCCCAGACCAATTTTTAGTTTTCAGCGCTGTTGCACTTTGAATGACAATTGCGCGGTCAGGCAATACTGTACCCAAATTAAATCATTATGTTTTTTTCCCCACACAAATAGAGCTTTCGTTTGGTGGTATTTGATCATCTCTGCGGTTTTTATTTTTTGCGCTATAAACAAAAGAAGAGCGACAATTTTAAAAAAAACACAATATTTTTTCCATTTTATTTAATACATCTCACAATATTTTTTTTAAAAAAACTTTTTTTCCCCTCAGTTTAGACCAATACATATTCTACGTATTTTTGGTAAAAAAAAAACCGCAATAATCGTATATTGATTGGTTTGCGCAAAAGTTATAGCGTCTACAAAATAGGTGATAGATTTATGGCATTTTTATTTTTATTTTTTTACTAGTAATGGCGGGGATCTGCGTTTTTTTTTTTTTTTGTGACCGTGATGTCGCGGCGGACATATCGGACACTTTTGACACGTTTTTGGGACCGTTCACATTTACACAGCGATTAGTGCTATAAAACTTGCACTAATTACTGTGTAAATGTGACTGGCAGGGAAGGGGTTAACACTAGGGGCGCTGAAGGGGTTAAAATGTGTCCTAAAGTATGTTCTAACTGTAGGGGGAGGGGGACTCACAGGGGAGGAGATCGATGTGTGTTCCTCTGTACTGGGAACACACATCAGTCTCCTCACAGCTGACAGGAGGTGGATCTGTGTGTTTACACACACAGATCCACACTCCTGCCGTGATTGCCGGAAATCGCGGGTGCCCGGCGGCAATCACGGCTGTCGGGCACGCGCGCGGGATCGCGCGGTGGTGCCGCGGGTCGGCGCGCGCGCCCTAGAACGCCGTGAAGACAGGACGTTGTGCAACGTCCTGTCTCATCGGCGAGGGGATCACCATGACGTGATTCCCTATGGGCTGGTAGGGAAGGGGTTAAAAGTCAGCAGCTACAGTGTCTGGTGGAACCCCATTTTAAATAAGGGCAGATGATACATTTAGCATTTACTTTCTGGAATCCAATAGCCCTTAGCTTAGGCATGCAGGCATGAGGATGTGCTTAGCTGGGAAAACCTCTCCCACCCTCCTGAAGATTCTTGGAATCTATAACATAATTTGCCTTGGCCTGAAAACCAGGAAAGTAACTGAATAAATGTAAAAAAAAAGTTAAAACAAATAAATATGATATACTTCCCTATATGTTTACTTATCCTAGCAGCATAAGGATTTAAAATAGTCAATGTTGATTGAGGAAGTGAAGTTCCACTTAGTAGTGGGTCCAGACAAGCAGGGAATATAAAGATATAATAGCCAATTTTAAATAATCTTTTTGGCATAGTTCTCTCGAGGGTAATGCATAGAAACCTAAATATGTAATTTATTGGGGTTGAAAACCCATGGCTCCATCCACCTGCTTCTATCCTTCCACTCCTTTGATGACTGCTACATTCTCTGTGGGTGCGGGATCAGGTGACAGCTCCCCCTGCCCCCTCTCTCTCTCCCCTGCCCCCTCCCCTCTCTCTCTTCTTCACTCTCCCTCTCTGTTCCTGCCCCTCTATCCTGCTCTTCTTTCTCTCTCCCTGCCCCTCACTATTACCCTGCCCCTTCTCTCTCTGCCCTCCTTCTCCCCTTCTCTCCCTGTCCCCGTCACTTTCTCTCCCTACCCCCTTTCTCTTCCTTCCTACCTCCCTTTCACTCTCTCCCTGCCCCGTCTCTATCCCTTGCCCCCTCTCGCCCCCACTGTACCCTCCCTCTCCCTGACTCCCTCTCTCTCTCTCTCTGCCCTCTCTTCCTGACCCCCCTCAATCTCTCTCCCTGCCCCTCACTCTCTCTCCCTGCTCCCCTTCCCCCTCTCTCTCTCCGGCCTTTTTTTTATTACTGCTCCCTTCTCTGCGGCCAAATATATGTGTATGCTTGGTGGGAACAGGTTAATGGGGTCTCTCTCCCTGCCCCTTTATCTCTCCTCTCCTCCCCTTCCTCTTCCTCTCTCTCTCCTGGCTTCCTTCTATTCCTGTCCCTCTCTCACCTGCCCCTCTCTCTCGCTCCTCCTCCTTTACTAAGCTCTGGAGCAAACTTCACTTCCTTACTGGGCGTGCACTAATCAGGCTGCAATTTCCAACTGGCTTGGGGGTGGAGGAAGGGGACGAACTTCCGGACATGGCTGCATTTCGCCAGCAGCCAGGTCTCCCGGATAGTGGGGATAGGTACCCGTTTCCACCTTTCCCCCGTATAGCTTACAATTGTGGCATACACGTAGGGCGGGAGGGTAAACAACTAAGCGTAGCTTTCACGTCACT
>JAJQKJ010000185.1:0-109062 GCA_029574335.1 Rana kukunoris | reverse complement strand
ATCTTGCGTAAAAGCTTCGTGAATCGCCGGAATTACGCGGCGAGACTGACGCAAGTGCTAACGAAAAGTGGTGCGCTGCTACGCGGAATGATAATGCGCCGATCTACGTGAATCTGCCCCTTAGTCTTTAATGGTAAACTGAGAACTTCTATAAGTAGAAACATTGTATCTTTTCTCACACTTGGCAGGCTTCCCAGAGACAAGTTATTTGCAAGGCCGATGCCGATTAATTAAAAAGTGCCAAAAATCGGCCGACCTCTACCCTTAACCACTTGGCATCCCGGCTATTGTACATTGACGGCCACAAGGTGGCTCTACAATGCTGGGAGGACGTCATATGCTGTCCTCGGGCCTCCTGGCCGCTGGGGAGCAAGTGCCTGCCGCGTCACTCAGGTGACGATGCGCCTGTCTGGCGGCCGCGATGTCCACCAGGTGCCCGCGATCGGCAGTGACGGAGCAAGGACGTGGAGCTCTGTGTGTAAACACAGAGCTCCACGTCTTGTCAGGGAGAGGAGACCAATGGTGTGTCCCCTGTGCATAGGGACACATATCAGTCACCTCCCCCAGTCAGTCCCCTCCCCCCACAGTAAGAATCACTACCTAGGGTACACATTTAACCCCTTGATCGCCCCCTAGTATTAACCCCTTCCCTGCCAGTCACATT
Source organism: Rana kukunoris (assembly GCA_029574335.1). NCBI lineage: Eukaryota > Metazoa > Chordata > Amphibia > Anura > Ranidae > Rana > Rana kukunoris. The sequence continues at coordinate 108,398 of JAJQKJ010000185.1, read as the reverse complement.
TATACTCATAATCAGTGCATATTTATAGCACTATTCGCTGTATAAATGTGAATGGTCCCAAAAATGTGTCAAAAGTGTCCGATGTGTCCACTGTAATATTGCAGTCCTGGCAATGCGATTTTTTTTTTACCAAAAATATGTAGAAGAATATGTATCGGCCTAAACTGAGAAAAAAAAGTTTCAAAAATAAATAAAAATATAGCAAAAAGTAAAAAATTATTTTTTTTCAAAATTGTCAGTCTGTTTTTTTTTTTATAGCACAAAAAATAAAAAAACGCAGAGATGGTCAAATACCACCAAAAGAAAGCTCTATTTGTGGGGAAAAAAAGTACATCAATTTTGTTTGGGAGTCACGTCACACGACCCGCGCAATTGTTAGTGAAAGCGACGCAGTGTTGAAAGCTGAAATTTTGCCTGGGCAGGAGGGGGGTATATGTGCCCAGTAAGCAAGTGGTTAAGCAAATAAGCTGACACCATTGACCTAGGCCAGTGATGGCGTACCTTGGTACCCCAGATGTTTTTGAACTACATTTCCCATAATGCTCAACTACACTGCAGAAAGCATGAATATCATGGGAAATGTAGTTTCAAAACATTTGGGGTGCCAAGGTCACTGACCTAGGCGATGTAAATCTGACTGCTGTTTGCAGGGGCCACACAATAAATGAGAAAGGGCAAATTGCAGTCCCAGTTTGCAGATTGTGCACCAGGGCCTAAAAGGAACAAGATTATAAAAAAATATAGTTGTCTGATAACTGGATGTGGCCAATACATGCAATAATATCATTATTTTTTTACTTAGCGTAATTATTGGTACTTATCAATTTAGGCAGTGCTTCACATATATATTGTACATTCACATCAGTCCCTGCCCTCAAGGGGCTTACAATCTAAGGTTCCTAACTCACATTCATACATGTATTAGGACCAATTTAGGCAGGAGCCAATTAACCTACCAGCTTGACTTTAGAGTGTAGGAGGAAACCGGAGTATCAGAGTAAGAGGAACCCACACAGACACAAGGAGAACATGCAAGATGCAGGCAAGTAGTGTTGTGGTTGGAATCTGAATGGTGACCCTAGTGCTGCCAGACAGAAGTGCTGACCACTTACTCACTGTGCTGCCCATTTAGTTCTAATATATATTTTTCAATCTGTGTGGTAATTCCCTTTTTAGATCACAGTTTAAAAAGAAGTATGTTTTTTTTTTTGTAGAATTATACTTACCAAGGTGAATGTGATGATGCATCTGTCCCCTGCTGGCTCTAACCATGAGAACAGAAAACACTGTTGATTGGTTGATTCTCAGAGCCTCAGTGAGCAGAGAGATGCTAACTGTCAGTCACCAGCTTTCTGCTCTGCCCCGCTGGGTTTGTGGAGGAGCCAGCGGCTCAGGCTCTCAGTGGCTCACCAAGGCTGAGCGGGTGCCAGTCCAGGCATGTGGGCGAATCCCAACTTCATTGTCACAAATGTGTTCCTATTTGTGTTCTAACTGTATGGGGGGGTGGACTCACTAGGGGAATCACTGATCTTCTTCCGTTCATACATTGTATGAACGGTGGATCAGCGTTTCCCCCACTGTAACGAACGAGGCGCGCGTGCCGGCGCTTCGCGATCGTACCCGCCGGGCACGCGCGCGGGACTCGGGGGCGAGCGCACGCGCCCCCTAGTGGCCGCGAATGTCCCGACGTAGAGCTACGGGCTCTCGCCCAGGAGAGCCGACCTGCCGCCGTAGAACCACAGCGGCTGGTCGGCTAGTGGTTAAAGCAGGGTTAGGTTATAAAAAAATATCCTAAGCTTTAATCATCTCACGGAGCACTGTTCAATCCATCATCTGAAAATAGAAAGAGTATGGCACAACTACAAACCTACCAAGACGTACTAAACTGACCGGCCGGGCAAGGAGAGCATTAATCAGAGAAGCAGCCATGGTAACTCTGGAGGAGCTGCAGAGATTTTTTTTTTTTTTTTTAAACCATTTATCATTTCCTTTCACTTTTCACAATTATTTGACACTTTGTGTCGGTTTTTCACATAAAATCCCAATAAAACACATTTACATTCTTGGTTGTAACATGACAAAATATGGAAAAAGTCAAGTGGTGTGAATACTTTTTCAAGGCACTGTATATATGTCATATTTATGACTAATCGGATGTCACTTCCTGATCCTGTTCTCTGTAGTGATGAGTTAGCAATGACTAAATCTTTTCATTAAGTTGCATTGCTGTGCTTCCTGCCCATGTTTGTTATCAGGGAAGCAGAACACATAAAGGGTTCGCCCTCACAGGGGTTTGTTTCAGCTTTTTACATCAGGGGGACAAGAACTTCTTCCACACAGCCCTAGGCTGGGGTTGTGGGGGCTGCAGACAGGGCACTTTATGGAATGTGGAAAGCCCCTTTAACCACTTAAGCCACGGACCAAAGACCAGGCCACTTTTTGCAATTGCATGGTCATGCGACGTGGCTCCCAAACAAAATTGGCATCCTTTTTTCTCCACAAATAGAGCTATAAACAAAAATAGAGCGACAATTTTGAAAAAAAATTAATAACTTTTACTTTTTGTTATAATAAATATCCCCAAAAAATATATAAAAAACATTTTTGTTTTCCTCAGTTTAGGCCGTTTAGGCCGATACGTATTCTTCTACTTTTTTTTTGTTAAATAAAATCTCAATAAGCGTCTAATGATTGTTTTGCGCAAAAGTTATAGCGTTTACAAAACAGGGGGTAGTTTTCTGGCATTTTTATGAATGTTTTTTTTTTTTACTAGTAATGGCAGTGATCAGCGATTTTTATCCTGACTGCGACGTTATGGTGGACACATCGGACACTTTTGACACCATTTTAATTTTTACAGCAATCAGTGCTATAAAAATGCACCGATTACTGTAAAAATGACACTGGCAGTGAAGGTGTTAACCTGTAGGGGGCGCTGAAGGGGTTAAGTGTGGCCTAGGGAGTGCTTCTAACTGTTAGGGGGCGTGGCTTGCTGTTCCCGATGAGAGGGAACATTTGATCAGTAACATGTCACTAGGCAGAAAGGGGAGATGTTGTGTTTACACTGACATCTCCCTGTTCTTCAGCTCTGTGACACGATTGGGGGACACCGACGGACATCAAGTATTGGGCTGAGCCCAACATGCCCCAAAGGCAGCCAGCTATGGCCTTGTATGGTTTAGGAGGGGGTTGGGCGATCATGTCCATAGTGGTGCTCAGATTGCATTCTCCCATGTGCCGAGGTCGCTATAGTAAATGAGGGATTCGCACTCTGTTACCGGCGCACCATTTCGTAAATATTGAAATGTGCAATGCGCCTCTACTGATGGCGCACAGCTTTTGTAAATCCCCCCCCCACAGTCTCACACTGGATTACTGCACATATCTGGAAAATAAATACACTACGTCGGACACCGAGATTCAAGTAATAATACACACGTCTCTTTAGCCAATATTTGTTTATCCAGCTGTAAGCCGGACTCTTTTACATTTATATCTGAAAGAAAAAAAAGCACCTCTAGTTTCTTTTCAAAATCCTCTACGCCTTCATTTGTATTACATTTCTTAAGCTCCTTCATTTCTAATCAGATTTTGTTTGTTTTTGATCAAGCATTCCCCTCCTTGTTTTGCCTTTACCCTCCTTATGAGGTCAGACTGGGTGTTTTGCATTCTTAAAGGGGTGTTCCACCCAAATGTAATGTTTATTAAAAGTCAGCAGCTACAAAAAGTGTAGCTGCTGGCTTTTAATAAACAGACACTTACCTTCTCCATGTTCCAGCGACGCGCCGACGGGCTCCGCTCCGCTCCTCTCCCCCCCTCCCCGGCCGGTATCCTCATTACGACTGTGGGTACCCAGCCGTGACAGCTTTCGGCTTCACGGCCGGGCACCCACTGCGCATGCGCGAGTGGCGCGGCCTGCCGCTGATTGGCCAGTGATCGTCTAGGACCTGTCAGTGTCCTAGACGATCGCCAAAGGGAGGGGCTGCAGTAAGGTGATTAGGCCTAATCGCCTTACCAGCCCCTCGGCGGAAGCAGGAAGTGGGACAGGAAGTCCCACTCCTACTGAAGCCCCCACTCCCCCCCCAAAAAAAATTACATGCCAAATGTGGCATGTAAGGGGGAGGGGATTAAGCGGAAGTTCCATTTTTGGGTTGAACTCCGCTTTAAGCTTCGTACACACTATCGGATCTTCCGCGGACAAAGCGTAGGACTACGAAACGACGTGGTTTGTCAGTTCTTTAGCGCCACCCTTTGGGCAAATTCTAGTAATGTAGTGTTATGGTGAGCATTGCTTCCGAGCATGCATGTTTTTACTTTTGTGTGACTGGCTTGTGTACACACGATTGGATAATCCGACAACACACAACTGTTGGCGGAAAATTTTAAAGCATGCTTTCCTACATTTGTCCGTGGAAAATCAGAAAAACAATTGTCCGATGGAGCGTACAAACATTAAAATGATCTGACAAAATTGTGTGACTGCAGGCTGTTGTCGGAAAATCCAACCGTTTGTACGCTCCATCGGACAATTGTTGTCGGATTTTCCGCGAAAAAATGTAGGATAGCATGCTTTATAATTGTCTGATAAACAAATGTGTGATGTCGGATTATCCAATTGTGTGCACACAAGTCCGTCATACAAAAGTACAAACATGCTCGGAAGCAATGCTAACCATAATACAACATTAGCAGAAGTTGCCCAAAGTGTGGCGCTAAAGAGCTAAAAACCACGTAGTTTCGTGTTTGTTGTCCATTTGTATGCAAGACAAGTTCACGGCCAACGCCCTTTAGACAAAAGTCCTACGCTTTGTCCACAGAAAATCCAGTCGTGTGTATGAGGCTTTACAGGAGAATGATTGGCAGGCTATTTCTGTCTGTTCTCATTCCTTCAATTGTTTTCACCTTTCCTAGGACCTTTACTCATATCAGATGTTCAGTGAACAATACAAATCAGTTCACGTTCTTATTATTGTACCCACGGCGTAGACAGTGTAGACAGCATGTATCTCACCTGCTACATCCTCTTCCTATTCATGGTTAAAAAATCTAAATATAGAACATCAAGAAGTTTCAGTTTTGATAATGACACCATTGTTGTCACCGAGTATCTGAACTCCCACACAGATGTCTCTAAAGTTAATTGAATTTGATGTGAATAGCAAAGTAAATTCATATGAAAAACTCAATATCTCAAAAATATCATATCATACTTTATATTTTCCAGGGTTAATTCAGGACAAGCGCACTTCAGATGGGTGATTAAGCCCGTTCTCTGCTCAGAGCCGCTGGCAGATGCAGGTTTATCCACCCCGGAGCTGCGTGCAGGCAGCCCATAGAATTGAATGCACACGCAATGTCGGCACAAACACAATCGCATGTCTAAAGCCTCGTACACACGATCAGATTTTCAGACGGGAATTGTGCGATGATTCTGTTAACAAACAAGTAAATAAAAATTAAATTCCTTTATCAATTTCCCTTTCGGCATTCTAGTTTCTGTTCTCTCATTCACTTCCTGGTTTGCATTACTTGTTCATGTAAGAACGACATTTCCCAGTATGAATTGCGGCACGCCCAGTAGTTCACACCTCCTTGAAGTCTCTCAGGCCGCGTACACACGATGAGACATGTCCGCTCAAACATGTCCGACGGACCGTTTGCAGCGGACATGTCTCATCGGATTTTGGTCAGATGACGAAATTCCCCTCGGTCTGAGGACGCGGTGACGTGGCGGTGACTGACCACCGAAGTAAAGTCTCCCTTCATGGTGGTCAGTAACAATCAGACAAGCAGGAAGTGAACAGAACAGAGAAGAAATAGAGCAACTTCTGAGCAAAAACGAACAATGAGGAAGTGAAAAGAGGAATGTCTGCAGGTAAAGGATGCTTATTATGAATTTTTTTTTTTTCCTTTACAACCCCTTTAATTTGATGTTTTCTTGTGAGCTGTGGGCACGGATGACATCCACATCCTGTTACAGTCACACCCTACATCTGCACTTACTTTCCAGATCCTGTCTTAATGAGAGCAAAATACAAAGTTTCTGGTATGTAAAGCTAGACACATACAGTATAGGCAGAGAAGCTAACACTTTATATCAGATCAAAGGTTCTCAACCAGGATTCTGTGGAACTCTAGGAATCCTCCAGGATGATACTGGGCGCTCCTTGAGCTGTGGCTGATTGTCCTCCCATCTGATGGTATCTGCCTAGTTCTGGGTCCAACACTCCTTGGCAGAGCTAGTGGCATGACACCAATGATCTTTTCAGCTGTAAAATGTAAATGTCTCACTAACCACCAATGTAAGGGGCATTTTTACCACTGACTTCCAATGCATGATTCTCATGCCGCGTACACACGACCGTTTTTCGGGTTGTAAAAAATTATCATTAAAACGGCCTTGCCTACACACGATTGTGAAAAACAAAAAATACTCTAGCAAAGCGCGGTGATGTACAACACGTACGACGGCACTATTAAGGGGAAGTTCCATTCGGATGACGCCACCCTTTGGGCTGCTTTCTCTGATTTACTGTTAGTAAAAGACGATTCGCGCTTTTCTGTGTGTTACAGCGTAATGAATGTGCTTACTCCATTATGAATGGTAGTTTTACCAGAACGAGCGCTCCCGTCTCATAACTTGCTTCTGAGCATGCGCAGATTTTTTACGTCGCTAAAGCCCACACACACGTTAAAAAATACAGCATGTTCGAATTTTTTTTGTCCGTTTTTCAGAACCCGAAAAATGCTCTGAAGCCCACACACGATCGTTTTTAATGACATTACAAAAAAAGTAATTTTTTACAACCCGAAAAACGATCGTGTGTACGCGGCATTAGAAGGGGTTTCCCGAGACCTGAAAATTGTTGGTTCCTCTGGGTAAAAAGTTTGAGAGTTTGAGTCTGCATTAGACGAACCTGCAGAGAACTGAACCGTATATAGGACTTTGATGAGTTCAGAACCAGAACAATATCTGATGAGACCTCAATTAGTCACTGTGGAAGGTCTTGTCATAAGGGTACTAAATATGTAGGTGATCCAGATTTGGCGAAACTCGTTAAAGCCTGGTCGGGTGGCCCAACAGTTTTTTTATTGCTTTTTTTCTATGGCCATGTAAAAAACCTGCAAAAGACACTCTACAAAAAATAGAATACACTATTTCAGATGCGCACAGTAAAGTTTTGCCTTTCATCCATAAAGCCCCGTACACACGGCCGAGGTTCTCGGCAGAAACCAGCGAGAACCTCGCTGGCATCCTGATTCTGCCGAGAACCTCGGCCGCGTGTACGGATTCGGCGAGCATCCCGTCGGGAATGCCGTCGAGCCGAAATAGAGAGCAGGTTCTCTATTTGCTCGACGGCCCGTTGGGACGAATGGCTCGTCGCCCTTCCTGACGGGCTGGTCGCTGAATCTGACGGCCGGGCGAGAACCTCGACGGGCGGAACGATGTGTTCCGCCCGTCGAGGTTCTCTGCCGTGTGTACGCGGCCTAAGACAATCAGCACCTTACAATACTGTGCGCATCTGAATTAGTGTATTTTTCTTTTTTTTGTAGCGTGTCTTTTGCAGGTTTTATACATGGCCACTATTGTTATAGTGTATGTACTATTGTTATAAATTACAGTGGAACCTCTGATTGCGAGTAACGCGGTTAACGATCGTTTCGCAATACGAACACTGTATTTCCTAAAATCCTAACTCGGTTTGCGAGTGTTGTCTCACAAAATGAGCAGGATTCAGGCCAAAGCGGTGTGCAGTACCGCGTTCGGCCCTAGGTGGGGGGGTGCCGGAGCTGATCGGCGCCATTCGGAAACGTCCGGAAAGGCCCAAGGACAGTTCGGGTGAGCTCAGCAAACCTCGGAAAGGCTCGTGAACGGAGTCTTTCTGAGGTTTGCCGAGGTCAGCCAAACTGTCCTCGGGCCTTTCCGGCCGTTTCCGAGGCTCTTCGACGCCCCCCGCCTCTGGTCGTATGCGGTATTGCATGCCATTGAAGTCAATGTGGAACAAATTATTTTCATTTAGATTGACTTCAATGGGGAAACTTGCTTTGATATGCGAGTACTTTGGATTACAAGCATTCTCCTGGAACGGATTATGCTCGTAATCCAGGGTTCCACTGTAATTACAGTGCAACAGCATTTTCCTTGTCAGCCTATCAAGTTTTGATCTGGTAAATCCATTACTGTCATTGAGAACATTATGAAAGTCCCATTTACCTAAGTGCAAAAATACTTTTCTGTCCATTCAGTTCTAATGCCGCGTACACACAACCGTTTTTCTGGATGTAAAAAATTACCTTTTTTTTTATGTCATTAAAAACGATCGTGTGTGGGCTACAGAATATTTTTCACGACGTAAAAAATGGCCATTAAAAATTTAGAACATGCTCTAAATTTTCACGTTGTTTTTAACATTGTCGTTTTTAAAGCGGATCTCCACCCTGAAGTGAAGTTCCGCTGGTCGGAACCCCCTCCCGCCTTCGGTGTCACATTTGACTAAAGACAGGTATCTGCACCCACTTCCGGCCCGCAGTCTCGGGCAAAAGACGGGTTTTTCCCGTTGTGTGCTGGGAACTCTCGGCTCCCAGCACACAGTGGGAGCCAATCAGCGGGCGCAGCGCGACTCGCGCATGCGCCGTAGGGAACCGGGCATTGAAGCCGGAGCGCTTCACTTCCTGGTTCCCTCACCGTGGATGAAGGGGGGAGCAGCAGAGAGGCGAGCGATCGCTCATCCTCTGCTGCGGACGCCACTGGACTCCAGGACAGGTAAGTGTACTAATATTCAAAGTCAGCAGCTGCAGTATTTGTAGCTGCTGACTTTTAATATTTTTTTTTTTAATCGGTCTGACAGACGGTTTTGATCGGATTTGTCTGCTGGGCTGTTTTGGTCTGATGATTGTACACACGATCAAACCAAAATCCCCGCCGGCAGACAGCGCGGTGACGTTGGCGCCTCCACGTCACCGAACCGGGAAGTAAAATACTTCCACGCATGCGTCGAATCCATTCGACGCATGTGCGGACAGATATGTCTGCTGGTTAGTGTACTAACCAGCAGACATGTCGGACAGACGGGTTTCCAGCAGACAGATTTTAAAGCATGCTTTAAAATTTGTCTGCTGGTAAAACCTGTCTGCTCGCCCGTACACACGATCGAATTTGTCTGCTGAAACGGTCCGTCGGACCGTTTCCAGCAGATAAATTCAATCGTGTGGACGCGGCCTAAAGAATGTAGGAGGGGCATGGTTATAATAGAAGCAAATAGTTTGCTAATTGTACTATTTCTGTTTTACTAGTCAAACCATAATAAATCACGGGATCATTTGGGGACGTTTCTGGTGTTAATGTTTAACTGGCTGGTGTCCATAAGAAAGCAGGAAAAGCTTAAACATCTTCAGTATGACAAGGCTGATTTTTAGGAATTTACTTTTGATTTTCTCATTCCTTCTTATCACAGAAGAAGGTTCAAATATTGTTCAAATGTTCAAATATTACGTATTGTAATGATAATAAGTCACGTATTTGTCTCCTCCGTTACATAAGATAGCTCTTTTATAGAACATGCATTGAAAGTTCTTCATGTACATGTTTTGGAAAAATTAAGAAAATCCATTCAGTACATTTGTGCAGGACATTGACATTGCTGAATTATTGATCATGGTCATAGCTGACATTTCAGACAGTAAGCAATCAAAGTCTGGAGCTTGTACCACTTCCTGAGCCATTTCATTGTATATGAGCCCTGAGAAAGGTATATCTATGGCCCATTGACCATTGAAACACGTTGGCTTTCATTGCACTATGTTTCACTTCACATACATCACTAGGGCTGGTGTCACCTGGTGCAGTAAACAACCCCCCCCCCCTCCCATCGGGCTGTCTCCTGTCTAGCCTGCCACAGTGCCCTGCAGGACAGACTAGTTTCAGGCCAGCAGCAGGCCGGCATACGCCCCTGTAAGTGAAGCCAGCATGCCGATTCATGTGCTGTCACAAATGGAGGTGACACCTTTGCACTTCCTAGTTGATGGTGTCACCCCCCCCCCCCCCCGGCAGGTGTCACCCGGGGGTGGTCTGCACCCCCATAGCCAAGCCTCTGATCACATGAGGTCCAGACAGAAACTCCAGAAGCCCAACATTTCCCCCAGGGTCCATAAAACACCTTAGCCCATGCCACCTGACACATGTAACACGAGGGGTTCTTTCTCACCATCTGGCACAGGACTCATTTTCCTCTATTACCACCCACTCCAGAGCTGATAATGCTTGTACCAGTAAAGCAAACAAATATCTTCCCCACAGGATTGACCGTACTATTAGACCATCCCACAGAGCCTCTTGGTTGCAGTAAAACTCTGGTACTTGTTTCAATGAAGCAGGACAGTCCACATTACTGGTAAAGTTACTCCCAAATAACAGTAAATAGAACTTTAGTGCAAACTTTTCTGACCAAACATGGGATAGTGGGGCAGGGGTGCTCAATCCAGTGTCCCCTGATGTGACCCACAACCTCAAACCTGGGAAGTGCATGCCTGGGGGTCAGCAACCTGTTGATCGATATCTGGGCTTGCCAACCCACCATCATAGAGCACCAGGGGGGCAATGAGCCAGTGGCTGCAGTGGAGGGAGCAGATTGAAGGAAAGAAAACTGGTTGATTCACCCATGGGGAATTCCTCCCGCTGCGCTGTTGTATTCTGATCTCTGCCGTCGGCAGTGATTGAACAAAAAAACAAAAACAACAGGCTGGTTGTACTGAAGTTGATCGGTAGATTGACTTTAGTACAACCAGCCTGCCCATAGATTGATCAAAATAGGATGATTCCTGCTAATTTGGCCGAATTTATTTCATTTTTGTCTGGCTTTAAAACAGGCAAAATCAGCTTCCATATTTCTGCCCTGAACAGTTTCATTTTAAGTCAAGACACAGGGCCAGATAAACTAAGATTGGTGGTTGGTAAGGAATATGAATCTTCACACATGATATCTTACTTTGGCATACTTATTATGTTGCAACACATACAGATTATTTGGCACATTGTGGAATGTTGAAATATCTTGGGACATTGCCCTCCTGGCTCACTACTGCACACACCTCTATTGCACCAAGTGTGAGACTATTTGTGCAAATGGTTAACCTGGGAGATTTTGTAATCAATTGCAGATTTCATTTCAAACCAGGTTGTGTACTGGTTGTAGATACTACAAGCTTTGTTCCAGTGCCAATTGGGATTTTCCACAATTCCCTTTACTGAACTGAGTGCATCAGGCTGTAAGATTGTTTTCATGTTGTGTTATTTACTTTTCTGTTTGTATCTTACTAGAGCAAGGGTATGCCTAGTTGGTTCTGCTTTTTAATATATGATAAAACCTAAGAAAAATAGGTTGTTAAAAACAAAACAAAAAAAACAGCCAGTACAGACAAAAAAAATATATGAGGTCTGGTTCACACAAGATGCATGTATTCCAATGGTCCTAGTTCACACCAATGCAGTGCGTTCCAGTGCAGTCAACAAAAGTAGAACATGTTGTATGGAAACCATCAAAAACGCACCACAGCACACATGTCCTCAATTGAGATGAAGAAAGAAAAGAGGAAAAAATGGAGGAATTGTGGCGTGAACCGGCCCTGACAGCATTACTTTGCTTTTTGACACACTGTACTGCATGTGAGTCAGAGCTGCATTTTTTAAATGTGTTGGGGTACCACTTAAAATAAACTAACAAATGCAGGCAACATGCATTAAAGTTGAAATTCATCCAAAGGGGAAGTTCCGCTTGTTTGCATCCTCCCCCACCGCATTTGGCACTTTTTAGGGGAACATGTACCTGGTTTCGACAGGTGCCCACTCTCACTTCCAGTTGGATGTGCTGAGGTGATCTGAGCCGGAAGTTCGCCCCCTACTTCTCCTTCCCACGTCATAGGTCCCAGAAGACTGCGGGACTATTCCCAAAGCGCAGCGTGGCTTCACTACCAGTTTTCCTTACTTAAAGGGGTAGTTCCCCCAAAAACCTTTTTTTTAACATTTATTCAGGCTCGTTATGTCAAGGGGAATCAGGTTTTTTTTTTTTAGAAATGAAGCAGTACTTACCGTTTTAGAGATGCATCGTCTCCGACGCTTCCGGGTATGGGCTCCGACTATAGGCGTGCCTATTTGATTGACAGGCTTCCGAGGTCGCATACATCGCGTCACGATTTTCCGAAAGTAGCCGAACGACGGTGCGCAGGCGCAGTATAGAGCCGCACTGTCGCTCGGCTTCTTTCGGCTACTCGTGACGCGATGTATGCGACCGTCGGAAGCCTGTCAATCAAATAGGCACGCCCAGACCAGACGATCATACCCGGAAGCGACGGAGACGATGCATCTGTAAAACGGTAAGTACTGCTTCGTTTCTAATAAAAAACCACCCGATTCCCCTTGACATAACGAGCCTCAGTCAATGTTAAAAAAAGGTTTTTGGGGGAATTACCCCTTTAACCACTTTAGCCCCGGGCCTGTTTTTCAGATTCGGTGTTTACGAGACTAAAACATTTTTTTTTGCTATAAAATTACTTAAAACCCCCAAACATTATATATTTTTTTTTTCTAACACTCTAGAGAATAAAATGGCAGTCATTGCAATACTTTTTGTTACACCGTATTTGCGCAGCGGTCTTACAAGCGCACTTTTTTTGGAAAAAATTCACTTTTTTAAATTAAAAAATAAGACAACAATAAATTTGGCCCAATTTTTTTACATATTGTGAAAGATAATGTTACGCCGAGTAAAATGATACCCAACATGTCACGCTTAAAAATTGCGCCCGCTCGTGGCATGGCGTCAAACTTTTACCCTTAAAAATCTCGATAGGCGATGTTTAAAAAATTCTACAGGTTGCATTTTTTGAGATACAGAGGAGGTCTAGGGCTAGAATTATTGCTCTCGCTCTAACGATCGCGGCGATACCTCACTTGTGTGGTTTGAACACCGTTTTCATATGCGGGCGCTACTCGCGTATGCGTTCGCTTCTGCGCGCGCGAGCTCGTCGGGACGGGGCGATTTAAAAAAAATTTTTTTTTTGTTTTCGTATTTATTTGTATTAATTTTACCAATTTTTAACACTAAAATAAAAAAAAATAAAAAAATTATCACTTTTATTCCTATTACAAGAAATGTAAACATCCCTTGTAATAGAAAAAAGCATGACAGGTCCTCTTAAATATGAGATCTGGGGTCAAAAAGACCTCAGATCTCATATTTAGGCTAAAATGCAAAAAAAAAATAAAAAAAATTTAAATGTCATTTTTCAAATGACATTTAAAAAAAAAATGTCTCTTTAAGACGCTGTTTGGAACTGACGTTTGACGTCACTTCTGCCCAGCAGAGCTACGGGGATGGACGAGGGAAATTTTTTCTCTCACTCGCATCCCCGCTGACCAGACGAGCGCACCCGATCGCCTCCTCCGCCGCTACCGACGGCTCCGTCCGTAAGCGGCGGAGGCGGAGAGCGCGGGAGCGCAGCGGGAGGGGGGGGGACGCTCGTCCGCTACCGACAACGGCGATCTCGCGGCGATTCCGCCACGGAGACCACCATTATCGTTTACCCGACCGCCCACAGAAGAGATGGATATCTCGGTTGTGGCAGCAGCTGCTGCCGTTACCGAGATATCCATCTCTAAAGTGCCGACGTATACCTGCGGTGGGCGGTCGGGAAGTGGTTAAGATGCTGGTGCTTGGACCTGAAGCTGATTGAAGAAATGGCTTGTGTGAGGACAGCGCTGGATCCCTGGACAGATAAATGTCCTTATATTAAACGTCAGCAGCTACAGTAGATGTATTGCAAATGTTTAGATTTTTATTTTGCCCAGATATACATTTTGAAGCTGAAATTTAGTATAAAAAAAATTTGGGCATACAATACCCGTATACTACCTCAGGCTCTCATAATGTATATCCAACATTCTGCTTGCGTCTGGATACTGTAACAATCCATCTCTCAGTGACACCCAACCCCCCCAAGAATGTTTATACCAATGTTCAGCTTTAAGATGGTGGCATGCAGTCTTATGTTGACCTTTTCATCAGTGTTAATTTCGTAAACTAAAACGACTAAAACATTTTAGTCGACTAAATTAATACTATTCTAGTCGACTAAAATACTACTAAAACGAAAACAATTGAGATGACTAAAATACGACTAAAACTAAAATGGCATTTTAGTCAAAAGACTAAAATGTGACTAAAACTAAAATGCCATTTTTGTCAAGACTTATGCCTCGTACTCCCGAGCAAGATTCCCGACAGGAAAAGATCCGTCGGAAATCCTGAGGTGAAAATTGAGAGCCTGCTCTCTACTTTTTTCCCCCATACAGACGATCGGTTTTCCCGATGAGAGCTTTTCCTCAGGAATCCCGACCTTGTGTATGCTCCATTTCCGACGGGAAAAAGTCAGTCGGGAATCCCATTGGGAAAAAGAGAGCAGTTTTTTTTTTGTCTGACTGTTTTTGGCAGTTTTCCCTTCGGAAAAACTGCGAGGGAGCATACACATGACCGGAAATTCCCGGCCAAAAGTTCTCCATGTGAAAAACCAGCTCGTGTGTACGGGGCATTAGACTAAAACTACATTTAAATATTACTTCAAAATTAACACTGGTCTGTAGTGCATGTTCATACCTAACATAAATTAGTAACATAAATAATAACATGTGATAAAAATAAAAAAAGATACAGCGTTACTAAAAACTACTAATTACAACACAAATTAATGACCAAATGTAAAAAGCTGCAATATAGTGACTGGTGCACCAACCAATATGAATAGAAGTGAAATATAAATTATGCGCTATTTACAACTAATGCTGCGGAGTACCCATGAGTAAGTCACGTTACAGTGACGCAACGCATAGGGGGAGGAGCCTAACGTATTGAGACCAGTGGAGGTTTCCCTATACGGATCTCAGCAATACTGAGCGGCTTTCGTTGGAACGGGGAATCCGTGAGTGCAAACATACACAAGCCTCATTGCTAACTCTCGCAACAGTGCTGTGCTATGGTATGGTTTATTTTCTTTACATGTATTAGGGATCGCATGAACAACATCACTACGTGGGCTGTACATTTGAATTGGAGCCTTATGTTGTGGTGAATGTGACCTATGGACGCAGCTATCCTTAGTTGCTGGACTTTTTTACCTCTATAATATTTATTTTTTATCGATCCATTTTACTCTTTGACACGCAGCTTTGGATGCATGTACTCAGTGAGTAGCTTGTGAGGAATCGTGATCCACGGAGGTAGCACAGCTGGACACATTTTTTATATACATTGTTTATATTGCTTCCATGTGAACATACAATATATGGAACTTGCACTACGCTATCACATTATCACTGTAATGGTATCACAACATTAGTTGTAAATAGCGCATAATTTATATTTCACATAAATAATAACTAGGGCTGTGCAAATTAACTTTTAATTAATCGATTAATCTTTAATTTTTATGATCGATCAAAATCTTTTTGATCGATTAAAATTCTCTTGATTGGTACTCTTCTCTCCGCCGGCTTCTGGGCCTTCAGGGACTTCCGTCGGAGATCCGGTAACGTCACAGGCACCGGCGGGGCTTGCCGTGTCCATCTGAAGGGTTCCTTTGCTGTGCCTTCATATGTGCATGCCCGTTGGACCTTACTATCTGCCACACAAGGGCTGTTACACTTCCCTCTATCACTTCCCTCTATTACCCTGGGATTCTACAGCCATCCACTGGGAGTTGTGATAGTTCCCTTCATGGGACATCTACATGCCGACGGACTGATTTTATCCTCTCCTCATCTGGATTCAGCAGTGGTACACATTTTTATACCAGTATCATACTTAGCTACATGTTCTTATGACTGCTTTTGCTACCGTTTGGTATTACTCACACCATTTATACAGTTTATGTAGCTACATCGATTTTATCTCCAGTGCAATATTTATTTTGTTACCTACTTGAAGACTATAAAAGTTTTAATGCTATTCCCATCGAGTGCTGCCTTTGTGTGTTTTTTGTATCCTGCTATCCATTTTTCCAGTTGTTGGTAGCTGCACTGGGAATCGGCCTGCACGGAGATCAGCTAAATGTAGTTGGATCTGTATGTGCGTTATAAATGAGTCGATTAATCGATTAAAAAAAAAACGATTAACCACTTAACCACCAGCCGCCGTCAAATAACGGCGGCAAGGTGGTTTCTTAACTCTGGGATCACGTTATATAACGTGATCCCTGAATCGCCCTCCCGCGCGCCCCCTGGGGCGCGCACCCGGGAATGTTCATGACCGACGGGTCCAGGGGACCCGGCGGATCACAGATCTAAAATGTACTGGAGATCTAAAATGTACTGGAGATTTTGTCAACTAATTACGACTAAAACAATTGCAGAAGCTTAAAATGGGACTAAAAAAAACTATGGCCCAGATTCAGAGAGAATTGGATTCTCGTAGCGTATCAGAAATACACTACGCCGCCGTTTTTTACCTGGCTCTACGTGGAATCCAGGTAGATTTTGGCCACTAAACGACGGCGGCGTAGTGTATTTCTCCCGTCGCAATCCATCTAGATGAGTAGGGGGCGTGAAGGATTTAAAATAGGCGCGTTCCCACGCCGATCGAACTGCGCATGCTCCGCTCGCAAATTTCCCGCCGTGCATTGCGCGAAATCACGTCGTTACGTCATTCGTTGTTTGAGTAGCGTAGTTTACGGACATTTCTATTCCCGAACGAGTTACGCAAAAAATAAATAAAAAATTTAAATTCGACGCGGGAACGACGGCCATACTTAACATGGGCTACGCACCGTTAGACCAGCAAAAAGCTGGTCTAACAGTACGTAAAAAAAAAACAGACGTAAGCGATTGCGAAGACCGCTCGTATCTTCGTGGATCGCCGTAAAAACACATTTGCATATCCCGACGCATGAAAACGACGCAAACTCCTCCCAGCGGCCGCAAAAATATCGCAGCGTAGATCCGAAGGCTTACGAAGACGTAAGCCTCTCGGATCGAAGCCCGAAGCCGCCGTATCATGGTTTGAGGATTCAAACTAGTGATACGGCGCGCAAAATTTGAAATTACTCCTGTCTAACACCAGTTAGACAGGCGTAATTGCTTTATGAATCTGGGCCTATGTTTTTGTACGCGGCATTAGACTAAAACTAAATCGAAATTTGCTGCCAAAATTAACACTGCTTTTCCCATACTTTGCATAGAGGAAGCAGACTTTAGCATTACTTTTGCTTTAGGTAAATTGAGCCCTATGTACAAAAATGCAGACAATTCCACCTCAACCTGATTTTCTAGTTACTACAGTTGGCGTGAGCGTTAACAATGAATGATATGTGTGGGGTCTTTACACACTTCCTTCATCTTGTTGAAAGTGCAAGAATCAAGGAATCAAGAATCAACGCATCGCCGGCGTTTTCCTGTTATGATTCTTCTTTTTATTTGCCATTTGAAAGTTCGTCCTAGTGGAAATGAGCGTCCTAAACAGGTTAGAACCATTATGAAGTGTTTCTGATGTCATATCTTAGCTTTACACAGAATTGTATTAGACTATTGTATAGATGAATACTGCAGCTTTTTGTTTTCTTCTTTACCTGTGATCAGATCACATGAAATGCAAGTGGAGATCCGAGTTTTCTCCAGTATAGCTCGATCCTATTTTCTATAAAACGTCCTAGGTTGTTAGCATAGTCGTTAGCATGGTCTGCTTGCAACTAAATAAACAGTGGGCGTTTTAAAGTTTGAACCTTGTACAAATGTATGTACAGCAAAATGTACTAATATATACTAATTATTACTAATGAATGATGCCTAATAAGCCAACCATAAGACTGTTTTACTTTTTACATCAGCTGGTATTAATTGCAATTCGCAGTAACGATCTGGAGGATTCAGGAAGTTTTTTTTAAACCTGATTGACTGATTAAAGTGGACTCAGGCAACATAAAGGGTTCTTTATTTACCGTACACCAGGGGACACAGAGCCTCTGTTCATTATATAGTGGGTTGTATAGCTCACCAGAGGTGATTGGACACTGGCACAACCAATGAAGACAATTTCCCCTCTATATAACCCCTCCTCTGAGGGAAGTACCTCCGTTTTTTCTCCAGTGTCTAAGGTGTTGGACACGAATTGGATTTGCTAGAGGAAGCTCTACCAAAGAGAACCTTGAGGGAAAAAGAGCTACACTTCGGAAATTATCCAAGACGCCTAGATAATTATGACGAAATTGGATGGCGTCCGGGTCTCGTGGAAGCAGAGGAGTTGCCTGTAATGTCTCTCTTTTGAGGACTGGGCTCTAGGGTCCAGCACTTTTGCTTTATTAACGCTAAAAGTCCCGGCAGAGTCTTTTACAAGGCCCAGGGGAGAGGTCTCCTTTAAGTAGGAACCCATATCCCTAAAGGTTGGCACACATACCCGCCGTGATGGGTGAAGATTGGTAATCAAACCTGTGGCAGGGATAAGGTAAGCAGGGAAAAAGTCCTAAGTTTATATCTTAAGGACTTTTCCTTTTTGAATGGGTGTTTTCTCTTTTCCGCCACTAGAGGGAGTAAGGGGTTGAGTCGTTTTCTCTCCATGCTCCAGTACAGTGTCAGCTCCTCTGAGGACAGCACACTTCTCCGCTGCAGAGCTCTTCCAGATAGCAGCCACGTCCCTCCTCACAATAAGGAGGCAGGAGAGCCTTCCCTCCTCTCTAGTCACCGCCATATCCCCCTAGGACGCGCATGCACACGAGGGCCGCGCTTTCTGGTGCACAGCTGTAAGGAGGGGGCGGGTCGCGAGCGTGCACGTTGCGTGTGAGCGGGCACGCCATTTCACGTCGCTCAGGAGGCAGAAAGTGCTGGAGCTCTCCCCTTGAGGAGGACACAGCAGAGTTATATCATACAAATAAATAGTTAAAAAAATCATACATTGTGATTTCTGGAATTTTTTTTTTTGATTATGTCTCTCACAGTGGACATGCACCTACGATGACAATTTCAGACCCCTCCATGATTTCCAAGTGGGAGAACTTGCAAAATAGCAGGGTGTTCAAATACTTATTTTCCGCACTGTATGCGTTCTTCTCCTCCTAGGAAATTTGAAGTTCTTTACCCTATGAAGAAGAAGTTTACCAAGAAGTGGAGTCTGCCTTCAGTGGATGCATCTATTTCTTTTTTTTGTTTTTGTTTACAAACTTGTATTAAATTAATAAATGATGATACAAATTAAACAATTAAGGCATATACAAAATGAAGGTTAAGGCATATAAGAAGTCAGTACGAGTACACACATCAGCATATCGCTTAAAGGCACAAATAATTATCCCTATTAGCAGAAAAGATAAAGGGTAAAGTAACAGCGACAATGGCAGAGATCAAACAATATCAACTAGAATATGACAAGCGAGGTGCACTAGACTGGGTTAAAGAACTGGGGGGAGTGCTCGAACCAAGGAGTCCATTTGTTGTTATAAATATGAGAGGTGTTTTGTAGTGTATGGAAGATTTTTTCCATTAAGCTTATATTGTTGATTCTGGATTTGAGTGGGGCTAATGGAATCATAGGTGATTTCCAGTGGAAAGCTATTAACCAGTGTATGGCGTGGTGTAGTGTACAATGCTCAGGTATTTAAAGATCCTTCTGAAAAGAAACTGGAATCTTTACTAAAATCTTCCTTTCTTTTGGCTGGCGCAGTGACCCAACCTGCTGTGGAAGCAGTTGATATCTGTCAGGTCCTAAAGGAACAAGTGAAACAGGGGCTGAAAGATCTGCCCGGTAGCAGATACAATTCTTTGAGAATCTGCCTAAGGCCTTATGTTTCACTGTGGATGCCGTTAGAGATTCTATTCAGCAAGCATCTTGCCTTACGCTCCAGCTGGTGCATATGCACAGAATTCTTTGGCTAAAGCATTGGTCAGCAGAAGCTCCATGCAGAAAGCTTTTGACCAGTTTCCTCTTCCATGGCAAACGCCTCTTTGGGGATGATCTGGAAAAGTATATCAAGCAGTAAGACTACTCTATTGCCGGAGAAGAAGAAAAACAAGCGCCCTTGTTTTAAGCGCTCGCTCTCTCCGGCTCCTGGTGCATCTACTTCTAGGCAGTGGCGACGGCATTTTCAGCCAGGCACAAAGTCTAAAGATCAAGTCCAGGCCCAGAAGAACAGAAAGCAGTGGGGTCATAGAGCTAACAAGCAAAACCCCAAGGCTTCTTTATGAAGAGGCGCCTTCGCTCGAAGATGGCTCTGGGATAGCTTCGGCAGTTTTCAGTGGCATGGCAGACAGAAATCCAGGACAAGTGGGTAGTTTCCGCTATATCCCTAGGGTACAAGCTGGAATTTCGAGAGATCCCACCTTATCGGTTCCAAAGTTCAAAGCTCTCCAATGCTCCATTAAAAAGAAGATCCTTCTCCAGAGGATTGGATCACTTAATATCTAAAGGGGATTTTTTCCATTAAGCTTATATTGTTGATTCTGGATTTGAGTGGGGCTAATGGAATCATAGGTGATTTCCAGTGGAAAGCTATTAACCAGTGTATGGCGTGGTGTAGTGTACAATGCTCAGGTATTTAAAGATCCTTCTGAAAAGAAACTGGAATCTTTACTAAAATCTTCCTTTCTTTTGGCTGGCGCAGTGACCCAACCTGCTGTGGAAGCAGTTGATATCTGTCAGGTCCTAAAGGAACAAGTGAAACAGGGGCTGAAAGATCTGCCCGGTAGCAGATACAATTCTTTGAGAATCTGCCTAAGGCCTTATGTTTCACTGTGGATGCCGTTAGAGATTCTATTCAGCAAGCATCTTGCCTTACGCTCCAGCTGGTGCATATGCACAGAATTCTTTGGCTAAAGCATTGGTCAGCAGAAGCTCCATGCAGAAAGCTTTTTACCAGTTTCCTCTTCCATGGCAAACGCCTCTTTGGGGATGATCTGGAAAAGTATATCAAGCAGTAAGACTACTCTATTGCCGGAGAAGAAGAAAAACAAGCGCCCTTGTTTTAAGCGCTCGCTCTCTCCGGCTCCTGGTGCATCTACTTCTAGGCAGTGGCGACGGCATTTTCAGCCAGGCACAAAGTCTAAAGATCAAGTCCAGGCCCAGAAGAACAGAAAGCAGTGGGGTCATAGAGCTAACAAGCAAAACCCCAAGGCTTCTTTATGAAGAGGCGCCCTCGCTCGAAGATGGCTCGGGGATGGCTTCGGCAGTTTTCAGTGGCATGGCAGACAGAAATCCAGGACAAGTGGGTAGTTTCCGCTATATCCCTAGGGTACAAGCTGGAATTTCGAGAGATCCCACCTTATCGGTTCCGAAGTTCAAAGCTCTCCAATGCTCCAATAAAAAGAAGATCCTTCTTCAGAGGATTGGATCACTTAATATCTAAAGGGGATTTTTTCCATTAAGCTTATATTGTTGATTCTGGATTTGAGTGGGGCTAATGGAATCATAGGTGATTTCCAGTGGAAAGCTATTAACCAGTGTATGGCGTGGTGTAGTGTACAATGCTCAGGTATTTAAAGATCCTTCTGAAAAGAAACTGGAATCTTTACTAAAATCTTCCTTTCTTTTGGCTGGCGCAGTGACCCAACCTGCTGTGGAAGCAGTTGATATCTGTCAGGTCCTAAAGGAACAAGTGAAACAGGGGCTGAAAGATCTGCCCGGTAGCAGATACAATTCTTTGAGAATCTGCCTAAGGCCTTATGTTTCACTGTGGATGCCGTTAGAGATTCTATTCAGCAAGCATCTTGCCTTACGCTCCAGCTGGTGCATATGCACAGAATTCTTTGGCTAAAGCATTGGTCAGCAGAAGCTCCATGCAGAAAGCTTTTGACCAGTTTCCTCTTCCATGGCAAACGCCTCTTTGGGGATGATCTGGAAAAGTATATCAAGCAGTAAGACTACTCTATTGCCGGAGAAGAAGAAAAACAAGCGCCCTTGTTTTAAGCGCTCGCTCTCTCCGGCTCCTGGTGCATCTACTTCTAGGCAGTGGCGACGGCATTTTCAGCCAGGCACAAAGTCTAAAGATCAAGTCCAGGCCCAGAAGAACAGAAAGCAGTGGGGTCATAGAGCTAACAAGCAAAACCCCAAGGCTTCTTTATGAAGAGGCGCCTTCGCTCGAAGATGGCTCTGGGATGGCTTCGGCAGTTTTCAGTGGCATGGCAGATAGAAATACAGGACAAGTGGGTAGTTTCCGCTATATCCCTAGGGTACAAGCTGGAATTTCGAGAGATCCCACCTTATCGGTTCCGAAGTTCAAAGCTCTCCAATGCTCCAATAAAAAGAAGATCCTTCTTCAGAGGATTGGATCACTTAATATCTAAAGGGGATTTTTTCCATTAAGCTTATATTGTTGATTCTGGATTTGAGTGGGGCTAATGGAATCATAGGTGATTTCCAGTGGAAAGCTATTAACCAGTGTATGGCGTGGTGTAGTGTACAATGCTCAGGTATTTAAAGATCCTTCTGAAAAGAAACTGGAATCTTTACTAAAATCTTCCTTTCTTTTGGCTGGCGCAGTGACCCAACCTGCTGTGGAAGCAGTTGATATCTGTCAGGTCCTAAAGGAACAAGTGAAACAGGGGCTGAAAGATCTGCCCGGTAGCAGATACAATTCTTTGAGAATCTGCCTAAGGCCTTATGTTTCACTGTGGATGCCGTTAGAGATTCTATTCAGCAAGCATCTTGCCTTATGCTCCAGCTGGTGCATATGCACAGAATTCTTTGGCTAAAGCATTGGTCAGCAGAAGCTCCATGCAGAAAGCTTTTGACCAGTTTCCTCTTCCATGGCAAACACCTCTTTGGGGATGATCTGGAAAAGTATATCAAGCAGTAAGACTACTCTATTGCCGGAGAAGAAGAAAAACAAGCGCCCTTGTTTTAAGCGCTCGCTCTCTCCTGGTGCATCTACTTCTAGGCAGTGGCGACGGCATTTTCAGCCAGGCACAAAGTCTAAAGATCAAGTCCAGGCCCAGAAGAACAGAAAGCAGTGGGGTCATAGAGCTAACAAGCAAAACCCCAAGGCTTCTTTATGAAGAGGCGCCCTCGCTCGGGGATGGCTTCGGCAGTTTTCAGTGGCATGGCAGACAGAAATCCAGGACAAGTGGGTAGTTTCCGCTATATCCCTAGGGTACAAGCTGGAATTTCGAGAGATCCCACCTTATCGGTTCAGAAGTTCAAAGCTCTCCAATGCTCCATTCAGAGGATTGGATCACTTAATATCTAAAGGGGTAATCATGGAGGAGCAAGGTTTAGGTTTTTACTCAAACCTCCTTGTGGTTCCAAAACCAAATGAAGACGTCAGACCCATCCTGGATCTAAGATCTCTAAATCAGTTTCTGAATATTCCCATTTCCGAATGGAAACTATTCGATCCGTGGTCGCCACCCTACAAGGCGGAGATTTCTTGGTGTCCATAGACATCAAGGACGCATATTTACATGTGCCTCACCAGAAGTTCCTAAGGTTCACGGTAGAAGATCGCCACTTCCAGTTTGTGGCTCTGCCCTTTGGTTTGGCAACCGCGCCCTGGGTATTTACAAAGGTTCTGTTGGCAAAGCTGAGGGCACAGGGCATAGCGGTGACAGCCTATCTAGACAATCTACTTGTGATAGATCAGTCAGTGGCAGGATTAGATCATGCAGTGCCGGATACAGTAAAATACTTGGAGCATTTAGGATGGATTATAAACCTACAGAAATCTTCTCTACAAGCCCTATAGCCGCGTACACACGATAAAATTTATCTGCTGAAACTGGTCCGACGGACCGTTTCAGCAGACATCTCCGATCGTGTGTACGGGCTAGCGGACATGTTTTCCCAGCGGACAAATTTCAAAGCATGCTTTAAAATTTGTCCGCCGGAGACATGTCCGTCGGATATGTCCGCTGTTTAGTACGCTAACCAGCGGACAGAAATCTCTGCGCATACGTCGAATGGATTCGACGCATGTGTGGAAGTATTTTACTTCCTGGAGTGGTGACGTGACGTCACCGCGTCCTCAGCCCGAGGGGATTTTCGTCCGATGGTGTGTACACGCCATCGGACCAAAATCCGATGAGACATGTCCGCTGGAAACGGTCCGTCGGACATGTTTGAGCGGACATGTCTTATCGTGTGTACGCGGCCTAAGAAGGGTAGAGTATTTGGGCAAGATCATAGATACAGCCCAAAGCATTGTATTTCTGCCAGAGCCGAAGATCAAGTTTCTAAGAGAATTGATTCACAAGGTCAGGGCAAAGAAGGGACCATCGATTTACCTCTTCATGAGGCTATTATGAAAGATGGAGGCCTCCTTTGAGGCTGTTCCTTACGCCCAGTTTCATTCGAGACTACTGCAAGGCAGTATTCTAGCTGCCTGAAACAGGAAAAGCCAAGCTCTGGATTTACCCATGCGCCTGTCTCCACAGGTGCGCCAAAGCTTCAGTTGGTGGTTAAAGACTGAAAACTTGCGGAAAGGAAACTCCATTCTCCCAGTCACCTGGAAGGTGGGGTCTACGGATGCCAGCCTGTTGGGCTGGGGAGCAGTGTTAGAAGAAGTTTCAGCCCAGGGTACCTGGGCCAAGACTGAGGAGAGCCTGTCCATCAATATACTGGAGATTCGGGGAGTATACTTAGCCCTCAGAACCTGGACACACAGATTACAGGGCCACCCTGTTCCGAAACAATCCGACAATGCTACTGCAGTAGCTTATATCAATCACCAAGAAGGCACCCGGAGTCGGGATGCTCAGAAGGAGGTGAATTGGATGTTGACATGGGCAGAAGAACATGTTCCTTGTCTTTCTGCAGTCTTCATTCCAGGGGTAGAAAACTCGCAAGCGGACTATCTAAGTCGCCAACAACTGTCACCAGGAGAATGGTCTCTCCACCCCAATGTCTTTCAGGCAATATGCCAGAGATTGGGGCCCCCGGATGTAGACCTGCTAGCTCCCAGGCTCAACAGGAAGTTGGACAACTTTGTGTCCAGGACAAGAGATCCGCTGGCCTACGGAACGAATGCTCTGATAATTCCTTGGAATCAGTTTTTACTGATCTATGCATTCTTCCCGATCCCTCTTTTACAGAGATTACTGTTCAGGATCAAGAAGGAGGGAATACCAGTACTCCTAGTGGCCCCAAATTGGCCCAGGAGGTCTTGGTATGCCGAGATCATAAAGATGGCGGTAGGAAAATCTTGGGTGCTTCCACTACGTCATGACCTGCTGTCACAGGGTCCAGTGTTCCACCCTTCCTTACAGAAGCTAAATTTGATGGTCTGGCTACTAAGACCTACATTTTGAAGAAACGAGGGCTCTCGGGTCCAGTTCTTTCTACACTCATTAATGCTAGAGAGCCAGCCTCCAGGCTTATCTACTACAGAGTCTGGAAAGCGTATGTTTCCTGGTGTGAATCCTGAGGGTGGAATCCTCAAAAGTATGCCATAAGTAGGATTCTCGCTTTTTGCCAATTAGAAGTGGATATGAAATTAGCCCTGAGTACCATCAAGGGTCAAATATCGGCTCTATCAGTCTTTTTTCAGAGACCGCTGGCATCTTATTCCCTAGTCCAGGCATTCATTCAGGGAGTACTACGGATAAATCCACCAGTCAAGTCTCCCTTATGTCCCTGGGATTTGAACTTAGTATTGTCAGTCTTGCAAAAGCAACCTTTTGAGCCTATCCGCCATATTCCTTTGATTCTTTTGAGCAGGAAATTGGCCTTTTTGATTGCTATCTCTTCTGCTAGAAGAGTATCAGAGTTAGAGAGCCTTATCTAGTTTGTCACAATGACAAAGTTGTACTACGTCCCCATCCTACCTTTCTTTCAAAGGTGGTGTCAGCGTTTCATTTAAATCAAGACATTGTTTTGCCTTCCTTTTTTCCTGATCCGCAGACAGCAAGGGAAAGGTTATTGCACTCTCTAGATGTAGTGAGAGCAGTAAGGCCGCGTACACACGATCAGTCCAAACGGATGAAAACAGACTGAAGTCCAGTTTCATCGGTCCAAACCGACCGTGTGTATGGCCCTTCAGTCCAAAGTTTTAAAACTTGCTTTAAAATCAGACTGATGGACACCTGACCATCGGTCCAAACCGATCGTTAGTACGCAAAAGCATCGGTTCAAAAACCCGCGCATGCTCAGAATCAAGTGGACGCATGCTTGGAAGCATTGAACTTAGTTTTTTTAAGCACGTCATTGTGTTTTACGTCACCGCGTTCTGACACGATTGGTTTTGAACTGATGGTGTGTACGCACATCAGACCATCAGTCTGTGAACCGATGAAAATTAACTTCAGTCCGTTTTCGTCAGTTTGGACTGATCTTGTGTACAGGGCCTTAAGGTTTATCTGCAGGCAACTGCTCAGATACGTAAAACAGATATTTTGTTTATTTTGCCAGATGGTCCCAAGAAGGGTCAGGCGGCATCAAAATCCACCATTCCTAGGTGGATTCGACAAGTAAATATTGAAGCTTATGGTTTAAGGAACAGGATTCCTCCTTTTTCTGTTAAGGCGCACTCGACCAGGGCAATAAGTGCTTCATGGGCAGTGCATCACCAGGCTTCGATGGCTCATATCTGTAAAGCTGCAACTAGGTCTTCAGTCCATACATTTACCAAATTCTATCAAATAGATGTGAAAGGACATGAGGATTCCGTCTTTGGGGCGTAGTGTGCTGCAGGCAGCATTATAGGGCTTCTTGTCCGTTAAGCGGCCTGTTTGATCTGTGTCTCCCACCCCTCATTGAGCATTGCTCTGGGACGTCCCACTATGTAATGAATAGAGGCTTTGTGTCCCATGGTGAACGATAAAGAAAATAGGATTTTTAGGACAGCTTACCTGTAAAATCCTTTTCTTGGATTACACCATGGAACACAGAGGTCCCGCCCCTCTTTTTGGGTTACGTATTGCTTTGCTACAAAACTGAGGTACTTCCCTTAGAGGAGGGGTTATATAGAGGGGAACTTGTCTTCATTGGTTGTGCCAATGTCCAATCATCTCTGGTGAGCTATACAACCCACTATGTAATGAATAGAGGCCATGTGTCCCGTGGTGTACTCCAAGAAAATAATTTTACAGGTAAGCTGTTCTAAAAATCCTATTTTTTCGACACTGTTGTTTGGTCTCTGTGTCGTGGTACCAGCTTTCCTGTGATATTTTATTCTGTATATATTAAGAAAAGTCCTAGAGATATCTGTCAGAGGGACTGAATAGCAGCTCTGACATTAACTTGTTACCCCCATGTTCTCTTTGTAATGCCTACCATACAAGTAACATGCTGAAAATCCCCAGAACGACTAATGGCAGTGATAAACTGATGCAAACAATTAAAATAAAACTGGTGTCAGTGCAGCATAAAAAAACAGGATTGGTGTCGGCCTAGAAAAATACCCCTAGGATTGGTGTCAGTACTGTAAAATACCCCTAGGATTGGTGTCAATGCAGCAAAATATTCCAAAATATTCCAAGAATTTGTGTTAGTAAGATTGGTGCAGTAAAATTCTCTGGGGATTGGTGTCAGTGCTGTCAGAGATATCTTAGACATATCTGTCAGCAGTGAGGGACTGAACAGCAGCTCTGACGTTTAAACATTGTTACTTGTATGTGTAACGCCTGCCATACTTTTTACATACATTTACTGAAAAATCCCCAGGACGACTAATGTCAGTGATGCAAATAGAGAAAAAAAAAAATAGGATTGGTGTCAGCACAGTAAAATACCTCATGGATTGGTGTCAGCACAGAAAAATACCTCATGGATTGGTTTCAGCACAGAAAAATACCCCATGGATTAGTGTCCGCACAGAAAAATACGTCATGGATTGGTTTCAGCGCAGAAAAATACCCCATGGATTGGTGTCAGCAGAGTAAAATACCCCATGGATTGGTGTCAGCAGAGTAAAATACCCCATGGATTGGTTTCGGCACAGTAAAATACCTCCATGGATTGGTGTCAGCACAGTAAAATACCTCATGGATTGATGTCAGCACAAAAAATACCCCATGGATTGGTGTCAGCACAGTAAAATACCTCATGGATTGGTGTCAGTACAGTAAAATACCTCATGGATTTGTGTCAGCACAGAAAAATACCTCATGGATTGGTTTCAGCACAGAAAAATACCCCATGGATTGGTGTCAGCACAGTAAAATACCCCATGGAGTGGTGCCAGCACAGTAAAATACCTCATGGGTTTGTGTCAGCACAGAAAAATATGTCATGGATTGGTTTCAGCGCAAAAAAATATCCCATGGATTGGTGTCAGCAGCGTAAAATACCCCATGGATTGGTGTCAGCACAGTAAAATACCCCATGGATTGGTGTCAGCACAGTAAAATACCCCATGGATTGGTGTCAGCACAGTAAAATTCCCTATTGGATTGATGTCAGCACAGAAAAATATCCCATGGATTGGTGTCGGCACAGTAAAATACCTCATGGATTGTTGTCGGTACAGTAAAATACCCCATGGATTGGTGTCAGCACAGTAAAATACCTCATGGATTGGGGTCAGTACAGTAAAATACTTAATGGATTGGTGTCAGCACAGAAAAATACCTCATGGGTTGGTGTCAGCACAGTAAAATACCTCATGGGTTGGGGTCAGTACAGTAAAATACCTCATGGGTTGGGGTCAGTACAGTAAAATACCTCATGGGTTGGGGTCAGTACAGTAAAATATTTAATGGATTGGTGTCAGCACAGAAAAATACCTCATGGATTGGGGTCAGTACAGTAAAATACCTCATGGATTGGTGTCAGCACAGAAAAATACCTTATGGATTGGTGTCAGCAAAAAAAAACAGTATTGGTGTTCAGTGGTTTTACTTACCTCAGTACTTGCTACTACGATGCACCCTTTCCTGCACCGCTGCCTCTGATACTCTGCACTGCACTTGCCACCTGCAGCGGGTGTCAATGCAATGCTCACGACACCCAAAATGCAGGTTGGAAACATTGTGCGCTTGCCTGCACCAGATCGAATGATACAGAAGTACCATGCAATCCAGTTGCAGTGCATTTTTTGAAGTAGTGCATACACTACTTTTGGTGCAATGCTGTGCAATTTTAGGCCATTTGAAGGAATAGGCCTAAAATGCACTGCACTCAAATTGCACAGGAATCGCACAGGAAAGTAAGCAGGTTCCTGTGCATTAAGGGCCCTTTCACACGTGCGGACGAACGGTCTGCTTGTTCTAAGTCCGTAAACGGACTTAGAATGGGGCCCTATGGGAGCGGATCCGTTAGCGGATGATGCATTCGCTAACGTCCGCCTACGGTCCGCGTCCGTCTGGATCCGTTTTGCGGACGGAAAAAAACCCTATTTTTCTTCCGTCCGGTGGATCGGATGCAAACGAACAGATGGTCCGTTTCCATCCGATTCCCCATAGGGGACCGCCCTGTCCGCCGACAGCTGAGCGGGACCCCCCGCTGAGCCGGCGGACACACACGGAGCGGACTGAAAAACGGTCCACTCCGTGTGAAAGGGCCCTAACTGGTGTGAACCGGCCCTGACAGAGGAAACACAGGTGTGGTGAACGTTCCAACACAGAGGCACTTCCTTGTGAATACTTGGGCAAGAGTTTGAAGTCCCCCTGATCCCTTTCCATACCTACACCTAGGTACTACTCCCGCCAAGCTGAATCCTAACGAGTCTGACCCCGGTATGAGTGCAATCTTTTATTACATAGTTACATAGTTAGCTACATAGTTACATATTTAGCTAGGTTGAAAAAAGACACAAGTCCATCCAGTTCAACCATAAAAAAAACATTACATTACATTACATTACAGATGTAGGGAAATCGAAGCAGAAATTTCTCTCCAGGAAATGTACATAGCTCAGACTTTCTGTTAGGCTCCATGCACACTGAAGCTGATAAACTGACGTTTTGAACGCCAGATTTCTGGCAGAAAAAGCTGCTTTAAAATCTAGCTTTTATCAGCGTTTTGTATCAGTGTTTATCAGCGTTTTTCAGCGTTAATCAGCGTCAGCGTTAATTAGCGGACATTCCAAAAATCCCAGAATGCATTCCCAAACTCCCAGAATGCATTTTTTTTAAAGCATATAAATGGCCGCTAATTAGCGTTATTTAGCATATAAACGGCACCTTGAACGCAAATTTCGGACGTTCAGAAAGAAGCCAATAAACTCCAAAGCTCATTAAAGCTAAAAAACGCCCAGGTGTGCATGGACAGGTCAGTGTGTAGTGTAGTGTAGTGGTCTGGTCAGTGTGTAGTGGTCAGGTCAGTGTGTAGTGTAGTGGTCTGGTCAGTTTGTAGTGTAGTGGTCTGGTCAGTTTTTGTAGTTTTTTTTCTCTCAAATAACTGTTTATTGAAAATCCAAGAATGCTTACAACAAGTAGGAACAAAGATACAGCATAAGGAGGTGAGGCACACATCCACCTATAGTACAGATATCTAGGCAATGAACAGTATGGATCAGCTCCGTACTCCAGTACATTAGTTAACATCTATCTAGGGTGGAATCAGCCATATCATAGCAACATACAGCAGTACACTGCCGAAAGTTAAGCATAAAAGAAGCTACAAAAAAAGGAAAAATACTCCCAATAGGAGGGAGATGGGGAGAAGAAAAAGAGAATAAGGGGTAGAGAGAGAAGAGGGGGGAAAGGTCATCGAGTGAGCTGTCGTACCTGATTACTGCGGGTCCTCCCGAAGGTGCCATGATTCCCAAACAGCGTCGTGGGCCTCCAATCTGTCTTGTATTCGGGCGATCATTCTCTACATCAGCTCCACATCCTTAATCCTAGCGTGCAGGGCCTCCGGGGTCGGGGGAGAGGCACTTTTCCAGTTTAGGGCCACGAGACAGCGGGCAGCCGTGAGGATATGATGTGTTAACTTTCTGTAAGGCTTGGCAATTTTCAGAGGGGATAAGCCCAGCAGGAAGAATTTGGGGGACATAGGGACCTGCATATCTAAAAGGCGGTCCAACAACCCCTGCACCATGATCCAGTAGGGGGCGATCAGTGGACAACTCCAATAAATGTGAAAGAGGGAGCCCCTATCCCCCTGACAGCGCCAGCAGCGGTCTGAGCTAGTAGGGTATATGGAGTGAAGCACATCAGGGTCCAGTTTTTGTAGTTTAGTGGTCTGGTCAGTGTGTAGTGTAGTGGTCTGGTCAGTGTGTAGTGTAGCGGTCAGTGTGTAGTGTAGCGATCAGTGTGTAGTGGTCTGGTTAGTGTGTAGTGTAGTGGTCTGGTCAGTGTGTAGTGCAGTGGTCTGGTCAGTGTGTAGTGCAGTGGTCTGGTCAGTGTGTAGTGCAGTGGTCAGGTCAGTGTGTAGTGCAGTGGTCTGGTCAGTGTGTAGTGTAGTGGTCTGGTCAGTGTGTAGTGTAGTGGTCTGGTCAGTGTGTAGTGTAGTGGTCTGGTCAGTGTGTAGTGCAGTGGTCTGGTCAGTGTGTAGTGCAGTGGTCTGGTCAGTGTGTAGTATAGTGGTCTGGGAATCGTGAAGGGTCAATGTAGTGGTCAGGTAGGTTAGTGTAGTGGTCGGGTAGGTTAGTGTAGTGGTCGGAGTGTAGAAATCAGGCTGGTCAGTACTATTGTAGGAAGGAAAGGGACAGGACTCGGGGAGTGCAAAAATCCCACATGTTGGGGGGCGCAAATTACTTGCCTTACCCAGGGCGCTGACAACCCACGCTATGCTACTGGGGGGGGAGTGGGCAGGGGAGCAGAGAGATTATGTCATCTTTCACTGCCTGCCCTGCAGTTCCGCCCTCAATGTGCAGCCGCAGGCAGCAGAGCGATTACATCATCTCTCTGCTGCCTGCCTTCACTCAGAGACACAGCTAGTGACAATCTAAAACGTGTGGCAAGTGACAATTGGCAACGTGTGGCAGGTGGCGTCTTGGCAAGTGACAATCCGCAACGCTGGGCAAGTGACAATCTGCAACGCGGGGCAAGTGACAATCCGCAACGCGTAGCAGAATCCGAAGCAAAACTGTAAGTTAAACACACATCACATACGGCACTGTGTCGCTTAAACTGACAATTGCGCAGTCATGTGAAACTGTACCCAAATACAATTGATGTCCTTTTTTCTCACAAATAGAGATTTCTTTTGGTGATATTTTATCACGTCTGCGTTTTTTTTTTTTTGTTGCGCTATAAAACAGCGTGGGGGCCTTTTGGTGGGTGTGTTTTTTTTTGGGGGGGGGGGGTGGGGGGGCAGCATTTAATTTTTGGTCCCAGGCAGCACAATGTCTTGGGCCGGCACTGCACTAAACGTTTGAGTATAGATTTTATATTGTATCTGTGCAAGGTGATTGAGGTGAACAAAATCTAACGTGTATATGTGCAAAGATGTCATCCACCATCCAGATAGTGTGACACCCTCATTTAGCTTGTAACAGTCCAAGCAGTTTGATATAACTGGGAGTTTTTTTGAGGATGTCTTGCTTTTAGAAGCTCTGAGAAATATGAGGATGCAGCATAGGATCTGACATTCCAGCAACCTGCAAATCTGAAATATCAGCTTTTGGTGCATAGTGGCTTTAAAGAGGAAGTAAACCCTGTTTAAAAAATCCTAGAAAAAACAAACCCCTGCAAGACAAAGGCATAATGAGCTAGTATGCATAGCATACTAGTTAACCACTTAACGCCCGCCGCACGCCTATGTACGTCCAGTTTTTGTAGTTTAGTGGTCTGGTCAGTGTGTAGTGTAGTGGTCTGGTCAGTGTGTAGTGTAGTGGTCTGGTCAGTGTGTAGTGTAGCAGTCAGTGTGTAGTGTAGCGATCAGTGTGTAGTGTAGCGATCAGTGTGTAGTGGTCTGGTTAGTGTGTAGTGTAGTGGTCTGGTCAGTGTGTAGTGCAGTGGTCTGGTCAGTGTGTAGTGCAGTGGTCTGGTCAGTGTGTAGTGCAGTGGTCTGGTCAGTGTGTAGTGCAGTGGTCTGGTCAGTGTGTAGTGCAGTGGTCGGGTCAGTGTGTAGTGTAGTGGTCTGGTCAGTGTGTAGTGTAGTGGTCTGGTCAGTGTGTAGTGTAGTGGTCTGGTCAGTGTGTAGTGTAGTGGTCTGGTCAGTGTGTAGTGCAGTGGTCTGGTCAGTATGTAGTGCAGTGGTCTGGTCAGTGTGTAGTGTAGTGGTCTGGTCAGTGTGTAGTGCAGTGGTCTGGTCAGTGTGTAGTATAGTGGTCTGGGAATCGTGAAGGGTCAATGTAGTAAATGTAGTGGTCAGGTAGGTTAGTGTAGTGGTCGGGTAGGTTAGTGTAGTGGTCGGAGTGTAGGAATCAGGCTGGTCAGTACTATTGTAGGAAGGAAAGGGACAGGACTTGGGGAGTGCAAAAATCCCACATGTTGGGGGGCGCAAATTACTTGCCTTACCCAGGGCGCTTACAACCCACGCTATGCTACTGGGGGGGGAGTGGGCAGGGGAGCAGAGAGATTATGTCATCTTTCACTGCCTGCCTTGCAGTTCCGCCCTCAATGTGCAGCCGCAGGCAGCAGAGCGATTACATCATCTCTCTGCTGCCTGCCTTCACTCAGAGACACAGCTAGTGACAATCTAAAACGTGTGGCAAGTGACAATTGGCAACGTGTGGCAGGTGGCGTCTTGGCAAGTGACAATCCGCAACGCTGGGCAAGTGACAATCTGCAACGCGGGGCAAGTGACAATCCGCAACGCGTAGCAGAATCCGAAGCAAAACTGTAAGTTAAACACACATCACATACAGGACTGTGTCGCTTAAACTGACAATTGCGCAGTCATGTGAAACTGTACCCAAATACAACTGATGTCCTTTTTTCTCACAAATAGAGATTTCTTTTGGTGATATTTTATCACGTCTGCGTTTTTTTTTTGCGCTATAAAACAGCGTGGGGGCCTTTTGGTGAGCGTGTTTTTTTTTTTTTTGGGGGGTGGGGGGCAGCATTTAATTTTTGGTCCCAGGCAGCACAATGTCTTGGGCCGGCACTGCACGTTTGAGTATAGATTTTATATTGTATCTGTGCAAGGTGATTGAGGTGAACAAAGTCTAACGTGTATATGTGCAAAGATGTCATCCACCATCCAGATAGTGTGACACCCTCATTTAGCTTGTAACAGTCCAAGCAGTTTGATATAACTGGGAGTTTTTTTGAGGATGTCTTGCTTTTAGAAGCTCTGAGAAATATGAGGATGCAGCATAGGATCTGACATTCCAGCAACCTGCAAATCTGAAATGTCAGCTTTTGGTGCATAGTGGCTTTAAAGAGGAAGTAAACCCTGTTTAAAAAATCCTAGAAAAAACAAACCCCTGCAAGACAAAGGCATAATGAGCTAGTATGCATAGCATACTAGTTAACCACTTAACGCCCGCCGCACGCCTATGTACGCCCACAGAATGGCACGTACAGGCAGATGGGCGTATATGTACGTCCCTGCCTTCTAGCGGGTCGGGGGTGCGATCAGGACCCCCTCAGCTGCGTGCGGCGGGCGGCTTACCTCCAGGAGTGATCCGTCTTGAGGGGGCGGCTGTTCGTTTCTGTCCGCCCCCTTGTGATTGCTCCCAGCCAATCCCATCGTGTCCCGCCGTGTCACTTCCTCTCCTTGTAAAATGTAAACACTGGCAGAGGAAGTGATGCAGCTCTCCTCTCGGCAGCATTTTCAGACCGCCGAGAGGAGAGAAGACATCACAGTAAGTGGCACCCACACTACACTGACACCAATACACGCAGGCACATTAACCCCTTGCGATCACCCCCCCCCCACCCCCCTGTCACACTGTCACTGAATGCAGTGATCATATATGTACTGATCACTGCATTTAGTGTCAGTGCGACAGGCAGTTAGTGTTAGCCCCATACCCCCCCATATAAAGTTTTAACCCCTTGATCACCGCCCTAGTTAACCCTTTCACCCCCAGCGTCACTAAGCGATCATTTTTCTGATCGCTGTATTAGTGTCGCTGTTGCCGCTAGGTAGCTATTTTTTTTTATTTTTTTATTGCTTTTTTTTTTTTTTTTTACTAAAGACATGTGGCTGAATACATTTTGGCTTAAATGTTTGATTAAAATTTAGTTTATTCAATCTTTCTTATAACAAAAAGTAAAAAATATTGATTTTTTTTTCAAAAATGTCGCTATATTTTTGTTTATAGCGCAAAAAATTTAAATCGCAGAGGCAATCAGATACCATCAAAAGAAAGCTCTATTTGTGGGAAGAAAAGGACCCAAATTTTGTTTGGGAGCCACGTCGCACCACCGCGCAATTGTCTGTTAAAGCGACGCAGTGCCGAATTGTAAAAACGCCTCCGGGCATTTAGCAGCATATTGGTCCGGGGCTTAAGTGGTTAATTATGTATTACTTACCTCTGATCGAAGACCCCGCAGTGGTCCTCGTCTTCCCCTCCGGTCGCAGACATGTCGTTACGGAGTTACTTCCGGGTGTCACGGCTCCGGCGCTGTGATTGACTGGAACCGTAATGACGTCACGGGAGCCGCCGGTAACGGCACAGAGACTGTAGCAAGGATACATAGGTGCCATTGCTTCAGTTTTTCCCAGTGCCGATGACTTTGGCACATGCAGAAACAGGGGTATATATCCTAAACTGTGCAGGTTTAGGACATATGCTCATTAGCTACAGGTAAGCCTCAATATAGGCTTACATGTAGCATAAGGTTGTGAAAAGGGGTTTACAACCACTTTAAAGCTCATGCACACAGAGCATAAAAACATTGCTTGTAGAGGGTTTTAGCGTTTATTTTTTTTGCCTGTAAAATCACCTCTATGTTAGTCTATGTGACCATGCACACAAAAACACAAAATACGTGTTTTGAAAGGAGCTTAAAGTGGTTACAGTGCTGCAGCTCCCCCCAGACCCCTCCCCATTTCTTTACCTGAGCCCAATCTGATCCAGTGATGCGCATGAGCGCAGTGGCCCCTGCCACTGTCTCCCTCCTCATTGGACTGATTGATGGCAGTGAGAGCTAATCCGGAACAGGCTGGATAAACTGTGGGCGGTCGTTAAGTAGTTAAATGCTTTCTTTGAGTGTTTTTCCTTTGCATACATTTTTTTTATTCACTTATAGGTGTCCGTTTATGAAGCAGTGAACAGCGGTGATCCCAGGGATCACCACTGATCACAGCCCATAAACAGTTTATGAAACAGAGATAATCGTGGGGAGAAGTGTTTGAATTTGTTCTCCCGCCAATTATCTCTACACACAGTGAAGTCTTAGGCGGCGTACACACGACCGAGGTTCTCGCTGGAAACCAGCGAGAACCTCGCTGGAAGCTGCATTCCAGCGAGGACCTCGGCCATGTGTACACAGAGCGCTCGCCCCGCCCGTCGGGAATCCCGTCGAGCGAAAAGAGAACACGCTCTCTTTTTGCTCGACGGCCCGCCTGGATGAATGGCTGGTTGCCATTCCCGACGGGCGGGTCGCCGAATTCGACGGCCGGCAGAGAACCTCGACGGGCGGAACGATGTGTTCTGCCCGTCGAGGTTCTCTGCCGTGTGTACGCGGCTTCATAGACTGACACAGAAACTGACAATTTATGAAGCTGTGATCTGAGCTCTTCACTGGCGATCTGAGTCAGAATTCACATGCCCCGATTCACCATCTCAGAGCTGGTGAAGCGGGGAGTGAAGAGGGAATCCCAAGGGATATGAGGAGGAAGATTTTTTAACTTCCTTCTGCCTCGTTCAGACCCCCCAAAATGTAACCATGTTCCCCTGTAATATTTAAGTGTGTATATATACAGGTCATTCTCAAAAAATTAGCATATTGTGATAAAGTTCATTATTTTCTGTAATGTACTGATAAACATTAGACTTTCATATATTTTAGATTCATTACACACAACTAAAGTAGTTCAAGCCTTTTTTTTGTTTTAATATTGAGGATTTTGGCATACAGCTCATGAAAACCCCAAATTCCTATCTCAAAAAATTAGCATATTTCATCCGACCAATAAAAGAAAAGTGTTTTTAATTAAAAAAAAGTCAACCTTCAAATAATTCTGTTCAGTTATGCACTCAATACTTGGTCGGGAATCCTTTTGCAGAAATGATTGCTTCAATGTGGCGTGGCATGGAGGCAATCAGCCTGTGGCACTGCTGAGGTGTTATGGAGGCCCAGGATGCTTCGGTAGCGGCCTTAAGCTCATCCAGAGTGTTGGGTCTTGCGTCACTCAACTTTCTCTTCCCAACATCCCACAGATTCTCTATGGGGTTCAGGTCAGGAGAGTTGGCAGGCCAATTGAGCACAGTAATACCATGGTCAGTAAACCATTTACCAGTGGTTTTGGCACTGTGAGCAGGTGCCAGGCCGTGCTGAAAAATGAAATCTTCATCTCCATAAAGCTTTTCAGCAGATGGAAGCATGAAGTGCTCCAAAATCTCCTGATAGCTAGCTGCATTCACCCTGCCCTTGATAAAACACAGTGGAACAACATCAGCAGCTGACATGGCACCCCAGACCATCACTGACTGTGGGTACTTGACACTGGACTTCAGGCATTTTGGCATTTCCCTCTCCCCAGTCTTCCTCCAGACTCTGGCACCTTGATTACCGAATGACATGCAAAATTTGCTTTCATCCAAAAAAAGTACTTTGGACCACTGAGCAACAGTAGCCCATTTCCTGCACACGCCTGTACACGGTGGCTCTGGATGTTTCTACTCCAGACTCAGTCCACTGCTTCCGCAGGTCCCCCAAGGTCTGGAATCGGTCCTTCTCCACAATCTTCCTCAGGGTCCGGTCACCTCTTCTCGTTGTGCAGCGTTTTCTGCCACACTTTTTACTTCCCACAGACTTCCCACTGAGGTGCCTTGATACAGCACTCTGGGAACAGCCTATTCGTTCACAAATTTCTTTCTGTGTCTTACCCTCTTGCTTGAGGGTGTCAATGATGGCCTTTTGGACAGCAGTCAGGTCGGCAGTCTTACCCATGATTGCGGTTTGGAGTAATGAACCAGGCTGGGAGTTTTTAAAAGTCTCAGGAATCTTTTGCAGGTGTTTAGAGTTAATTAGTTGATTCAGATGATTAGGTTAAGAGCTTGTTTAGAGAACCTTTTCATGATATGCAAATTTTTTGAGATAGGAATTTTGGGTTTTCATGAGCTGTATGCCAAAATCATCAATATTAAAACAAAAAAAATGCTTGAACTACTTCAGTTGTGTGTAATGAATCTAAAATATATGAAAGTATAATGTTTATCAGTACATTACAGAAAATAATGAACTTTATCACAATATGCTAATTTTTTGAGATTGACCTGTATATATATATACAGTATATATATATATATATATATATATATACATACATATATATAATGTGTACATGTGTATATATATATATATAATGTGTGTGTATATAAATGTGTATATAGTGTATGTGTGTGTATACATATATATATTATGCAGGGGGACTCATTATTTTAATTACATTAACCACGCCGTCTGTCAGTGTAATGAGCGGTGATAATTTATCACTGCTCAATAAACTGACATCTCTGTGTTTCTGTGAATTTCTGGTACTGTAATCTCGTAAAGTCTCATGAGATTCCAGTATTAGGGGCCGTTCTCCACTGTTTGAAGCGTTGGAAGATCACTTCACTCCTCCAAGGGTGAAGCGATCTTCTCCGATTCATAAACAGGCACACAGAGGAGAAAAATCTTCACTGTGATAGCCGGAGAACGAAGCAGTGAATAGAATTCACTGCTTCATAAACGAATACCATAATGTCTTTGAAATGCTAGAATATTTGACTACTTCAGGAAGAGTCAATTCCCTAGCACAGCCCCTCCCTCTGCATTTCATAGCCCCCTCCTCTTCTGTGAGTGTCTGATTACTGTCTTTGCTGGCCATAGATGGCCATTTGTTCAGAAATTGTTCAAAAAGACTCCTCCATCCACACATTTGAGGTGGATGGAGGAATCACCCCGCCAGGACATAGTAGGGTGTGACTCGGCGCTGTCAGAATATAGTCTGTCTCTTTGACAGAAATCAATCAAATGATTGTCTTTTCTCAAGCAGAGACAGCCACACACGGTTGAATTTTGATTTGTCTATGGCCAGCTTTACCTTTGACCTCCTTACAAAAACCTTTTATGCAGCTGGGTAAGAGTGGAATATAAAATAGTGTCACTTGAGTGACAGCTCTAAATCTGCTGGGGCTGCTGACCTCACATCCAAGATGGCGGCACCCAGCAGTGGTCTGGGGGGGTTTCAGATGTCCACACAAGGGAGACTAACAGACAAATAACATGTAAAATGTACTTAAAATGTATCTAATTGGAAGATTCCTGTTGACGTTATTGATCAACAGAATCTCCTCATTTTTTTAAAGCGTTTTTTTTTAGACCTGCAAGGGAAAAGCCATAATGAGCTATTATGCACCGCATATTAGCTCATTATGAAATACTTACCTCGGAACGAGGTGTAGGGAACTTACCTGGTGCACGCCGAGCGAGATCTCATCTTGACTCGGCGTGTCTTCCGGGTATCGCCGCTCCAGCGCTGTGATTGGCTGGAGCGGCGATGACGTCACTCCCGCGCGTGCGCGCGGGAGATTTAAATCCGGCCAGGGTCCGGCGGATGCCAGTACTTTCGCCGTGGATTCCCCCAGCGCATGCGCCGCTGCAATCAGCGGCGCTTTGCGGGGGTAATATCTCCTAAACCGTACAGGTTTAGGAGATATTCTTTAAACCTACAGGTAAGCCTTATTATAGGCTTACCTGTAGGTAAAAGTCAAAAGAGTGGGTTTACAACCACTTTAAGTGCTATAAGAAAATGAAGGGTAGGGGGCGTGGCTTGCGCGCGCATGAAGATGGACGCTTGAGCCGTGAGCTCCGCTGACCCGACCGGACCAAAGCGACGAAACAGGGCGACCATCGCCGCAGCTGCCACATAGTGTCTGCCCGATCACCCTCCCATCACTCCGCCGCAACGATGTCCCGCAAGAGGGTTCAGGAAAAGGGGCTGAAGCGGCTGGAGGCCTTCTCCTTCCAGCCGCGCCGCAGAGGCCAAGATGGCGCCGACGGAGCGGCAAGCAGGCAATCGCTGTCCTACGGAGACTCCCCGGACCTGCATCCACAACATCCAAGATCAGGACTCCACTCTCATGTGCCCCAGGACGACTCCCCTGCTACCCCGATAACACAGAGCCCCGCGAAGTCGAGGATGCGACTGGACGCCTCCAACCAGGCCTCAGACACAGTGAGTACAGGCCTACACAACCCTTCTGCAATCTCCTCACTGCAATCCTCCATAGCTCAATTCCCAACATCTGGCCAACCAGTGCTGGACACCACTATGAAGGACATGCTCATGTCACTACAATCTTCCCTTATGACCAATCTATCATCACTGATTAACAGATTCTCACTAGAAATGAAACACATGGACAATAGGGTACAGTTTATAGAAAGCAAGATGGAGGAATGCACGGAGACGGTTAATGATCTGGTGGATGCATGTAATGATCAGAAAGAGGACTCCCTCTGGATCAAAGCAAAACTCGCAGATTTAGAGGACAGGTCCAGACGCAATAATGTCAAAATGCGTGGGGTCCCTGAATCAGTCCAACCTAAAGACCTGCACAACTTTGCCGCCACGCTATTTTCCACTATGCTGCCAGACCTCTCCCCGATCGAATTAACGATCGATCGCATACACCGCATCCCCAAACCGCGCCACCTTGAAGCAGACGTCCCCCGCGATGTTCTACTTCGTGTACACTTCTACCAGGCAAAAGAACAGATCCTTATGAAAGCCAGAGAACTATCTCCGCTCCCAGCTCCGTACTCTGACATCCAACTATATGCCGACCTGTCCCAGTACACGCTGCAATTGAGGAGACAACTGAAAACCATAACCAAAGCCATGCATAAC
This sequence comes from Rana kukunoris, assembly GCA_029574335.1. Classification (NCBI taxonomy): domain Eukaryota; kingdom Metazoa; phylum Chordata; class Amphibia; order Anura; family Ranidae; genus Rana; species Rana kukunoris. Next base: position 67,596 of record JAJQKJ010000185.1, on the reverse strand, counting down.
CACAAGATTGTCTACAAATGGCGCCATCCAGCGACCATTCTGGTCACGCACAATGGCGTGCCACACACCATCTCCACACTGGAAGGAGGAATGAAGCTGCTACACTCATGGGGCATCCTGCCTGACCCCTCTCCTAACCACCCAGGCCCTCATGGCCCTCCTAATCCGTTCACGTTCGGGTCTGATCGGGAGAAAAAGAAGACCACCCACCGTTGATCAACCAGCCCTATACTACTACTACATACAACGTATGACCTGGTCCGGTCCGGCTATGCGATTGTACACCTGCTCGCTGAACTTTCCCCATTACTAGTCAGCTGCTCTTATGAGCGGTTCTTGCTGACGAATTTGTGCTTGTTTTATTTTTCTTTGTTCTGCAGTTATAGACTTTTTTTTCTTATCCTCCTATCCCCCATTGCTCATATTGTTCCACGCAAGTTGATATTCCATTGGTGCAGTAACCAGGCTTGGACTGCCCTGGGACTTTTTTCTTTTTTTTTTTTTTTTTTTTTTTTGTAATCTCATTAAAATTCTGTACTAATACATTTTATTTCCTAGAAGGCTCAACATCTGAAAATCTCCTTGTACAGAAGCACGTCTACCCCCCATCACAGCCACCACCACCTTCTGCCATCTGGACTATTGCATCACCATCCACAACTGTGAGTAACTACACCCACGCCACACCACCACCCACCCACAATGGGGATCACTGTTCTTTCCCTCAATGCTAAAGGGCTGAATCACCCTGTAAAACGCTCCTCTCTTTGGAAATCCGCACTCGACTATAAATGTGATGTATTGTGTGTCCAAGAGACACACTTTGCTACGGGGGCCTCCCCCAAATGCCAGCATAGGCAATTCCCCCATGTTTTCCAGTCATCCTTCTCTAAAAAACAACGAGGAGTTATGATTGCCGTCAAGAACACTGTTATTTTTCAACTATTGACCTCGGTTATCGACCCGGACGGGCGATACATTATCCTGGTCTGCATCCTCAATAACGTCACCTACACCCTGGTCTCGATCTACTCCCCGAACCATGGCCAAATGCCTTTTCTCAGAAAAACCTTGCGAGCGGCCCGCAAAGTACAACAAGGCCATTTGATGATCTGTGGCGACTTCAATATGGTACCAAATCCCGTAATGGACTCCACTGCTGGCAACAAACGCTGTTCTTCACCTCTAGAAACTTTCATTAATGCTAATGACTTGTATGATGTTTGGAGGTGCTGTCATGCGAGTGAGAGGGATTACACGTTCCTTTCGCCGCGTCACAACACCTACTCACGTATCGATTTGTTTATGACTGACAGCCGATTGCTACACAAAATTTTAGACTCCTCTATACATGCCACCACCTGGTCGGACCACGCTCCTGTTAGCATTACTGTCACCGATGACGCTCGTCATCCTAATTCCTATATTTGGAGGGTTAACAACCACCTACTTCAAACACCATGCTACTCCAACTCCATTAAACAGAAATTGGAAGATTACTTCTCCCTTAATCAGGGGTCAGTGTCCGACCCGCTGGTAGTATGGAACGCTCACAAGGCGGTCATCAGAGGTTCATTTCTCCAGATGGGGGCTAGAGCTAAAAAAAAAAGAACCCAACGCATAGACGAACTGACGAATGAGATAACCGTGACTGAATCCCTGAATAAACTAAATCCCTCCCCACTCTTACAATCTAAGATATTCTCCCTCCGCCAGGAATTGAGGACACTCCTTCTTGATAAACATGTTAACGCTTATAAGAGGTTTAAATCCACCTTATACTCGACGGGCAATAAGGCAGGCAAAGCGATGGCTCAAAGGGTTAAAGGTCACAGGGCTAAAACAAAAATCCCTTACATACAGCATCCTCACACTAACGAAAAGCTCCTCAAACCCCAAGAAATAGCAAACGCCTTTAGTGCGTATTATGCGGACCTGTATAACTTAGCAGCGGACCCGACTACAGCCCAACCCTCTCCTGAGATGATCCATGACTTTCTAGATCCCCTAAATCTCCCTTCTATAACTCCCCAACAGCTGGCAGACCTAAACTCCCCCTTCTCAATCACTGAAATCATATCAGCCATAAAAACATTGCCCAACTCTAAATCACCAGGCCCCGACGGCTTCACTGGGGAATACTACAAACAGTTTAAAGACATTCTAGCTCCTACACTATGCCAAGTTTTCAACTCAGCTGCGACATCCTCGTCGTTCCCTCCCGAAATGCTCAAAGCCTTGGTGGTGACCCTACCCAAACCGGGAAAGGAACCCACCACCCCGAAAAACTTTCGTCCCATCTCCTTACTTAACCTCGATGTAAAATTATTTGCAAAAATGATTGCCAAAAGATTAGAAGATTTACTCCCAATCCTTATCTCCCCGAATCAATCAGGATTCACTAAAGGTCGGCAGGCCTCTGATGCCACAAGACGGATGATTAACATCATTCACCATGTAGAAACCACTAAAACCCCAGCACTACTACTATCCCTAGACGCCGAAAAGGCCTTTGACAGGGTCCACTGGGATTATATCTCAGCGGTCCTGTCAAAATTTGGCATTAAAGGTACAATCCGTGATGCTATAATGGCCCTGTACTCCAATCCCACTGCGCAGGTCTTCTCTGCAGATGCCCTCTCCGCACCTCTACAAATCTCCAACGGTACAAGGCAGGGATGTCCACTATCACCCATTATTTTCAACCTTGTCATGGAACCCCTGGCAGAAAGAATTCGGTCTAACCCGGCCATATCTGGCATTCCCCTAGCAGATCAAGAACACAAAATTAGCCTGTTCGCGGACGACGTGATCCTTATGGTCACAAACCCTACCCGCTCTATCCCTGAGATCCAGAAGACGCTAGCCTGGTTCGGCGATGTCTCTTATTACAAGGTCAATGAAGCCAAATCTTACATACTGGACCTAGGTTTAGATACACCCACTAGTCAACAAATCAAACTCCAATTCCCATATGCTTGGGCAGATCACAGTTTGACTTATCTGGGCATCCAACTGACTAAATCCACCAAATCGTTATTCGCGTCTAATTATCTACCGTTAAGATTACAACTACAGGCTGATCTTACCAGGCTGGCGTCCTTCGAGTTCTCATGGATGGGCCGACTAGCGGCGTTCAAAATGTTCCACCTACCCCAAATATTGTACTTGTTTAGAACTATCCCTATCCCTATCCCACTCAACTACTTCAAATCTCTTCAAACAATCTTGTCCAAATTTGTTTGGAAAGGTAAAAAAGCTAGATGCGGCCACTCCCAACTAATTAAGCACCGTTTAGCTGGGGGCTTGGGATACGTCGATTTCCAGGACTATTATATGGCCTCTATTTTAGTACAATCAAAAGATTGGTTTACAAACCCCTCCCCATCCACAACATGGGGACAGATGGAAGCATCATTCATCCCGGGAAAAAACATACAGGCCTGGCTGTTCGCGTCATTATTAGGCAAAACTCACTTCGCTCAGATGTCACCCCCCCATAGTAGCATCCATCAAAACCTGGTCCAAGTTCTCTAAACTTACGAGCACTCACCCCAACCTAGCGACCTGGCCCATTCCTATTGACACGTTGAGACATCTCATTGAATCCTCTTCCTACACGGGATGGAAACACAAAGGTATTGCATACGTCTCAGACATTATTGCCGAGGGTAAAACTAAAACATTCCCCATGCTCTTAAAAGAATACCTTCTCCCACAAACTGATAGGTATCTGTACATTCGCACCCAACACTGCCTTGCCAAGCTCAAATCTCTCTCGTGGAAGATCCCTCAGATAGCTTGGATCTTCTTTAAATCCCCCACAACTAGAAAGAAGGGAATATCCTTGTTCTACAACATTCTGCACCAAAAGACTACCTTTACCAGCTCAGCAGCCCTTGCACGCTGGGAAAAAGATCTAGGACAAACCTTCTCGCTTCTCAAATGGGAGAAGGCCTGTTTATCCACCTACAAAGCCACATGTTGCTCCTCTCTATGGGAACTCGCATTCAAACTAACTCACCGGTGGTATCTGACCCCCGACAGAATGTCTAAGTTTAGCGCAACGCTGTCCGCCTCCTGCTGGAGGAACTGTGGACAGAGTGGTGATTTGATACACACATTCTGGAAATGTCCCAAACTCAAACGTTACTGGCACTCTGTCTTTAACCTTATATCTGCAGTCACTGACATTTCACTAGAAGAATGCCCATCAATGGCTCTTCTATCCCTAGACATCGACCGGCTCCCTAACCCGATGCGGTACATCATAGTACATATACTCCTGGCAGCCCGCCTTAGCATCACAAGGAAGTGGAAGGACCCTGACCCTCCCACGGTGGTAGATGTTATCCGCACCACACAGGAACATTTCATTTACGAGACGACTCTAGCTTTGAAACAGGGGGACAGACTGATGCAGCTCCACTTATGGCAACAGTGGAAGGACTGGACGGAATCCCCTTCCTTTGTCAAAATGTTTAACCTGTAACGTTGATAAATGTCCTACTCGCCCTCCTGACTAACTACCCAACCTATGACCCCCAAACGGGACCTGGTGGGGTGGAATACTCGAGCACAGTCTTGCTCCCTTAGAGGGGTGCTTGAGTGGTTCTGCCCTTCACACGCCCCCCGAGGTTGCACGGTAAGAAACAATATAAGCTTTAATATGAAACTTCACTGCTTCAATAATTCCAAATGTTACCTGGATGGTAGATATATGAATGTTGCTGCACTACTAAGGTTACCAATGTTACAATGACAATCTCTATGTTCCTATTTGTTGCATACTATGTCTATATTGTAAAGCGTTTAGACCGCTTGCTAACTGTTTACATTACTCTGTTTTATGTGAAAATTGACAATAAAAACTATATTTGAAGAAAAAAAAAAAAAAAAGAAAATGAAGGGTAGTTCCACGTATAAAATAAAATTGTTTTTGGTTGTACTGGACCTTTTATATTAGATCATATAGTCCTGCATTTTGCTTGTAAAAGTGGGGAAGTCCTTACGTACATAATATGTTTACACTTACCGGCCACTTTATTAGGTACACCTCTGCAATTGCGTGATAACATAAATTGCTAACCAGCTAATCACATGGCAGCAACTCAATGCATTGAGGGCCAGTTAACACCACATGCAGTCCATTTTTTTTTTGTTATATAGGGGTTATTTACGAAAGGCAAATCAACTTTGCACTACAAGTGCACTTGGAGGTGGAGTCGCTGTAGATCTGAGGGGAAGATCTAAAATTTGGGGAAGCTCTGCTGATTTTATTATCCAATCATGTCCAAGCTAAAATGCTGTTTTTTACTTCCTTGCATGTCCCCCTCGAATCTACAGTGACTGAACTTCCAAGTGCACTTTCAGTGCACTTGTAGTGCAAAGTGGATTTTCCTTTCGTAAATAACCCCTATGATTTTCAGTGGCATAGCTCACGCCAGTGCTTGCAGATCCAGAAAAACAAGTTAACATGCTGCATTTTTCCTGCACTAGACTGTACTGGAACACTGTAAACCGCAACAAAAATGGTTGCGAAAACAGAGGAGGAAAATGCACTGGAACGCATAAAAATCGTGAAAAAACCCCACAGAACACAGAAAAGCATCTGGAACGCATCCGTAGTGTGTATCTATGGTGTGAACTGGCTCTTAGGCATCTAGACGTGGTGAAGACAACTTTCAGATTTGCATCAGATAGGGGAAGAAAGAGGATTTAGGTGATTTTGAACATGGTATGGTTGTTGGTGCCAGACTGAGTACCAGTCTGAGTATTTCAAAAACTGCTGTGATTTTCACGCACAACCATCTCTAGGGTTTACGGAGAATGGTCCGAAAAAGAGAAAATATCCAGTAAGTGGCTGTTATGTGGACAAAAATGCCTTGTTGATGTCAGAGGTCAGAAAAGAATGGGCAGACTGGTTCTAGATGATAGAAAGGCAACAGTAACTTAAACAACAACTTGTTACAACCAAGGTATGCAGAATACCATCTCTGAACGTACAACACCTCAAACCTTGAAGCAGATGGGCTACAGCAGCAGAAGACCCCACCTAGTACCACTCCTGTCAGCTAAGAATTGAGGCTACAATTCCCACAGACTTATCAAAATTAGACAACAGAAGATTGGAAAAATATGGCCTGATCTGACGAGTGTCAGTTTCAGATGGTAGGGTAAAAATTTGGCGTAAACAACATAAACGCATAGATCCATCCTGTCTTGTAACGGTTCAGGCTGGTGGTGATGGTGTAGTGGTTTGGGGGGTATTTGGCCCTTTATGCCCTGTACACATGATCGGAATTTCTGATGGGGTAAATTCCGATGGAATTTTCCAGTCGGAATTTCGTTCAAGCTGTCTTGCATACACACTGTCAGACCAAATTCCAAAACGCGGTAAGGTAAAACACTACGGCGAGCCGAGAAAAATGAAGTTCCATGCTTCCGAGCATGCGTTGACTTGATTCTGAGCATGCATGTTTTTTTCTTCGTCAGAGTTCCACACAGACGATGGGAATTTCCAATAGGATTTTTTTCCATTGGGAAAAAATAATACATGTTCTATTTCTAAACTCTGACTTTTGTGTGTACAAGGCATTAGTACCAATTGAGCATCGTATAAACGCCACGGCCTACCTGAGTATTGTTGCTGACCATGTCCATCCCTTTATGACTACAGTATCCCCATCTTCTGATTGCTCCTTCCAGCAGGATAATGCACCATGTCACAAAGCTCAAATCTTCTCTTCTCTTGAACATGACAATGAGGTCACTGTACTGCAATGGCCTCCACAGTCACCAGATCTCAATAGAGCACCTATGAGATGTGATGGAATGGGAGATTTGCATCATGGATGTGCAGCCGACAAATCTGCAGCAACTACGTGATTCCATCATGTCACTATGGATCAAAATCTCTGAGGAATGTTTCCAACACCTTGTTGAATCTATGCCACGAAGAATGAAGGTAAAAGGGGGTCCAACTCAGTACTAGCAAGGTGTACCTAATAAAGTGTCCGGGGCGTGTATATCTTTAACCATAAAAATGTCCCTTTTCTTGTGGTTGGACCAGTGCCCTCGCTTCCCTTTCTGCAGTTGTCTCCTTTAGCTAGAGACACACATGCGTGCTCGTGATCGGGGCTGAGTGCATCCATTGGAAGGAGCCTGCCACTTCCCTACTCTGAGTCTTTTTATTTATAACCCAGAAGTTGCGGGAATGTTGCACTTTGACCCAGATCCAGTAGCGGTGTCAACGCGCTTAGGTAAGTGTTTGGGGACATGGGGACATTTTTTTACCTTAAAGCAGAGAATGGATTAAATGGTGAAAGGTAAAAAAAAAGAAGCATTTAGTACAAAAGTTTAAAGCCAGGTTCTGTGAATGTGTTATTGCTATAGGTTTACACTGAATGTGTTGCAAGCATTTCTTGCAAACTTTTCTTGCTTATCTCAGACAACATAAGAACAGGAAATCCTTTCATTGCTTTTATCAGAGTTTACAGTCTGAATTCAGGGTGCCAATTCATCCTGCAGATTATTTTAAAACAATCATTACCAACGTCAGTTTACATAGAATGCTGTTAATGTGCTAGGAAGAAATACTTTTTGTTAAAATTCTCAGTTCTTGGGCCAGGAAAAATGATGACATTTTGTGGAACAATACCAATTGTTCATTTTCATAACACACTGTTTACCAGGGATCCCTATAGAATTTATAGCAGCACCCTCGGGATTTACTAGCAACATTTACAAAAGGAAAATACAAAGTTTTATGTCGATCAATTAAATATTGAGAGTTGATGAAACTTAAAGCTGAACTCCAGATACTAAAACGTTCATGTAAAGTGTATGTAAACACTTACATACTGACCTTAGGTGATACACAGAGATGAAACAAATCCTCTTTCATAAGTTGTACCTATTTATCTGCAGTCTTTCCCTCTCTACATCCATTCAAAGTTCAGAATATATAAGATTGTCTGAAATGTCAGCAAAAAGGGGAGCAGAGAGCGAGCAGTGAGGAGAACTCTGAGGCCCCGTACACACGGCCGAGGTTCTCGCTGAAAATCTGCGAGAACCTCGCTGGAATGCACATTCCAGCGAGGACCTCGGCCGTGTGTACGGTCTCAGCGAGCTTCCCGTCGGGAAGCCCGTCGAGCCGAAATAGAGAGCACGCTCTCTATTTCCTCGACGGCCCGCCTGGAAGAATGGCTGGTTGCCATTCCCGACGGGCGGGTCACCGAATCCGACGGCCGGGAGAGAACCTCGACGGGCGGAACGATGTGTTCTGCCCGTCGAGGTTCTCTGCCGTGTGTACGGCACCTGAGAGCTGATTGGAGGGAAACCCCCCACCCTTTTCACACAGCTCACAGGAACAGAGGTAAAGCTGTCAACAGCTGGAGCAGTGGTCAACAGCTGTCCTCAGGGCCCACTAACAAGCCAGGTTTTATGTATTACCTTGGGGAGATGCAGACTAGAATACTGCAATGACTGACCAGAAAATGATATCACCTGTGATGTATTTCAGTTATCTCGCAAACCTGGCCTTTTAGTGGGCCCTAAGGACAGGGTTGATGATCACTGAGCTGGAGGTCCCTCCCCATCACCTTTTTTCTCTTAGTTTCAGGAAAACTTGTCAAAAGTGATTCATTCTGATAGCAGAGGGGCAGAAAGAAATTACAGTTAAAGGAGAAGTCCAGTCTGAGCTCGTTTCGCTGGGCTTCTCCTAAGGGTCACATGAGTGCAATTTGTTTTGTTTTGCACTCCTGTGACCCGTTTTCAGCAGAGTGCGGTCTGAAGTCCACTGTCCGCTGACTTCACACAGATCGGTCCAGGCACCGCATCATCCCGACTCTGACTGGGAGTCTGGATCCACCAGGTGCCTTGACTGATGGTCGTCTCAGCCTCTGAGAATGCTGCTAAGACGCTGAGATGGCCGCTCCTTGTCCCTCCACAGCTCAGTGCTCCAGTGAGCATGAAGGAGCAGAGCAGGAGAGCTGCTGACTGACAGGCAGCAGCTCTCCGCTCGGGGAGCTGAGAGAAACAAACCATTGGTGGTGTGCGATGGCTCAGAACTCAGTGCAAAGGTGGCGTTGGACAGATGCAGCCTTCCGATGCTGCATCCACCTAGGTACGTATGATTATGGGAAAAACGTTTTCCCATACTTCTCTTTTAAAGTAGAACTATGGGCAAAATGTTTTTTTTTTACATTTTGGATACAGTAAGGGAAGAATATAACTCCTGACAGATTATTTTTTTGCCATCTTTGCTTCATTGTTGAGATTTCCCTTCACTTCCTGTCCCTTAGCCAAACAGGAACCCCCATGTCATCAGAGCTAGTGTCCCCATTGGAAGATTTTCCCTCTATTACTGTTCTGGGGACAAACTAACACAATTTGGGATTTTCTTTTAATTTCTCTTTCAATAATACCAGTAAACAGGACAAATAGAGAGGGTGACTCTCCTTAATGGGAGCACAGACAGCAATAAAAACTGACAGAGGTTCAATTCCTCTCCACTCTATCCAAAACAAACAAAAAAGAAATTTTGCCTTTAGTTGTACTTTAATGCCCTTACTTGAGACAAATACAGCCGTGGCCAAAAGTTTTGGGAATTACATAAATATACATTTTCACAAAGTCCGCTGCTTTAGTGTTTTTAGATCTTTTGTCAGATGTTACTATGATATATAATTACAAGCATTTCATAAGTGTCAAAGGCTGTTATTGACTATTACATTACGTTATGCAAATATTTGCAGTGCTGACCCTCCTTTTTCAAGATCTCTGCAATACACCCTGGCATGCTGGCATTGGGCCACATCCTGACTGATAGCCACCCTTTCTTGCATAATCAATGCTTGGAGTTTGTCAGAATTTGTGTGGGTTTTGTTTTTGTTCTCTTGAGGATTGACCAAAAGTTCTCAATGGGATTAAGGTCTGGGGAGTTTTCTGGCCATGGACCCAAAATTCAGATGTTTTGTTCCCCAAGTCACTTAGTTATCACTTTGGCCTTATGGTGAGGCGCTCCATCATGCTGGAAAGGGCATTGTTCATCACCAGACTGTAATTGGATGGTTGGGAGAAGTTGCTCTCGGAGGAAGTTTTTGTACCTTCTTTATTCATGGCTGTGTTCCTAGACAAAATTGTGAGTGAGCCCACTGCCTTGGCTGAGAAGCAACCCCACACATGAATTGTCTCAGGATGCTTTACTGTTGGCATGACACGGGACTGATAATAATGCTCACCTTTTAGTCTGCGGACAAGGTTTTTTCCGGATGCCCCAAAAACACCAGTCCATCCTCCAAAAGTCTTTGCCTCAGGCGGCGTACACACGGCCGAGGTTCTCGGCAGAAACCAGTGAGAACCTCGCTGGGAGCCGCATTCTGCCAAGAACCTCGGCCGTGTGTACGCTCTCGGCGAGCATCCCGTCGGGAATGCCGTCGAGCAGAAATAGAGAGCATGTTCTCTATTTGCTCGACGGCCCGTCGGGATGAATGGCTGGTTGCCATTCCCGATGGGTGGGTCGCCGAATCTGACGGCCGGCAGAGAACCTCGACGGGCGGAACGATGTGTTCTGCCCGTCGAGGTTCTCTGCCGTGTGTACGCGGCTTCACTATGCGTGCAAATGCACTCACACCTGCCTGCTGCCATTCCTGAGCAAGCTCTGCATTGGTGGTGCCCTGATCTGAATTAACTGTAGGAGATGGTCCTGGTTCTTGCTGGACTTTCTTGGGCGCCCTAAAGCCTTCTTTGCAAATGCAGTGAAAATGTTTTGGGATTAAGTTCATTTCTTTCTCGTACATCACGGGACACAGAGCGGCATATTCATTACTATATGGGTTATATGGAGTACCTTCAGGTGTGGACACTGGCAATCTCAAACAGGAAGTCCCCTCCCTATATAACCCCCTCCCCTAGAGGGAGTCCCTCAGTTTTTTCGCCAGTGTCTTAGGTGTTGGTCACGGAATAGCTTTGCTCCACATCCTTGGGATTAAGGGCGGGCTAACCGGATCTGTCCAAGGAGCCTCAGTGCCAAAGTGGACAGTACCCGGGCCCCAAACCGTGGGGTTTTGCCTATAATGCTCCTCTTTGGAGGGCTGGACCCTGGGCCCAGGACTTGGAGTTCATAAAGACCATAAGTTCCTGTTTGCCAGGGTGCTATATAGGTCCAGGACAGTGGGTACCTTCATAGGACCCCAGGGCCTGAAGGTCTATTACGCTACCCACGGAGATGGGAGAAGATTGGATCGTTTTGCTAGACAAACATCCTGCAGCATGGAGCAGGTAAGAGGGGAGCCTGCGGGACTTGGTTCGACAGCAGGCTCTCCGGGGTAACCTAAAAGGGGGGTAGCCTAAGTATGCTCTGCATTGGCAACCTTGCTCACTATGTCTGAGAAGACAGGATGATCTCATTTCCCCATCACTAGGTTCCCCTGTCTAAGAAACAATTGTGTTTGCTAGCTACCTGCTGCTTTCTTCCTAGGGCTAGTAAGGACCCCTATGGGGCCTTTTTGGAGAGTCCTACCTGGCCGGGGGTTTGATTCTGCCGCCTGGTACTGCAGTCCTGGGTCTCCAGCAGCGCGGCTCCTCCATGTTCTTCCTGCTCCGGCATACGCGCGCGTGCACGCGCACGTCTTATAGACGTTTTTCGCGCCGTTCGGAGGGGAGGGCGGGGGGGGGCGTGCCTGCAGCGTCATCAGGGGCGCGCCTTGTGTGCTGTTATAGATCAGCAGGCTATAGTCAGTGCTCAGTCTGAGGCTGATCTGAAAGGGAGAGGACGCAGGACGGCAGAACAGTGACTCCCGGTGGCGGAAGAGGGGTAGTACATGCTGGACTTGGTTCCAATGCTTTTCTGTTAAGCCAAAAAATCCCCCTTTTTGCAACAGGTTGGAGGCTGGCAAACTTAGTTTGGGGTCGCTGTATGTTTTAAAAAAAAAAAAGAGACTTATATATTTAAAAAAAAAAAAAGAAAACATACGGGGCCCCATCAGTTTTTGGGCATTAGTGATCTATTGTCCCCTAAACCCTAGTTTTGTACTCCTGGCCACTACAGTCTGCTGTTGTAGGCGGAGTCCCTCGATTTTGTATTATGGCTTCCAAAGGTTCGGGGTCAAAGGGTACAAAAAAGACCAAAAAACAAAGGGGTTCCCCCTCTGATTCTGATGATATGCCGATACTTTCCCCGCAGCTTATTCCCATGAAGGTCACCTTGGATGAGCCATTGGGGGGGTCTGGTGCTGAGGCTGGCCCAGATCAGCCCAGCCCTGTGTTTATCACAGAGGAGATGCTAGCTGTATCCCTAGGGGGGCTAGAAGAAAGATTGGCAGCGATGATCGCTAGCTCTATTCCTGGCAAGAAACGGGCTAGATCCCCATCACCAAAAGGTGTATCCTCAGATGCTGAAATTCTCTCTCTGGAGGAATTGGAATCGCAGGAGGATCAACTAGACCTGAACCAAGAGGGTTCAGGGATTGAGGGATCTACCTCTGAGGAACCATTTTCAGACTCCCAGACAGAGAGACTGTGGGTGCAGTCTTTGACGGACATGGTCCGCTCGGCATTTAATTTACCATTGACAGAGCCTCAGGTTCCTGCGGTATCCTCTCTGGGCTCTTTGAAAGCTCCTTTAAGCAACGCAGTTTTTCCGGTCCATCCTCTCTTGGAGGAATTGATCTTTCAGGATTGGGTACGACCGGACAGGATTTTTCTGCCGCCGAAGAGATTTGCGGTCATTTACCCTATGGAGGAAAAATTCTCGAAGAGGTGGAAGCTCCCAGTGGTGGATGCAGCCATCTCATGTGTGAATAAATCACTAACTTGCCCGGTGGAAAACATACAAATGTTTAAAGATCCGGTTGATAAACGGTTAGAGACACTTTTAAAAGCATCCTTTGCTACGGCAGGAGCAGTGGTACAGCCAGCTGTGGCTGCGATTGGAGTTTGTCAGGCGTTAAAGGACCAGACAAAAGAAATGCTAAAAGACATGCCTACCCAACAGGCAGAAGAGTTTTCTGACATTCCCAGAGCTCTGTGTTTTGCGGTAGATGCTATAAAGGATTCCATCCAGCAGGCCTCTCGTTTATCACTATTTTTGGTGCACATGAGAAGGCTCTTATGGTTGAAGAACTGGGCGGCGGAGCCCCCATGCAAAAAGCTTCTGGCAGGGTTTCCCTTCCATGGAGGACGACTCTTCGGAGAGGATCTGGATAAATATATTCAGACTATTTCAAGTGGCAAAAGTACCCTTTTACCAGTCAAAAAGACATTCCGGGGTCCTACATTTAAAAGGCAGCTCTTTCCTGTCTCAGGGCCCTCAAATTCCAGGCAGTATCGACGGCCGCCTGCGCGATCCAACTTTAACAGTAGATCGCAGGGACAGGCCCCTGGGGGTAAGAGACCATGGTATCGCAAGCCGACAAAACCAGCCCCTAAGTCTGCCTTATGAAGGGGCGCCCCCACTCTCGCGGGTGGGGGGAAGGCTTCGTTTCTTCTCAGAAGTTTGGGAAGCCAAGATCCCCGACAAATGGGTCCGGGCGTCTGTAACCACAGGCTACAGACTGGAGTTTCTAAAGTTTCCTCCGCCTCATTTTCAAGAGTCAAGGCTACCAAAGGATCCAGCAAAGAAGGCCTCGATGCTGGCAGCTTTGGATCACCTGCTTTGCCAGGACGTGATAATAGAGGTGCCAGCCCAAGAACAGGGGCTAGGTTTCTATTCCAATCTCTTTGTCATACCAAAGCCCAACGGCGATGTCAGGCCAATCTTGGACCTAAAGAGTTTAAACGTTTACCTAAGGGTTCGTTCCTTCCTGATGGAATCCATCCGGTCAGCAGTCGCCACGCTCCAGAGGGACGATTTTCTGGCTTCCATAGACATAAAGGATGCTTACCTTCATGTACCAATCTTTCAGTCGCATCAAAGATTTTTACGCTTCGCGGTGGGGCAGCGACACTTCCAATTCAGGGCGCTCCCCTTCGGGCTAGCCACGGCCCCCCGGGTATTCACGAAGATCCTAGCCCCAGTTTTGGCCAATCTAAGGATCCAAGGGGTCACAGTCCTAGCATACTTGGACGACCTTTTAATCATAGATCACTCACGGCCGTGTCTGCAACAGGCAGTAAACCTCACGGTTCAGTACCTCGAAAGGTTCGGCTGGGTCCTAAACTGGGAAAAGTCAGCGTTCCAGCCTACAAAGCAGTTGGAATACCTCGGCATGAGGTTAGACACAGAACAGCAAAGGGTGTTCCTGCCCCTTGTAAAGATCGAGGCTATCAAGGGGTTGGTTCAGTTGGTTCTAAGCAAGAAAAAACCAACTATTCGCCTGTGTATGCGATTACTAGGCAAGCTAGTGGCCACGTTCGAGGCAGTACCATACGCTCAGATCCACACTCGCGTCCTACAGGCAGCCATTCTAGCAGCCTGGGGCAAGAGAGCACATGCCTTGGAGTCCCCTTTGACGCTATCATCAAGGGTCCGACAAAGCCTGGCCTGGTGGTTGAACCCTCAGAATCTTCTAAAGGGAAGGTCCTTCAGCCCCGTTGTCTGGAAGGTAGTTACCACAGATGCCAGCCTGGCAGGCTGGGGGGGCGGTCTTGGAGGGGTTCTCTCGCCAGGGAACTTGGGCGGAAGCAGAGAGGCAGCTACCCATCAATGTCTTGGAGATCAGAGCTGCTCGCCTAGCCCTCCTGGCATGGACTTCCAGATTACAGGGGTCCCCGGTGAGAATCCAGTCAGACAATGCCACAGCGGTGGCATACATAAACCACCAAGGGGGAACCAGGAGTCAGGCCGCTCAGAGGGAGGTGAGCTTGATTTTTCAGTGGGCAGAGGTTCATGTACCCTGCATTTCGGCGATATTCATTCCCGGAGTGGACAACCTGCAGGCAGACTTCTTAAGTCGCCAGATTCTGTCGCCGGGGGAGTGGTCTCTGCATCCCCAGGTCTTTCAGACAATCTGCCAGAAGTGGGGAATGCCAGACGTAGATATAATGGCATCCAGGTTCAACAAGAAACTAGACAGGTTCGTGTCTCGAGCGAGGGACCCTATGGCCTGCGGAACCGATGCGTTGGTTTGCCCTTGGCATCAATTCAAACTTCTATATGCATTCCCTCCGCTACAGTTACTTCCTCGCCTGTTGCGCAGGATCAGAGTGGAGCACAAGCCAGTCATTCTAGTAGCTCCAGCTCGGCCCCGGAGGACATGGTACTCACTAGTCCTGAAGATGGCAGTGGGAGACCCTTGGACTCTTCCTCTACGACCAGACCTACTCTCACAAGGCCCGATCCTCCACCCTACATTACAGCGTCTAAATTTGACGGCCTGGAGGCTGAATCCCTGATTCTCAGGGTAGAGGTCTGTCTAGGCAGGTAATTCCTACCCTGATTAGGGCTAGAAAGCCGGCCTCCAGGGTGATTTATTACAGGGTGTGGAGGAACTACGTAGGCTGGTGTGAATCCAAAAGATGGAATTCCCGCAAATATACCATTGATAGGGTGTTAAGTTTTCTCCAGCTAGGAGTGGATAAAGGCCTGGCATTAAGCACAATCAAGGGACAGATTTCAGCTCTGTCAGTGTGGTTTCAGAGGCCGCTGGCCACCCACTCGCTGGTAAAGACCTTCATACAGGGGGTCTTGCGTATTAATCCTCCTGTCAAGTCACCAATTTGTCCATGGGACTTAAATCTTGTCCTGTCCACACTACAGAAACAACCCTTTGAGCCGTTGGCTGAGATTCCTTTAGTTTTACTGACAAGAAAGTTGGTATTCTTGGTCGCCATAGTTTCGGCCAGGAGAGTGTCAGAGTTGGCAGCCTTATCTTGTAAGGAATCATATCTCATTCTACATAAGGACAGGGCAGTTCTCCGGCCCCATCCTGCCTTTCTACCAAAGGTTATATCCAATTTTCACTTGAACCAGGATTTGGTACTTCCATCCTTCTTTCCGAAACCCACATCTAGAAAGGAGGGGTTGCTGCATACCTTGGATATTGTCCGGGCCATGAAGGCCTATCTTAAAGCTACAGAAAAGATCCGGAAAACAGATGTGTTGTTCGTTCTACCAGATGGCCCCAAGAAGGGGCAGGCAGCTGCAAAATCCACCATCTCGAGATGGATTAGACAATTAATCATTCAGGCCCACGGTTTGAAGAGGTTGCCTCCTCCTTTGTCGGTAAAGGCCCATTCTACCAGGGCCATGGGCGCCTCCTGGGCAGCACACCATCAGATCTCTATGGCTCAGATATGCAAGGCGGCGACGTGGTCATCAGTCCACACGTTTACAAGGTTTTATCAATTAGACGTGAGAAGGAATGCGGATTCAGCCTTTGGGCAGGCAGTACTACAGGCTGCGGTTTAAGATCCTCGGGATCAGGGGCACCCTTGGTTGTAAAAAAGAAAAAAAAAAAGTTTTTCTAGACTAAGTTGGATTTATTATTATTATTTGAGTATACCTCTAAATTAAATCTCTTTGAGAAGATGTCTCCCTCCCCTCATTAAAGCATTGCTTTCGGACATCCCATATAGTAATGAATATGCCGCTCTGTGTCCCGTGATGTACGAGAAAGAAAAAGGGATTTTTAAATACAGCTTACCTGTAAAAATCCTTTTCTTGGAGTACATCACGGGACACAGAGCTCCCACCCCTCTTTTGGGGAACATTTTTGGGAGGCATACTGCTTGCTACAAAACTGAGGGACTCCCTCTAAGGGAGGGGGTTATATAGGGAGGGGACTTCCTGTTTGAGATTGCCAGTGTCCACACCTGAAGGTACTCCATATAACCCATATAGTAATGAATATGCCGCTCTGTGTCCCGTGATGTACTCCAAGAAAAGGATTTTTACAGGTAAGCTGTATTTAAAAATCCCTTTTTTCATGGCAAACAGAGACTTGGCAATTAATTGCACTTCATCTGATCACCCTTCTTAAAGGGGTTGTAAAGGTTTGTTTTTTATTTTCTAAATAGGTTCCTTTAAGCTAGTGCATTGTTGGTTCACTTACCTTTTCCTTCGATTTCCCTTCTTTGTCTGAATTTCTCACTTCCTGTTCCTCCTCAGTAAGCTTGCCCCCATCATCCGAGCCGTTCTGGCTGGGGATTAGTCAGCGTGCTCACCCCCTCCCTTGGGACTACATCCCTGCGGGGGATAAACTGTCCAATTTGACTGTTGACTTTCATGTCACTGTAGTTTGAACCGGCACTTAACCACTCACCGCCATGCTCCTGCAGATATACTGCGGCAGGGCAGCAAAGGCAGGCTCAGTCATGTAGTATATAATATAGATGTCAGTGATAGTGAACCTTGGCACCCCAGATGTTTTGGAACTACATTTCCCATGATTCTGCTGCACTCTGCAGTGCAGTGGAGCATCATGGGAAATGTAGTTCCAAAATATCTGGGGTGCCAAGGTTCACCATCACTGATATATGTGATTGAGCCTGTTCAGGGTTAGGAGGCCTGTGGTTTCTGTGTCTGTCCGACACAGTGGATACTGGATACTGATCATGATATCTGGGTATCATGTGATCCCTATGATTGGGCATAGCGATCACATGAAAACAATGTAAACAGCCTGTCATAAATGGCTTTCCATTCATTAACAACTTGCTTACTGTTGTGATCTATGATCCCAAAGCAATCACATGGTACCCTGCTACCTGTACCATGTGATTAACATAGCCAATCAGATTACAACCATAAGCAAGCTGTTCATGAATGACAGCTAAAACTATTGCTTACATAGTGACCATCACTGTATAAGCAATAACAATGTAGAGTAGTACAGTGTCACTAAGGTGACAGGATGTAAACAAAAATGTTAGAAAATAAAAAAAAAAATGTTAAAAAAAAGAAAATAAAAGTTTATGGGCCAGTTCACACCAGACACAGTTCTGTTCCGTTCCGTGTGCTTTTTTTCTGCACTGAACATGCATGCACAGTGTTTTCCATGTATTCCAATGGCTCTAGTTCACAGCATGCAGTCAGTTTCCAGTCAGTTTTCAGTGACTGCACTGTGTGAACTAGAGCCATTGGAATACATAGAAAACACTGCTCGTGCATTTTGTGCAGAAAAAAAGCACGCGGAACTGCGTCTGGTATGAACGAGCACTAAAAAGTTATTGTTTTTTTTACATACTGTCACCAGCCAGTATCCCTAATGACTTCAACACTAGTCATATGATGACGCTATAATGCACTGGTTACAGTATGTAAAAATATATAAAGAAAATGTAATATCTACATTTTCCAAAAAATGGTGACAAAAAAATACAACTTCAAAAAACTTTCGATACTTCTTACTAAATTCCTCAGACTGCCTACTTTCCAAAAAGAAGCAAGAAATGAGGCCATCCGTACTTCAGTATTGATCAGTTTTCACATGCTCAGAGAGTGCCCTTATTCTGGTCAGTGTCTTTGTACAATTATTTCTCTAAAGACATTTATTGGTCTTCTAGTTCCCAGTTTCTATTTGATAGTCAGTCACACTTCTCATTTTATAGTCAGTTCCATGTCGAAACAAACAGTGCCCTGTGTTTAATGCGTTTAAAAATGTGCAATATAAAACTGTGCCATATAATGTTATTTAATCCACAATTGTGCACCAAATTCTATAGCCCCCGTTAGATAATAATGCAAACATCACCTAGCTGCCTGTTCTGCTTCCTTTGCAGCTGCATGATCCAAAATAGCTCTGTTTTCCCTTGTTATGTAATCCTTCAGACGGTCATGCTTTGGACAATCTAATGCCGCGTACACGCGATCGGAAATTCCGAAAAGAAAACCGCGGATTTTTTTCCGACGGAATGTTGGCTCAAACTTGTGTTGCATACACACAGTCACACAAAATTCTGACTGCCAAGAAAGCGGTGATGTACAACACTACGACGAGCCGAGAAAAATGAAGTTCAATGATCCTGAGCATGCGTCGAAGCATGCATGTTTTTTTTGCGCTTTGGAATTGCATACAGATGATCAGAATTTCCCACAAGAACTTTTCTTGTCAGAAAAATTGAGAACCAGCCCTTAAATTTTTGCTGTCAGAAATTCCAACAGAAAAAGTCAGATGGAGCCAACACACTGTCGGAATTTCCGACCAAAAGCTCACATTGGACTTTTCTTGTCGGAATTTCCGATCGTGTGTACGCGGCATTAGTGTTTCTTTCTGAGCTACCAGACCTCGGGAAGATGTTTTCATTACTTAAGGCATTGTACACTTCAAATCAAGTTATAGTTCCTGTGTTGCTTGTTTGCCTTAATTAGTGATGAGCTCATATGTTGTGGCAGCAATGTGTAGTGTCATAGCTGATCGATTCACCTGTGTCCATGTATTCATTCACCTAGCTTGCCCTGTTCGCTAAAGGGACAGGCACATTTTTGTTCCAGGCTCCAGGCATCATTCAGATATCCCCACTCAAAAGTCCAGGATGTCATATGATGTCCTTGGATGTGATGTGGTTCAATACAGACTTTACTAGCACTTTAATGCAGGGAATGCATTTCGATAGAAAACTTCTTGACTTTAGAACCATTTTAAGCTCTCACCTGGATTAGTGCTAGACTGAGAGACCCAGGGATTGTGGGATATATCGTTTCTTCACAGGAAATGTTAGTTCTCAGACTGCAGACAGGGGTCATGCATTAACCTTTGCATCAAAAATGTTTTATCTTGCCACCTCTGATGATGTCAGTTGATGAAGAAAGAAATGCGTGCAGGATCTGATGCTTGATGACATAAGCACGCTATTAGCCACAGCTATCTTTACATGCTTGTTTGGAATGCAGTTTTAACCAGACTTGTTGTAAATACACTAAAGCTTTAAACTTAATTTAAACGTTCTTCACTATGTGAATGAGAGATTGCGAGTCCTATAATCTGGATTGTTCTGTCGGTGGTCTGGGAGGTTGTTTCAAAACGCCCTGTCGGGTGTCCGGAAGTGATTGGAGGATTCGCTATGGTTACTCTCCCAGTTGGCCACTCTATAATCTGAGGGCATTTTATCTGGTAAGGAGACCCGCTGTGAGCACGGTGGGGTGGTGTGCTTCTCCTGTGCACTGAAGATTGGTGCGGGGATCTTTCACTCACTTCTTGCAATATATAAGGCTGCATTCACACCTGAGCATTTTGTCGCCTGAAGCATGAAGCTCCAAAACGCTAGAGGGGAAAAAATACATTATTCTCAATGGAGATGGTTCACATCTCCACTTCAAAACGCCTAACGCCGAACGCCTGAAACTCAAACAAATTCTGGACCCTTTTTTGTCACTCGAATTGAGCGTATTTGGGCGTTTTTCTGTTTTTAGCAATGGTGACCCTAGACCTGTCCAAATTTGCGACAAAACGCGGTAAAAACGCCACAAAATCGCGGCAAAACGCTACGCTCAGGTGTGAATGCAGCCTTAACGTTTCCTGAATAAGTAATCTTGTGTGTAATATATTATTATTGTTTGCATTTTATAGCGCTGCGTTTTTAGGTTTTTATGTTTTATCTTGACCTGTGTACAAAAAAGAACAAATGCAACACTAACATATTTTGTTATTATGTCTGAGTGAAAAGTAACTCTAGTAGTGTGTCACCTAGTGGTGTATCTTATGACCTAATTCCGGGACAAATTTCTGCAAGCATGAACAGAGTCATATGCTCAGGTTATGCTGAGTGTGCCTTTGTCAAGGCAGTGACTGGCTAAAGTACAATTAAGAAAGTATATTATATTTTTAAATTTTTGCTATAATAGATATTTAAATATAAATATCCCCCAAAAATATATAAAAAAAAAATGTTTTTTTCCTCAGTTTAGGCCGATACGTATTTTTCTACCTATTTTTTGTAAAAAAAAAATCGCAATAAGCGTTTATCGATTGGTTTGCGCAAAATTTATAGCGTTTACAAAATAGGGGATAGTTTTATTGCATTTTTATTAATAATTTTTTTTTTACTACTAATGGCGGCGATCAACAATTTTTTTTCGTGACTGCGACATTATGGCAGACACATCGGACAATTTTGACACATTTTTGGAACTATTGTCATTTTCACAGCAAAAAGTGCTATACAAATGCATTCTTTACTGTGAACATGACACACACCTCTCCCCGTACTTCAGCTCCGGTGACCGATCGGGTCCGCGGTCACGGAGCTTCGGACCGTGTCGCGTGCGCGCGTGACCCCAAGGCTGGACATAATGATCCGTAAAATACCTGCTTATACAGTGCCTTGAAAAAGTATTCATACCCGTTGAAATTTTTCACATTGTGTCATGGTACAACCAAAAACGTAAATGTATTTGTGATAGACCAGTCCTCAAATTTTCCAATTACATTTTTTAGAGTGGAAAATGAGGGCTGACGGGGAGTTGGGCTGCCTGGGAGAAGGGGGGGGGGGGGTAAGCACCAACGGCAGAGTTGATTGGGAGCCGTTCTCTTAGCGATCGCCCCGGGGAAGAGAGCATGGAGGAATAGAAGAGCAGCGGGATCACAGAGCGCGGATAGGCAATTGTAATGTAAGCTGTACTAGCTTTCTATCCTGCTCTGCGATCCCACGGCTCTCCTCTTATGCCATTCATGATCCGGCCGCCCTCTCTCTTCCTCTGCCCAGGTGAGGCTGCATTGGTGGGCACCGTAAGGCTGCAATGGTGTGCACAGTGAGGCTGCAATGGTGGGCTCAGTGAGGCTGCAATGGTGGGTACAGTAAAGGTTGCAATTGTGGGCACAGTGTGGCTGTGATGGTGGGCGCAGTGAGGCTGCAATGGTGGACACAGTGAGGCTGCAATAGTGGGAGCAGTGTGGCTGCGATGGTGGGCGCAGTGAAGCTGCAATGGTGGGCACAGTGTGGCTGCAATAGTGGGCACAGGTGAGGCTACAATGGTTGGCACAGATGAGTCTGCATTGATGGGCACCGGTGAGGTTGTGCCGAGGGGTACTGATAAAGTTGTTGTTAATATTTATTTTTGTAACTTAGTTCTGCATAAAACATTTAAAGGGGTTGTAAAGGAATTTTTTTTTTTTTCATAATAAGCATCCTTTACCTGCAGACATTCCTTTTTTCACTTCCTCATTGTTCGTTTTTGCTCAGAAGTTGCTCTATTTCTTCGCTGTTCTGTTCACTTCCTGCTTGTCTGATTTTACTGACCACTGTGAAGGGAGGCTTTACTGCGGTGGTCAGTGACCTGCTCGCCCCCTCCTGGGAACTACATCTGTGTGGCAGGACGCTCTCTACGTGTTAGAGACTTCAAGGAGGTGTGAATTACTGGGCGTGCCGCAATGCATAATGGGAAATGTAGTTCTTACATGAACGAGCGCCGCAAACCAGGAAGTGAATGAGAGAACAGAAACTAGAACGCCAGAGGTGATATAAATTAAGGAATTTAATAGGTATTTACTCGTTTGTTAACAGAATCATTACACTATTCTGTCTGTCTACCTTACAGACATTCATTTTAGGCAAAAAATTGTTTTCCTTTACAACTCCTTTAAGTGTAATTTCATGAGATAATTTATGAGCGTGTGTTTAGGGGTGGAATTAGGGACAGGGTAGAGGTTGGGTGGGTCAACTGGTGGTGAGTAACCATTGAGGCCTGGCTGGTTATGAGGAAATATTAGGGGAACAAATACGTACATAATATGTACAAATACATATGTGCCACGTTTTGTTGGTCTAAATAAAATCCCAATAAAATACGTTCACGTTTTCAGTTGTAACATGACTACTTTCAAGGCACTGTAGATAATGATACATAATATTACTAGTATTTTATTTCCCCCTTCGTTTATACGTAACTTAGAAACTGGCCGTGTGGAGGCTCTCCAGCAGTTTTCCCAATGAGAAAACCGCAGAGAATCACGACGGGAAAATTTAGAACATGCTCAAAATTTTTCTCGTATTGAATCTCAGCGTTTTTTTGCTCGTCAGTTTTCCCATAGGGAAACACTGCTAGGGAGCCTACACATGGCCGGTTTTCTTGACCAAGAGAAAACCTGTCAGGAAAAGTGGCCGTGTGTACACTGGGAAAAGGGACTGTGACAGAACCCACTGTCACTGTATGTCTTGGAAAGGATTGTGGGCGTGCCTCCTACCGACAGACTATGGGCCAGAAATATACTGGAGACCTGAAGCTGGCATTATTGTGATGTAATGTAATGTTACAGCCCTACACCCCCCACCCCCCCTCCTCTTGTTGCTGGACACAGACAATGGAGAGTGGACTGCAGACGTCTCTCCGCAGGGGGTGTGTATTGAGAAGCTAGGCTGCCTGCTTACCATAATCTCATTAGGTTTCTGTACACTGTTTCAATGTCCAAATGTTCTGTTCCCATTTATTGTTCCTTGTCCCACTTCCCTCAGACAAGGCAAAGGGGAGTGTCCCTTACTGTGTGTAAAACTGTATAGTTTGGATTTTAATAAACAGTTAAGCTCTGGATGTGTAACCCTCAACATGTGTGGATTGTCTCGTGATTGAGGGGTTAAGGGCTGGTTATGGCGAATCTGCAGGCTGCGGGTGCGTTTGGAGGACAGGAGACACAGGTCTGGCGGATGTGCCCAGCAGGGGTACTTGAGGTCCGTCACAGTGGTGGCAGCGGTGGGATGTCTCCTGCAGTCCAGGACATCCAAACCACCACCAGGATTCAAGATCTGGGCAGCTGCCGAGGAGCGATACGGGGACCAGCCAGCATGAGAGCGGAGTTCGGGAGGAGGCTGCAAGGCATGCGGAAGAAACATCGGGGACCAGTGACAGAGCGCACCATGCTCGGCTGGGAGGATGTGATCCGCCGGCAACTCTGGCATGAGGCGCTAAGCTACGAGCGGCGCCAGCAGGGGAAGATCCTTCCCTCCTCCTCAGAGATGTACTGGACGCAGTACTGTGCGCGAGAGGTGTTCCTGAGGGAACGACCGCGAGATGATTGGAAGACGGAGCTCAGAAGATTGGTCCAGGAGGAGATGAAGCTAGACGCCAGCTACAGAGCCCTCCGGTGGTTCGCGGCTCAACTTTGGCCAAGTACAGCAGATGGCAGCCCAACAGAAGGCGTTGGCTATGGCGGCGTGGGGCTGCTCCATCAAAAAATGTACGGAGACCCAGACTTTGGGAGCGATGAGGAGTGGCGGTGGGAAAACATCTTGGACTTCCGAGATGAGGTGCTGGACCTCCCTGTAGAGGCATGTGACCTGGGGGAATTGGAGTTCCTGGTTGAGCAGGAATTTGAGCTCGAAATTGCATACAAGCGGCTGTTTGATGGTGATGAGCAGCCTGGCATGGCTCCTGTTACCTGGGACTGTCCTGGAGAAATAGCAGACAGTCACAAAGATGAGCAAATGGGGCCAGGGGTGACCCTACATTTTCCTGTCCTAACCGCAATGGAAGAAGCGGCAATGATACAGAGGGCACTGCGAGCGCTAGAATGCCGGAACGCACCGGAGGTCCCCCAGGCAGTGAGACAAGCTAATAGCATCAAGGTCTCAGAAAGTGGAGTTGAGACAGGCGCTGGAAGGCTGGAAAATGGTGATCAGCAGCAAGTCCAGAGTATCTCATCTGGGGCCCCAGCAGAAGCGCTGGCTACAGGGCAGAGTGCCCCTGGCATCTGTCCAGCATCAGAAAAAGAGTTGGCTCCGGAGAGTCCGAGAGATGACCTGCGTGAGCTGTTTCCCCAACTGCAGATATCTCCACCTGGAGTAGAGGAAGCAATTCTCCCTCCCCAGCAATTGGACACTACCCCAATGTTCATCCCCCCAGCAGAAGCGTTGGCTATGGAGCAGAGTGCCACTATAATCTGCCTAGCATCAGAAAAAGAGTTGGATCCGGAGAGTCTGAGAGATGACCTGCGTGCGCTGTTTCCCCAACTGCAGATATTCCCACCGGGAGTAGAAGAAGCAATTCTCCCTCCACAGCAATTGGACACTACCCCAGTGGTTCTCTCCCCAGCAAAAGCGTTGGCTATGGAGCAGAGTTCTGATGGTCCCTGCCCAGCCCTCAGTATGTTTTTGGAGGGTTTGGGAGACAGCCCCTGTCAGAAGTCACCCCAAGGGCTGGTCACAGAACCGGCAGGGGAGAAAACCCTTCCCCCTCTCCAGCAGCTGTACCCAACATTTTCATATGTCTCCCCGGCAGAAGCGCTGGCTACAGGACAGAGCGATGATGGTCTCTGCCCAGCATCAGAACAAGAGATGAAGAACCCAGGAGATAGTCCCTGCAAGATACCTTCTCAGCGGCTGGTAACTACACCACGAGAAAAGCAAGTACCTTTGCCTCCCCAAATGCATAGCCCTACCAGCCTATGTTCCCTACCAGCTGAAGCGCTGGAAGCAGGGCAGAGGATTATTCAGCTTCCCCCAATATCTGCAACCCCCCCCAGGATCAGAGGAGTGCAAACAACTGTTCCCACTCTGCAGCGGCTGTTTTTATTCCCGGGAGACCGTCTGTGCGGTTTTGCTCCCCAGCGCAAGAGTCATACTTTTACTTTTCCTGTTTGCCTGGGGTGGAAGTTTGTGACTAACGCAGGTCCAGACCAGTTGGGGGTCAGGAACCTGGTTAGTCTGTTTTTAAAAGGGGAGAAATGTGACAGAACCCACTGTCACTGTATGTCTTGGAAAGGATTGTGGGCGTGCCTCCTACCGACAGACTATGGGCCAGAAATATACTGGAGACCTGAAGCTGGCATTATTGTGATGTAATGTAATGTTACAGCCCTACACCCCCCACCCCCCCTCCTCTTGTTGCTGGACACAGACAATGGAGAGTGGACTGCAGACGTCTCTCCGCAGGGGGTGTGTATTGAGAAGCTAGGCTGCCTGCTTACCATAATCTCATTAGGTTTCTGTACACTGTTTCAATGTCCAAATGTTCTGTTCCCATTTATTGTTCCTTGTCCCCCTCCCCTCAGACAAGGCAAAGGGGAGTGTCCCCTACTGTGTGTAAAACTGTATAGTTTGGATTTTAATAAACAGTTAAGCTCTGGATGTGTAACCCTCAACATGTGTGGATTGTCTCGTGATTGAGGGGTTAAGGGCTGGTTATGGCGAATCTGCAGGCTGCGGGTGCGTTTGGAGGACAGGAGACACAGGTCTGGCGGATGTGCCCAGCAGGGGTACTTGAGGTCCGTCACAGGGACCAAGGCGGTCCTTGGTTTTCCCATCGGTTTCTCGGCGGTGTTTTCACTGCGGAGAAACTCGATCGTGTGTACGTGGCATGAGAGTTGGTAAGCTGCAATACAATTAGGCAGCGTATACACGATCGGTCCAACCCGATGAGAATGATCCGACGGACCGTTTTCATCGGTTTACCGCTGAAGTGGCCTGATGGTCTGATGTGCCTACACACCATCAGTCCAAAATCCGATCGGGTCAAAACGCGGTGACGTAGAACACAACGATGTGCTGAAAAAACGAAGTTCAATGCTTCCAATCATGCGTCGACTTGATTCTGAGCATGCGCAGGATTTTGGTCCGATGCTTTTGCGTACTAACCATCGGTTTGGTCCCATGGTCAGGCGTCCATCGGTTCGATTTTAAAGCAAGTTTTAAAACTTTGGTCCGACGGACGACGGTCCGATGGGCAGTACACGCGCTCGGTTTGGACCGATGAAACTGGCCTTGAGGCCAGTTTCATCGGGAAAAACCGATCGTGTGTACGTGGCCTAAATGTTTGTTTTTTAGTTTAATACTGCTTTAACAAATCTATGGAAACTTCCTGTGTGAAATGTAAGTAGGTACATGACATATGTTCAGATTTTGTAGGTTTGATTTACGTTTTGTGTGCCAGTGATCTCAGTACATTACCTGTTAGGGCACCTGGACAGAACGTATCATTGTGTGGGAAGGGCCTGTCATCAAAGTCTTCAGATCTGATTAGATCACCGTGACATGCAAAACAAGACAGATCAGCAAAACAGTTTGATCTAAATATAACTCAGTTTCCTTTTTATTCAGTTTTCAGGACTTCATATTCAATGGCAGGGAAACTAGTGAGCAGGAAGTTGAAATGAATTCAGAAATTGTCCTTGAAGAATACCTCTATAAAAGATCACAGCAGAAGAAGTGGACATCACCTGTAAACTACAAGGAAAGATTATTTGTGCTCACCAACTCCAGATTAACCTATTATGAAGGTCGTTCTGAGGTAAGGTGGAAATGTGGGCTATCTTCCTTTAAGTGGAACTATAATTCAGATTCTTTAATCCAGGTATTTATAGGGGGTTATTTACAAAAGGCAAATCCACTTTGCACTACAAGTGCAAACTACAAGCGCAAAGTGCACTTGATATTGCACTGAAAAAAATAAAAAAAGCAGTACAGATTGTCCCAGTATTGTAACCTTCTCTTTGACAATGCACATGCGTTCCAGCATCTAATGCCCCGTACACACAATCCAAATATCGTACAACTTTTTTCGCTTAATAGTCACAAGTAGAAATTAAATAGGTTATTAAAGTCACGAAAATTCTCGTACGACAAAAAAAAAAATTGAAAGTGATGTCATGTGTTGTAATGTATTTGTATTGTATTTTCGGACGACAACTGTACTGACAAAACGAAAATCGTACGATCTGGTATCGTACGAGAACATTTTCCATGCATGTTCGATAAAATAATAATCGGATGAACTGTCATGATCGGCTCTCGAATGCTCTGTACTATCGATCCGATTATCGTACGATTCTTTCTCGGGCGACATTTTTCGTACAATATTCGGATCGTGTGTACGAGACATAAGCAATGCCAGAATAAGGAATTCAATTTTCTCAGGTGATGTTGTTACTTCCCTGGCCTTCTTGTGAGGATTCTTCTCCTGGACAACCTTTCAAGTCTGCCTTTATAGGAGGAATTGCCCAATAGGGAACTGTAAAAACACCTCCTGTTCTTGGGAAACTAACAGTTTTCACCATTAACCACTTCAACCCCAGAAGAATTGGCTGCTCAATGACCAGGCTGCTTTTTGAGATAAAGCACTGCGTCGCTTTAACTGACAATTGTGCGGTCGGCGACGCTGTACCCAAACAAAATTTACGTTTTTTTCCCACAAATAGAGCTTTCTTTTGGTGGTATTTGATAATTTCTGCGTTTTTTTTTTTTTTGCGCTATAAAAAAAAAAGCAACAATTTAGAAAAAGAAAACGCAATATTTTGTACTTTTTGCTGTAATAAATAGCCCCAATTTTTTCCTCAGTTTAGGCCTATACGTATTCTTCTACTTTTTTTTTGGTAATAAAAATTGCAAAAAGCGTATATTGATTGGTTTGCGCAAAAGCTATAGCGTCTACAAAATAGGGGATAGATTTATAACATTTTTATTATTATTATTATTTCTGCAACATTATGGCGGGCATATCGGACACTTTTGATACATTTTTTGGACCATTGGAACTTATACAGCAAACAGTGCTATAACTATGCACTGATTAATGTAAAAATGTCACTGGCAGGGAAGGGGTTAACAGGGGGCGATCAAGTGGTTAACTGTGTTTCCTATGTGTGTATTCTAACTGTGGGGGGATAGGACTGACTATGAGATGAGAGATTGTGGTTCCCAGCTTGTAGGAACTCACAATCTCTCTCTCCTCTCAGAACAGAACTTCCCTGTTCTGCCTCTCGTGTCCACGGTCGCTCGTGGCCGGCAATCATTGCGACCGCCGGTCACGAGCATCGGCACCACCGCTGTGCAGCAGGCGCACGCCTGCTATCCCACTTAAAGGGACCAACGTACAGCTACGATGGTTCGCGGGATCGTGCCAACCTGCCGACGTATAGTGGTTAAACATGGTTTCAGTGTCAAGTGGGAAGCTTCAGAAGAAATCAGTACACATGCCTTAGAACAGGGTTTACAAACTACAGCTCATGGGCCACTTCCAGCCCACCAAGTGATTTTATCTGGCCCCCATCTAGGGTCAGCGACATATCCTCAGATTAAGGATTCAGATCACTTGGTCTCCACTTTAACCCCCAAAGCCCCACTGATCACTCTCTCTGATGTAAGGGTGGCTCTGATGATGACCCTGATATTAGGGAAGGGCTCTGATGGGGACCCAAATGAAAGAGGGACGCTCTGATGTAAGGAGCGATGCTGATGGGGACCCTGATGTAAGGGGGGATTCTAATGGGCACCCTGATGTAAGGGTGGAATCTGATGGGGATCCTAATATAAGGGGGGGCCCCAATGTAAGGGAGGACTCTGATTGGGGCCCTGATGTAAGAAGGTACTTTGATGTGTAAAGAGGGCTTCTGATGTGAAGCAGGGGGACTCTGATCTGAAGTTGTTGTTTTTTTAGTATGTTTATTTATTCAGTTAAAAAAAATATTTTTGTGGCCCTTGTACTGAAAAGTTTGAAGACCCCTACACTGGGAGAATGACTTGAAGGTTTCTCATTTTGTGGAACTTTACCTTAGTTGCATGTGTTTTCTAAAAAAAAAAAAAAAAACCTTCATATTTCCTTGTTTGATGTTTTTTTTTTTTTTCTAAAAGGCCAACATATGTTGGTTGTTTTATAATCATTACTATGCCAATGAAAGACTAAAGAAAGCCAGCTTGCTTATGTTTACACTATATTGTTTTATTTGGCAATATCAGGGATCAGTATATTCTACCCACACTGTATATGCCTGCTCTGTGCTCTAAAATATTAACATGCCGTGCAATTTATTGTATATTATATAATATATTTTAATAAAAAATGGTGTAACAAGAACTGATAAGCGCACCCTTCTGTCTTCTTCCACCCCACTGCGCCAATCACTATGCAATATCCCAAAAAAGCAGCTACTTTTAAAATAATATCATATACAAAAATTCTGAATAAACAAAATAGTAGCGCTATAGCGCAAAAATGTATTTGAATAATACTAGATGATATAATAATAATAAATCTGTGAACATTTAAAAATGATATATAATGTGAGGAGAATAGAAATGTGTAGCAATACACATATAATAAATAGTGTTGTGATAAGTGTTTCAAAAAAACATCCGCATAACAACTACTAAACTTAATAGGACAAATTCATGAAAAAACTCCAAGTGAATAAAATTAAAGGGCCAGATTCA
This sequence comes from Rana kukunoris, assembly GCA_029574335.1. Taxonomy (NCBI): domain Eukaryota; kingdom Metazoa; phylum Chordata; class Amphibia; order Anura; family Ranidae; genus Rana; species Rana kukunoris. The sequence goes on along the minus strand of JAJQKJ010000185.1, from coordinate 37,581 downwards.
GGTACAATTGCCTTGGCAGAGAGTATCAGAGATACACTACCCTGCCGTATTTTACCTGGCTCTACGACGAATTCATGTAGATTTTGGCCCGTAAGGTACGGCGGCGTAGTGTATTTCTCGCGGCAGAATCGAAATACGTGATTAGGGGGCGTGAAGCATTTAAATCAGGTGCGTCCCCGCGGCGATCGAACTGCGCATGCTCCGTTCAGACATTTCCCGCCGTGCATTGCGCGAAATAACGTTGTTACGTCATTTTTTTTTTGAGTAGCGTCGTTTACGTACATTCCTATTCCCGGACGACTTACACATAAAAAAAATTGAAATTCGACGCGGTAACGACGGCCATACTTAACATGGGCCGTCTAACTATAGACCAGCTAATAGCTGGTATAACTTTACGCAGCAAAAAGATGACTACAGATGCCGTAAGAGATTGCAAAGGACTATCGTAACTTTGTGGATCGCCAGAAAAAGCTAATTTGCATACCCCGACGCGGAAAACGACCCGAACTCCACCCAGCGGCCGCAAAAAGATTGCAGCGTAGATCCGAAGGCGTACGAAGACGTAAGCCTGTCGGATCGAAGCCCGAAGCCGTCGAATCATGGTTTGAGGATTCAAACTAATGATACGACGCGCGTAATTTGAAAGTTCTCCGGTCTAACAGGAGATACACCGGAGTAATGGCTCTGTGAATCTGGCCCAAAGTGTCCAAGGAAAAAGTCTTCTTCAAAAATCTTCTTAATTGAGACCTTTCACCACACCAAAGTGCTCAGTGATTCCACACCCCCAGGAATTGCGCTTACCAATAGGATATGCCTTGCATTTGCATGCTTGGCAACAACAGCTGAATATATTTCCACACGAAATATTCAATTCCACCAGTGTTCTCATAAGTCAAAGCGTTGTTCCACATGAAAAAGTAAAGGTGACTCCAATAGTAAAGTATATCAAACTCATTTATTAAAACCAAAAAAAGCTTCTCATATAGCACTCACATTTAGCACAGTAAATCAAAGCACTACAACAGTGAACTTGGCAGCGGACTCTACACCACAGATGAATGACTGGTTGTATTGTGGTCTCAGCGGACCTGCATAAACTGTGTCTCACCCACCTGCTGCGTTCGTCTCACTCGTTCGTTTCACTCGTCACTCTTTCCTTCAAGGGTACTGAAACACACATTGTGTTTCAGTACCCTTGAAGGAAAGAGTGACGTGAATGCCTCCACCATACAGAGTTCCTGATTACCAGCTTACATTGACAATCTATTACAGAAGGTCAATTACGCTTCTGGCTCAAACCCAGCCAGGGCCTTTATACGTCCCATGGGACTTGCACTGTAGTAAGGAGATCTGTCACTTGGAAAGCACTCAGTCATCAATAGTCCAAAAAAAGGAAATAAAACTGGCTATAGCATAAAATCCTTATAACACTTATTAGGATAAAAGAATTGCACTTACAGTAAAGCAGATAAAAGCAAGCATATAAATAAAGCCGGCCGGCTCCGTGTAGCAACCCGTTTTTCTGGGATTAGCGTAGCGTGGTGACAGCAGCACGTCACTCCATTCCGATGCGTTTCGTCACAATATGGCGTCTTCCTGAAGCTGGTGCTGTGTGTATTTTACAGGAGAGTTGCCGTTTTGGGAATCTGTGGTTTGGAATTTGCACAAATTTATTTAGATTTATGGTTATATAACCCTTGTTTTGTCATTGGTTTGTCTGAAGATGAAGACTAGAATTAGACAACAGGGATCCCTCTTCTTTTGCATTCTTGTCTGGAATTACTTGGGATGAAGAAATGGGCAAAGCTTATGAATGGGCAAAACTAAGATAACCGAAACTGCTCTTTACACCTTTACTAGCAGTTTTCCATCTGCTTCTCCAGTGATTACATGATTGCAGAACAGATATCAGTTATGATCCCTTGTGTTTTCGGAGCAGATGCCTTTCTTGACTTCCATTCTGAGTTTCGATTAGATGGTACTCTCTTCATTGTATAGTGTGGAATGCAGAAAGGCAGGGCATAAACAAAGCAATGCTTGCTTTCCCTGTGACAGTAACTGTCAAGCCCAGGGAAAGAATAATCGGGGGAAAAAGGTTATTTTTATGAGGTACTCTACAGAGATAGTTGAGACTCTCAGATGCATGATACATTATTATCAGTTATAATTGTTCTCTACTTAGTAGCCAAGCATGGTTATTATGAAACAAAATACCACATTGGTTAAAAATATAGAATGCACCTGTTGTTTCTACTGATATCAGTGTTTCAAGTGTCATATTGTTTCCCTTCCCAGATAATTCATTTTGAGACCATGAACTGCATCAGTGAAAATGAACAATAGCTTTCCACATCCTGTTTGTGCGTAATATACATTTAGAAATCTTGGTAAATTTGCCCTAAACTTTACTTGGCCAATTCATTGAAAAATTAAGCTTACAAGGTTTCAAAAAAAAAAAAGCTTCAAATTTGTGTTTGTCTATCAAGTGTTGTATCAAGAAAAAACAAAAACAACAAACAAGCCACCATGTGAACCAGTAAAGATCTTCTGCACATTGTAGTAGAGAGGGTGTTACGATGCAATAGGAAAAAAGCTGTTTCTTTGAGTAGAGTATTGTCTGTAAATTTTTAAATAATTGAACACATTTTTTTTCTAATGGAAGGTAAAATTTCAACTGACCACGTCTGGGCATGTGCTGGAACTGGAGAGACTCCAGAGAAGGGCAACAAAACGAATAAAGGGTCTGGAGGATGGGTTATGAGGATAGGGTACATGCACTGAACTTGTTCCCTCTGGAGAGGAGACGCTTGAGAGGGGATATGATTTCAACGTACAACGTACTGGTGACCCCACAATAGAGATAAAACTTTTCCACGAAAGGGAATTTAATAAGACAAGCGGCCATTTACTAAAACTACAAGAAAATCAGTTTAAAGACCTAGAGGGTTCTTTACTGTAAGAGCAGTTAGAATGTGGAATTCTCTTCCACAGGCCGTGGTTTCAGCGGGGAGCATCGATAATTAAAAAAAAATATTAGATAAGCATCTGAACAACCACAACATACAGGGATATACAATGTAATACTGACCTATAATCACACACATAGGTTGGACTTGATGGACTTGTATCTTTTTTTATCCTCGCCTACTGTGATACTGTGAACATTGATAAAGACATTGCTAGATTTATGCACAGCAGTGGTTCCTATTGAATCAACTGCAGCATGGAAACATACCAAAATCCTACATCCCAATTACTCCAGTTACTTGTATAATATGCACAAGACCCCAGTTATCATGAAAGCCTGAATCATGGGCAAAGCTAGAATTGGGGTAGGACCCTAGACTTTAGGGTATGAACTGATGTGAAAAGTAAAAAAAAAAAACAGTAAAAAATAAGAATTGTCTTAAAAATAAATTGGGCCAGAAGAAGGTAAATAGTCTCTAAATCATCCTTCTTCTAGCGAGTTGCCACGAGTGATAGTACCTGGTTGAGAATGATCTGCAGTAAAGTCACATTGGCTGTAATCTTGCTTCTGTGTAAATAAGAGGATACAGACAGTCACCAGCACGGTCCAATAACATTCTGTGAACCAGTAATGGGAGAAGCAAGCATTAGATAGTAACATATCATTCAAACGCATTTCAGTAGACAGAGCTAACACTTAATAAATAGGGATGAGCGGAACACCCCCCCCCCCCCCCGTTTGGTTTGCACCAGAAGATTTGAATGGACCGACCGTTCGCGCGAACATTTAGAACCCCTCTATGGTACTCGAATTCAAAAGTTCTCATTTTAAAGCCTAATATGCAAGTTATTGTCGTAAAACATCTTTGAGAACCCGGGTCTTGCCCTAGGATACATGTATCAATGGAAAAAAAGTTTTAGCCCTGGTTCACACTGGGCTGCGGGAGTGAAATCGTGCGAGTTCAGCTGACAGTCTGGCAGTCCCGATTTCAGCGCTATTTAGGAGACATATGTGCAGGGTTCTGCACAGATGTCAATGTAAATCGTGTCCTGAAATCACAGAAAGTAGTACAGGAACTACTTTTTGAAATCGGTGCAGCTCCGCAGATGCGGCGTCGCACCGATTAGGACGGTGTCATTGCCGGCAATTGCCGCCGATTTGATATGCGATTTCACATGTGAAATCGCATCTCAAATCGAACTAAATCGTACCCAGTGTGAACCTGGGCTTAAAAACGGTCGTTTTTTTCTGAAGCAGTGATTTTAATGATGCAGTCCTGCAGCCAGAGCCCACTGCCTCCCCTCCCTGTGGCAGCAGTACGGGAAGAAGTTTCCAGTACTAGCACAGCTGTGTGTGTCTTAGACATCATTAGCGACTGTCAGCCTGTAGTTCTCAATGAGCTACCACAGTGTCGTGGAGCGCTGTGGTAGTTCTCTGAGCCTTCCTGTCAGGGAGTATCAGCTTACGCGTATAGGATGTACAGGCAGGCAGATACACTGACACTCTGCAAGAGACCTCCATGGTATCAGCGAACTGCTGATCGCTGGTGGAATGCTTTACAGACTCCTACAAAAAATAAATGCAAATTTTTTTACCTACAAAAAAAATAAATAAAAAATATAGCGCGCACTCCTAATGTCGATCCGAAATTCCTGTAAAAAAACATTTTACTACTTACAGTTTTGGTGTCTTGCGCGGCGGCGTCCATCGTGCTCAGTTTGAACGCCTCCGCCGACATATACTGAGTGCAGTACACTCGGGTACATTCGGCAAGGCTCGGCTTCGCTCTGCTCACGCTCTGTGACGTTTATGCGTGAGCACGAGCAAAGCTGAGCCTTGCCGAATGTACCCGAGTGTAGTTCACTCGGTATATGTCGGCGGCTCAGTTCAAACTGAGTGCGGGAAGCGGGTATCGGCGTATATCGCGCACCCACGATTTCCCCCTTATTTTAAGGGGAAAAACGTGCGCGTTTTACGCCCATAAATACGGTACTTAAATGTGCTTTCCATTGAGAGTGGTGTGCTGTGACTCCCATGTGCAGGAGTGAATTTATCACAGCTCGGCCATTCAAATGGTTGAAGCCCATGAACGTGTGAAGATGGAAGGCCTGGCAGCAGTGAAAGTGCATTGCTGGAGGGCATCGTTTTTTTAACATTTACAAATCTTATTACGTTTTTTTAAACATTACAATAAACATTAAAAGGGGACAAAAAGTACATATACACATTGAACATACATACTACAATTAACATAAATGGTCTCAGTGTATTCCCTTATTAAGTTAATCTACGATGGTTATAGGATAGATATTTCAGGATCCTATTCTCATCTTCTACCCAGTGTACTCCCAATCTATATTTTCCCCTAGTGCACATCAGAGGCCTCTGGAGGAGAGTCCCCGGGGGCAGATGGAAAAGGGGCGAGGAGAAGGAGAGGGGGGAAAGAGGTAGGAAGGAGTAAAGGGAAGGGGATATGGAAAAAAAAAAAAAAAAACACCCCCTTTACCAAGTGAATTTAAATATATTTATTTTAACTATAAAAATAACTAAACAAATAGAAAAAAAAAAATTTGTATCATTTAGTGTATTAAGGAGGGGCTAATAGTCCCAAACTATTATCAAGGTAAAAAAGAGAAATCTCCTTTTATTACCCTTATGCCGCGTACACACGATCGCTTTTTGTGATGAAGAAAAACAATGTTTTATCTCACGAAACAAAACAAAGTTTTTCAAACTTCATTTTCCAAAACGACGTTGCATACACACCATCGTTTTTCCAAAATGCTCTAGCAAAGCGTGGTGACGTACACCACGTTCGACTGCACCATTGAAGCTCCGTCTCATAACTTGCTTCTGAGCATGCGCGGGTTTAAAAACGTCGTTTTAAACGTTGTTTTGCCCACACACGATCACTTTTTATGACACAAAAAATGACATTTTGAAAAACGACACAAAAAATTCAAGCATGTTCAAATTTTTTTTTGGTCGTTTTTTTTGAAGACATAAAACGACGTTTTGCCCACACACCATCATTTTAAATGACGTTTTTTAAAACGTCGTTTTTTTTCATCACAAAAAGTGGTCGTGTGTACGCGGCATTAAGGTGCATGTGCATATCTTGAAAAAGAGAAAAAAAAAAAAAAACTCTCCTAAGTGAATTTATTATATTTATTTGACATTTAATTGCATTTAACTAGACAAAAAAAAAATATATATACAGTGCGGAAAATAAGTATTTGAACACCCTGCTATTTTGCAAGTTCTCCCACTTGGAAATCATGGAGGGGTCTGAAATTGTTATCGTAGGTGCATGTCCACTGTGAGAGACATAATCAAAAAAAAAATCCAGAAATCACAATGTATGATTTTTTTAACTATTTATTTGTATGATACAGCTGCAAAGAAGTATTTGAACACCTGTCTATCAGCTAGAATTCTGACCCTCAAAGACCTGTTAGTCTGCCTTTAAAATGTCCACCCCCACTCCATTTATTATCCTAAATTAGATGCACCTGTTTGAGGTCATTAGCTGCATAAAGACACCTGTCCACCCCATACAATCAGTAAGAATCCAACTACTAACATGGCCAAGACCAAAGAGCTGTCCAAAGACACTAGAGACAAAATTGTACACCTCCACAAGGCTGGAAAGGGCTAGGGGGAAATTGCCAAGCAGCTTGGTGAAAAAAGGTCCACTGTTGGAGCAATCATTAGAAAATGGAAGAAGCTAAACATGACTGTCAATCTCCCTCGGACTGGGGCTCCATGCAAAATCTCACCTCGTGGGGTCTCAATGATCCTAAGAAAGGTGAGAAATCAGCCCAGGACTACACAGGAGGAGCTGGTCAATGACCTGAAAAGAGCTGGGACCACCGTTTCCAAGGTTACTGTTGGTAATACACTAAGACGTCATGGTTTGAAATCATGCATGGCACGGAAGGTTCCCCTGCTTAAACCAGCACATTTCAAGGCCCGTCTTAAGTTTGCCAATGACCATTTGGATGATCCAGAGGAGTCATGGGAGAAAGTCATGTGGTCAGATGAGACCAAAATAGAACTTTTTGGTCATAATTCCACTAACCGTGTTTGGAGGAAGAAGAATGATGAGTACCATCCCAAGAACACCATCCCTACTGTGAAGCATGGGGGTGGCAGCATCATGCTTTGGGGGTGTTTTTCTGCACATGGGACAGGGCGACTGCACTGTATTAAGGAGAGGATGACCGGGGCCATGTATTGCGAGATTTTGGGCAACAACCTCCTTCCCTCAGTTAGAGCTTTGAAGATGGGTCGAGGCTGGGTCTTCCAACATGACAATGACCCGAAGCACACAGCCAGGATAACCAAGGAGTGGCTCTGTAAGAAGCATATCAAGGTTCTGGCGTGGCCTAGCCAGTCTCCAGACCTAAACCCAATAGAGAATCTTTGGAGGGAGCTCAAACTCTGTGTTTCTCAGCGACAGCCCAGAAACCTGACTGATCTAGAGAAGATCTGTGTGGAGGAGTGGGCCAAAATCCCTCCTCCAGTGTGTGCAAACCTGGTGAAAAACTACAAGAAACGTTTGATCTCTGTAATTGCAAACAAAGGCTACTGTACCAAATATTAACATTGATTTTCTCAGGTGTTCAAATACTTATTTGCAGCTGTATCATACAAATAAATAGTTAAAAAAATCATACATTGTGATTTCTGGATTTTTTTTTTTTATTATGTCTCTCACAGTGGACATGCACCTACGATGACAATTTCAGACCCCTCCATGATTTCCAAGTGGGAGAACTTGCAAAATAGCAGGGTGTTCAAATACTTATTTTCTGCACTGTATATATATATATATATATATATATATAATAACTTTTAGTGTATTAAGAGGGGCTGATAGTCCCAAACTATTATCTGGGTTAGAAGGAATATCTCCTATTATTACCCTAAAGTGCATGTGCATATCATAAATCACAAGAGGAAGGGGGAAAAAACGGGGGGGGGGGGGGGTGTAGGGTGGGGGTCAGATGAGGGGAGGGCATAGTTTTAAGGTAAGTCTTTCATAAAGTACTAGTATGCGATGAAAACTAGTACAATATGACATTACCTTGCAAAGGAACCAGATATTTTTTTCCTTTCATGAGTTTACTACTGCTCTAAGCCACAGCTGTGATTAAAACCCAGAGACAAGCCAACGTTGAAATAAATGTAAAACGGAGTTCCACCCAAAAGTGGAACTTCCACTTAATTGCTTCCTCCGGTGTCACATTTGGCACCTTTCAGGGGGGAGGGGGGAATGGAGACAGGTCCCCTTCCCCACCTCAGAGAGACCAAGCTGCGGCCCAGTATCCCGGAAGGTGGTGCCCCCTCTACTTCTTCCACCGCCGGAAAGCGCAGCACGCTTCGCGCATAAGCCATGGGGATACCGGGCATGAAGCCGAATTCCCTTATCTGGAATGGCGGCAACTGCACCCGATCGTCGATTCAAAGATCAGCTGGGGTGCCAACATCGCAAGCTTCCTGGATAGGTACAGTAAGTGTCCATGTAGTAAAAGTCAGCAGCTACAGTATTTGTAGCTGCTTACTTTTTTTTTTTTTTTCCCCAAGGCAGAACTCTGCTTTAATTAATCATCGACTATAAAATTGGGACCCTTTTATTGACGTATGCAGATGTGTGCATTCCAAATCCAAATATTCCTGGTGAGCATAGAAAGTATCTATCTGTGTGTATAGTGGTTACCACTGCACACATATCAGAGATAAAAAATGGGCCAGTGTGCGCAGCAAAGACTGTAGTACATATAATCCAAACGAGAGAACGCCACTCACAGGTCTTGAGAGGTGAAAGCAAACTGAAGGTTTTTTTTTCTGCGTTTTGACGAGGCACAAGCTTGTCTTCCTCAGACGATATATATAGGTACTTAAATAAACCACATAAATATAGGTATCAGTGACTCATCCACATGCAGTAAAAAAGGTAGACGACAGATGCAATCCTGCAAGCGTCACACTAACTAGATGAATATATCCGCTTTTAGTAAGTTACCAATTAAGGAATGAATACTACTAGATCAATTCCTCTAGATTATTGCAGCATATAAAAAAGGGGAGAAACAGGGAGTTTCAAAAGAATCGGTCAGAGAGGAGTACGAATTCAGACTGCAAGTTTATTCATGAATTAAACACATTTAATAACACCGAAGTGCCAATGTCTCCACAGCACTAATAAAATTAGACACTAGTCGAAATTGTTGGTACCCCAGAAATGTTTCCAGAAAATTAAGTATTTCTCACAAAAAAGTATTGCAGTAACACATGTTTTGCTATATGTTTATTCCCTTTGTGTGTGTTGGAAAAAAAAAAAAAAGGGGAGGAAAAAAAGCAAATTGGACATAATGTCACACAAAACTCCAAAAATGGGCTGGTCAAAATTCTTGGCACCCTTAGTTTAATATTTGGTTGCACACCCTTTGGAAAAAATAACTGAAATCAGTCGCTTCCTATAACCATCAATAAGCTTCTTACACCTCTCACCTGGAATTTTGGACCACTCTTCATTTGCAAACTGCTCCAGGTCTCTTATTGGAAGGTCACCTTTTTTCAACAGCAATTTTAAGATCTCTCCACAGGTGTTCAATGGGATTTAGATCTGGACCCATTGCTGGCCACTTTAGAACTCTCCAGCGCTTTGTTGCCATTCATTTCTGGGTGCTTTTTGACATATGTTTGGGGTCATTGTCGTGCAGGAAGACCCAAGATATCGGACGCAAACCAAGCTTTCTGACACTGGGCTCTACAGTGCGACCCAAAATCCTTTGGTAATCCTCAGATTTCATGATGCCTTGCACACATTCAAGGCACCCAGTGCCAGAGGCAGCAAAACAACCCCAAAACATCATTGAACATCGACCATATTTCACTGTAGGTACTGTGTTCTTTTCTTTGTAGGCCTCATTCCGTTTTCGGTAAACAATAGAATGATGTGCTTTACCAAAAAGCTCTTTCTTGGTCTCATCTGTCCACAAGATGTTTTCCCAGAAGGATTTTGGCTTACTCAAGTACATTTTGGAAAACTGTAGTCTTGCTTTTTTTATGTCTCTGTGTCAGCAGTGGGGTCCTCCTGGGTCTCCTGCCATAGCGTTTCGTTTCATTAAAATGTTGACGGATAGTTTGCGCTGACACTGATGCTCCCTGAGCCTGCAGGACAGCTTGAATTTCTTTGGAACTTGTTTAGGGCTGCTTATCCACCATCCGGACTATCCTGCTTTGTAACCTTTTATCATTTTTTCTCTTCCATCCATGCCCAGAGAGATTAGCTACAGTGCCATGGGTTGCAAACTTCTTGATAATGTTGTGTACTGTGGACAAAGGCAAATCTAGATCTCTGGAGAAGGACTTCCACAATTTTGGTTCTCAAGTCCTCAGACAGTTCTCTTCTCCTCTTTCTGTTGTCCATGCTTAGTGTGGCAAGGGTGATCTGTCGGACGGGTGATCTGTCTATCAAAGTGCCCGGGCAAGGGCGAGGGGCTATACTTGTCGGCGCGGCAGGGAAACACAGCTATTCAAATGCAAATGACAGCTGTTGTGTTCCCCCAGCGCATAGTAAGTAGATGTCAGCAGCGGCGGGAGGAGGGGGGGTTGACTTGGTTTTGTCTTAGGGGACCATGGCTAAACTCAGGAGGACCATGGCTAAACTCAGGGGGACCATGGCTGAACAGAGGGACATGGCTGAACAGAGGGACATGGCTGAACTTAGAGGGACATGGCTGAACTTAGAGGGACATGGCTGAACTTAGAGGGACCATGGCTATACTTAGAGGGAACATGGCTGAACTTAGAGGGACCATGGCTGCGCTTAGAGGGACCATGGCTGAACTTAGGGGACCATGGCTGAACTTAGAGGGACACGGCTAATCAGAGGGACATGGCTAATCAGAGGGACATGGCTAATCAAAGGGACATGGCTGAACTTTGGGACATGGCTGAACTTTGGGACGTGGCTGAACTTTGGGACGTGGCTGAACAGAGGGACATGGCTAATCAGAGGGACATGGCTAATCAGAGGGACATGGCTGAACTTTGGGACATGGCTGCATTTGGGGACACAAGGCTGCATTTGGGGACACGTGGCTGCATTTAAAAAAAAGTATCGGTATTCGATATCGGCGAGTACATGAAAAAAAGTATCGGTACTTGTACTCGGTCCTAAAAAAATGGTATCGGGACAACCCTAGATAATATTCCTCCTACTAATAGGGGGAATACTCCTCCTCGTATTGACCACCAACCCTGAGGCCATATTTGTTCTCACTAATGCCGGGTCCATGACATTTTCTTCCCCTGCTGGCCACAATCCGGCCCTCCTAAAGTCTGAAGGGCAATAAAGTGGCCCAGTGTACATCAATTAATGTCTGATAGACAATGCAGAATACTGCAGTCCTAAAACCGAATATCGGATACATTTTGGGGCAGGCCACCTGATATATAAATTGATCGATCTGATGGACTCAGTTAATTAATGTCTAATGGACAGTGCAGAGGACTAAAGTACTGAAATCAAGTGTCGGTTACATTTCAAAGCAGGCCACAAAATAGATAGGTAGGTGGATCTAATAGTTCAATAGGTCTCACTTTGAGAAGATGAGCTCAGGCGGATATTCTATCTGCTGATGCAGCATCAGCTAATCAGCCTTGTCAATAGTACAGGCAAAATAGTACCCATATTGACGGTCATCCCGATATTAAGTTATCGGCTATGGCCAGTAAATGAAACCTATGGTTCTAGGAAAACCGATAGGTTACATTCATTATTTAACTAACGATCGCCGCGGGTGTCCCGCGATCGGTTTACAGGAACTGAAGAACGGGGAGAGGTGTGTGTGTAAACAAACCTTCCCCGTTCTTCTCTGTGGCAGTGTCAGTGATCGTCTTTTCCCTGATATAGGGAACGACGATCACTGACGTCACACTTCCAGCCCCGCTCCCCTACAGTAAGAAACACACATGAGGTCACACTTAATCCATACAGTGCACCCTAGTGGTTAACCCAGGGGTGGGCAAACTTTTTGACTCGAGGGCCGCAATGGGTTCATATATTGGACCTGGGGGCCGGACCAAGAGTAGATGGACGGTGTGTATGTGTGAATTAATATAAATTAAATTTAAATTTGTAACATTACATTTTTAGACTAATTTAAGGTAGAAAAGCATAAAAAGAGTTATTTTACAAAACTTTTATGCAATGTATTTCTTTCATAAAATAGTACCTTCAATTTCAGTGGGAACAGTGTTGTTGGTCTCCCTTTTTTGTTAAGGCATCAAAGTCAGGAGTTAGGTTTGTTACTGCAATTCGCACCTCTGGACCCCTTTACATTACACAGCACTGCACCTCTGGCCCAGTTTTACATTACACAGCACTGCACCTCTGGACCCCTTTTACATTACACAGCACTGCACCTCTGGATCCCTTTTACATTACACAGCACTGCACCTCTGGATCCCTTTTACATTACACAGCACTGAACCTCTTGACCACTTTACATTACACAGCACTGCACCTTTGGACCCCTTTACATTACACAGCACTGCACCTCTGGACCCCTTTTACATTACACAGCACTGCACCTCTGGACCCCTTTTACATTACACAGCACTGCACCTCTGGACCACTTTTACATTACACAGCACCCTGCACCTCTGGACCCCTTTACATTACGCTGCACCGAACGTCTGGACCACTTTTACATTACACAGCACCACACCTCTGGTCCATGTTATGGCAACTTGCAAGTGGGTGATACAACATACACATGTTCATACACGTAGGTACCTGGCCTCACTTGCTGCTGCAGTGTGTGCTGCTGCGGCTGCATGGGCCTGGCTTTGGGGTTCCCGGTTTCCCATCACGTCACTCACCGACCCGCTCGGGGAAGAGATGAATGCGCGCGGAGGAGGGTAGGCGGAGCCTTAGGCTCCGCCTACGCTAGCTGGTTAGGTGAATGAAGCAACGACTGCGCAATTGTCAGTTAAAGCGACACAGTGCCGAATCGCAAAAAGGGGCCAGGTCATTTACCTGCATAATGGTCCGGGGCTTAACCGGTTAAGAGGAAAATTTGTTAAGTTAACCACTTTCCTCTTTAGACTAGTGTCTAATTTTATTAGTGCTGTGGAGACATTGGCACTTCTGTGTTATTAAATGTGTTTTTTATATGTGGATAATTCATGAATAAACTTGCAGTCTTAATCCGTACTCCTCTCTGACCAATTCTTTTAAAACTCCCTGTTTCTCTCCTTTTTGATATATATAGATACTGTATGTGTATTTCTATACAGATCAGGGAACAAATTATTTTCTCCTACATTTTCAAAGAAAAGAACAAGTACAGTTATTGCATAACATAGTAATTCGGAAGTCAGCTCAGTGGAACTGCAAATGCTTGCTGTGTTGTAAGAATCAGGGCAACGTTTGTATTATCACACATATGACACATCGCCTAAAACAGAACTAGATAGTAAATGAAGGTAGGAAAAATAATAGATTGTCAATTCATCAACCACCATATATATAGTTCTTTCACATTCCACACAACATTTGCATCAAAAAATAGTTTCAGCAAGAGCACTTGGTTTTGTCTTCCAAGATTCTCCAATATAACTAGTATACAGGGTTTAATGGAGACCTTGGGATTGATTTACCAAAGGCAATTTGGCAGTTCACTTTTGCAAAAGGAAATTGTACTATGAAAGGGAATTTGCCCTAAAGTAATTGAGATTAACCGCTTCAGCCCCAGAACAGCAACAATTTTGAAAAAAACATTATCTTTAACTTTTTCCTATAATAAATATCCCACATTTTTTTTCCAAAAAAACTAATTTTTACCTTAGTTTAGTAGGCCGATGCGTATTCTTCTACATATTTTTGGTAAAAAAAAAAAATCACAATAAGCGTATTTTTATTGGTTTGCACTAGGGTTGTCCCGATACCACTTTTTTAGGACCGGGTACAAGTACTGATACTTTTTTTCATGTACTCGCCGATATCGAATACCGATACTTTTTTTTTAAATGTGTCCATGTGTCCACAAATGCAGCCTTATCTACAAATGCAGCTCTGTCCTCAAATGCAGCCTTGTCCCCAAAGAGAAAGCCAATAACTCCCCCCACCCTGCCGTCTAGTTGATCAGCGCGGGGAACATTACAGCTTTAATTTGAATCCTGGGATGGGTGATCCGTCTATCAAAATAGGGAATAGAATTATGTCATTTTATTATTATTATTTTTTTTTACTAGTAATAGCAGCGATTTGTATTGGGACTGCGACATTATGGCGGACACATCAGACACTTTTGACACATTTTTGGGACCATTGACAATTTTACAGCTATTAGTGCTATAAAAATGTACTGATTACTGTAAAAATGTCACTGGCAGGGAAGTAGTTAACACTAGGGGGTGATCAAGGGGTTAACTGTGTCCCTTCTCTGTGTTATAACTGAAGGGGGATGGGACTTTATAAGGGTGATGACAAATCGTTGTTCATACTTTGTATGAACACACGATCAGTAATTTTACACACACAGCTCCCGCTTCTTGCTGTGTCACGAGCGATCGCGGGGTGCATGGTGGTCATCACTCCGGCCGGGCACTCGCATTGGCGCACACACGCCCCTAGTGGCCACCTGGCGATCTGGCCAGTAAGTTAGGGTGCCCCTAATTATGGATAAAGAAGCACAGGGCACATTTGGACAGCAGCATTGTCAGTTTGGGGGAAGGGAGTGTTAGATGTACTAGCATATTTAGATACACTAACAAATTTACTTCACACTTTATAAGCAGTTATAGCTATATTTTTTTTTCCTTTTGGGATAAAGGTCTCATTCTCACCATGGTGCAGAGACATCAGTTTTTGTGCATACGTTCTGCAAAGGCAAAAAAAAAACGATGTCTCCTGTTCACACCACAACACTGGTATCACATGCGGATTTATTCTGCGCAGGAATCTGCAGTGTGTGTGCAGTTTTCTGCATGGGGAAAAAAACTGATGTGACATTGGTGTGAATAGGACCATTAACCCCTGCAGTAGTAAGAAGAAATTGTTCACTGATACTTTAGAAACTAATAGTTTAAGGAGTGTTCATTTTCTGGCTCTGAACTGCAGTCTTGGGTTCAACCCGTCAACATTTTATTCACCATGAGACACATTAGTGATGCCTGGGCCAGCAGACTGAACTGCTAAGCATGGTAGAGGACATCTGTGTCCCTTTAAACATTTATACACATACCTATATTCATATTACATGTGGTAAATTGATGTTTCTCTTTTTTCTATCTTAGCCTTGTAAAGCCTTGATAATAGTACATTTCTGCTTATTACATGCCAGTACACACGTTCATCATTTTTTAGCACATAATGACAATTCCTTGACACTGAGTAACCAACATTCAGTAACGTGCTGACACCAAAATAAGGAAATGGCACTAAATTAAGGATTTGTGCATTGCTTATGAAAGAAATGGCTCAAATTATACATAAATACAAAAGCCTTTGGCTCCTTTCACACGGAGCGGACCGTTTTTCGGTCCGCTCCGTGTGTCCGTCAGCTCAGCGGGGGGGTCTCCGCTCAGCTGTCGGCGGACGGGGCGGTCCCCGCACACTGTGCAGGGACCGCCCTGTCTCTCCTCCGCTCTCCCCTATGGGGAGTCGGATGGAAACGGACCATCTGTCCGTTTCCATCCGATCCGTTTGGGCGGACGGAAGAAAAATAGGGCATTCTTCCGTCCGCAAAAACGGATGCAGATCTAGCGGACGTTAGCGGATACATCACCCGCTAACGGATCCGCTCCCATAGGGAAGCATTGAGGTCCGTTACCGGACGTCCAAAAAACGGACGAACGGAACGGACCTGTGAAAGGACCCTTTCAAGGCAAACAGGCCATTTATTATACAATTTTCTTTTTTAATTTTGTTTAGAATTACCTTCAACTATATAGGGCAATGGCCTACCTGATTGCATACAAATTTAAAGTGTTTAGGTTTGACCTCATATTTATGGTTTTGGCAAATCTAAAGGAAAATTGTACAAGAAAAATGTTTTGAGCATTAGCGCAGCTCCCCCCCCCCCCCCCCCCCCAGCCTGCCACAGTGCTCTGTCCTGTCGCAGCGGAGTGACAGCAAGAGCAGGACAGAGCATTAGACACAGGACAGGCTAGCACATGGGGCTCTCTCCTGTCTAGCCTGCCAGAGTCCCCTGCAGGAAGTCTGGACAGGCTAGTTTCAGGCCAGCAGCGTACTGTCATGGTACACACTCCAAACTGTCCCCTGTAAATGATGTAGTCACGGATTCATGCACTGTCACGGATAGGATGGTGTCTTCCTTCTGGCAGCTGTCACCCGAGTGCATTCACCCCAATAGCAATGCCACTGAATTGTATAATGTATTGTCAGCCTGAAGCCCCGTACACACGGCCGAGGTTTTCGGCAGAAACCAGCGAGAAACTCTCTGGGAGCCGCATTCTGCCGAGAACCTCGGCTGTGTGTACGCTCTCGGCGAGCGCCGCCCGTCGGGAAACCTGTCGAGCAAATAGAGAACAGGTTCTCTATTTGCTCGGCGGCCCGTCGGAATGAATGGCTGGTTGCCTTTCCCGACGGGCGGGTCGCCGATTCTGACGGCCGGCAGAGAACCCGACGGGCGGAACGATGTGTTCTGCCCGTCGAGGTTCTCTGCCGTGTGTACGGGGCCTTAGAGTGCCTTTACACTGACAGTGCCTGGGCGTCGGCAGTAAAACGCTGCTATTTTTAGCTGCGCTTTACTGTTCTTTTTGCCGTGCTTTTCGGCCGCTAGCGGGTGAAAAAGGGTTCAAAGCACCCACGAAGCGCTGCTGCGTCGCTTTGCTAGTGGTTTGGCAGCGCTGCCTATTGCTTTCAATGTACACTGCTCCTAAAGCGATGCAAAAAAGCTGCTTGCGGGATTTTTTTGATGTCCTGCCAGTGCAGCGCCCAAATGTAAAAGCACTCGGGCTTTCACACTGGGATTGCAGATTAGGCTTTTTTCAGGTGCTTTACAGGCGCTATTTTTAGTGCTTAAGCGCCTAAAAAACCTCCTCCAGTGTGAAAGGGGTCTTAAGCATGAAAAGCTCTTGGCTGGGGGAACCAGTTGTCAGTGTAGTAAATATAAGTGGCCTTAAAGAGGAAGTTAACCCTCTTGTAAAAAAAAAAAAAAACGACAACCTGCAAGACAAAGGCATAATGCCCTAGTATGCATAGCATACTGGCTCATTATGAATTACTTACCTGAGATCAAAGCCCCTGCAGCGGCCCTCGTTTGCCTCCCCAGATGCCGCCACGATACCCGGACTGACTTCCGGGTATCGCTGCTCCGGCGCTGTGACTGGTCGGAGCAGCGATGACGTCACTCCCGTGCATGCACGTGGTAGCCGCCACTAACTGCATGATGCTGATAGTAGCAGGACGCTCAGTGCACATTCGCCGTAGACATCGGTGCTGCAAATTTTTACAAATATCTCACAGGTAAGCCTCAATCTAGGCTTACCTGTAGGTTAAAGTGGTTGTAAAGGGTTTACAACCACTTTAAGTGCCACACCCTTTGTTTTTGTAAAATGTATTTATCATTTTTCCCCTTAAAATTAGATCACAGTGTACCCAGGAGAAAAAAAAATCTGTTTGTTTAAAATGTTAATGTGCTATTTAGATAACATCAAGTCTAATTTGCACAGACAGAAGTTAATATGACAGCAACCTTTTCACAGATATGCAGTTATTACATTTTAAATGACATTCCACTCTTTTACATGTCATTAAAAATATCAAATCAATGTCAGGGGCATCAGGGTCAAAGGTTATAGGGGTCCAGTAAGAAACAACACTTATTATTTATTTACAGATTCATGTAACCTTTATCGGAATTACTACGAAAAAAGGGAGTGCTTCAATGATATCACAAAGTCAGACGAGTTGATTAATGGATAGCACGCACCACCCTAGGTCCGCCCCTCAAATGCATGATTTTACCTATCCAGGCTTAGTCAGAGAGTTTTTTGTTCAACCCAGCAGGCTGAATAGAAAAAAATGAGAGGACACCATACTAACTATGCAATGTTAGTGTGGTGATCTCCCCCACTGTGCTATTCTATCATGTTCTTACGACGGGCACTCCCCCCCCCCCCACCCCCACCAGAACACACTCATCAAAGCTCACAGCCATTAGCTGCCAGCGCTGATTGGATGCTGGTTATTCAGGATGTTCCTTTGACAAAAGCCGTTTGTTGGACTAGCTCCTGTCAGACAGACAGTTGTACATGGTGTCCGAATGTCGGCCCATTTGGATCATGTGTACCAGAGCACAATGGACCACATTGTCCTTCTAGCCCTAGGTCTAGAGACACAGGACTTTCATACTGAGGAAGGTTCTCTTATGCCTGCCTTATAACTTAGAGGTTTTATTGCAGATGACTGTCATGAATAAACACACCCGTGTCTTTCATTAGATATGTAACAATCCAGTTGTGTTCAGTTATGTGTAAACCAGGCAGAATTACCTAGAAATGATGGTGCAGCAGTTTTATTCTCCTGCATTTAACGTGGTTGTAAGCCCTTAACCTCCCTGGCGGTAGGATTATGTCTGGAATTTTTTGCATGGAAATTTGGCGTTTTATATTGTAGGCCTGTAATTTTTAGGAATAACTCACTTAAATCTGTCCAAACAAGAGTCTAGTAGACATCCCGGGTATGATAAAGTATGAAACACAAAATCATAAATTATAATATAATAAATAACTATAAATAATTATAACAAATAATAATGTAATTATAATAAAAATTATTCACTAATGTAATCAAATAAAAAAAACTGAAATTTGCTCCGTTGCAGAATTGTCGCTGTCATTACTTTTATTGTTTGATGACGAATTTGCCCACAAATCGCTATCGCTTAATTCTGCAAGTGATTCTAATTTATTATCGCTGTTTTCTAGCTGGTCTAAAACCACTTTTGTCATAAAGGGACACTTTTTGGTGGCTATGGACAATCTACAGTTCCCAGGCAGAAAGAACAGTTTTTATTATATAAAAGTGCATGTAGGACACTGGACAGACCACTAGGGACAAAGGGGGTGTGTATTTATTTTATACAGTACTGTAATCTATAAGATTACGGTATACTAGGGGTGCAACGCATCGTCACCGATCCGTGATCCGAATAGGCCACCCCGTTCGGATTGGCACACCCGCGTTCCGCAGAGCGCTCCGGAGCCTCGGCCTAGGAAAGTCCCCGGCTTCGGCCTAGCTCTGGAGCGGCGGCCATCTTGGTACACCCAGCGGGCCCTCCTCTCTGTTCACACCCACAAAGGAGGAGGAGCCCACGCTCGAGGGTAACACACGCCGCTGTCTGAGGATCTGAGGTCTGCACTATGGTGGGGTTACTGTCTGAGGTCTGCACTATGGTGGGGTTACTGTCTGAGGTCTGCACTATGGTGGGGTTACTGTCTGAGGTCTGCACTATGGTGGGGTTACTGTCTGAGGTCTGCACTATGGTGGGGGTTACTGTCTGAGGTCTGCACTATGGTGGGGGTTACTGTCTGAGGTCTGCACTATGGTGGGGGTTACTGTCTGAGGTCTGCACTATGGTGGGGTTTACTGTCTGAGGTTTGCACTATGGTGGGGTTACTGTCTAAAGGTCTGCACTATGGTGGGGGTTACTGTCTGAGATCTGCACTATGGTGGAGTTACTGTCTGAGGTCTGCACTATGGTGGGGGTTACTGTCTAAGGTCTGCACTATGGTGGGGGTTACTGTCTAAGGTCTGCACTATGGTGGGGGTTACTGTCTGAGGTCTGCACTATGGTGGGGGTTACTGTCTGAGGTCTGCACTACTGGGGGGGGGGTTTACCGTCTGAGGTCTGCACTATTGTGGGGGTTACCGTTTGAGGTCTGCACTACTGGGGGGGTTACTGTCGGAGGTCTGCACTATTGGGGGGGTTACCGTCTGAGGTCTGCACTACTGTGGGGTGTCTGTACTGAGGGGGGGACCATAGTGGGTGGGGGGGGGTGACACCATTTTTATTATTTTTTTTGCACCGAGTGACGCCACTGCAGTGGGGGGGGGGGAGATGTGGATATTACAGTGTTTTTTTTTTTTGCTGATCCGAAAAATGAACCGATCTGTGACTCCTGAACCGAGGAACGATCCGAACCGTGATTTTTTTGATCCGTTTCCCCCTACGGTATACTGTATGTGTATTGTGTTTTTCACTGTTTGAATTTGGCGCCGAACTCCGTCCCCGTGCGTCGTAACGTCGCAGGGAACAGAGCTCGGCGGCACTGTAAATCAAGTGAGAAGACACAGCAGAGGATCCTGCACACAGCGGGACACATTGCAGGATCCAGGAACAAGTTAAGTAACTTCCCCCTGTATCCTGCAATGCAATCCCGAGTCAGGCTCGGGGATACTGCTTTTGGTATAAAAAATTCACCCCGAGCCTGACTCGGGATTACCACTAAGGAGGTTAACTATACCCAGTGAAGGGACTCCGGTGATAAACAGAGATGAAATAAATCCTCCTACATAAGTTGTACCTGTTTATCTCAGGTTTTATCTTCTCTACATCCGTTCAAAGTTCAGAATTTATAAGCCTCTCAGAGAGTTCAGGAAAAAAAAGGGGGAAGAGAGTTGAAGCTACACTTTCCTGACGCATTCATGGCAGCACACACTGGGTTGTGACTCCACCCCCACAACCTGACAGGATTGGTTAGCTATAAATTTAAAGGGGAGACGCCCCGCACCATTCTCTTTTTTTATCCTCACCTGACAGATTGGATGAACAAGCAAAAAGCATGCCTCTTACCGCAAATCGCCCCAGCAGGTTCAGCCTCTCCTGTTTGGAAGTCCCTCCTGTACAGTCTCTAAATGAGCTTTATGGTGGGAACCCCGTTCTGGTGGTCTCAGGGGCTCTGGAATTATACTGGCATCTGTAACAAGCTTTAAAGAAGCTTCAAATCTCGCAGTGGCCCCCACTTTCGCTCTGTCCTTCCTTCCAGTGCAGTGTGTGCTTCCACAAAGGTATTTGTATCATTACATATACCACCTAAGGTTAGTCCGTTTTGTACCTTTGTCTGCCTGTTGTTTTTTTTCTCAGCTCTGCTGAGCCCTGTGGTCCCTCTGACACCCCATACTCTCGGGGTCACCGCTGCGTACCCCTTGGCGCTCTGCACATGCGTGCAGCTCAGTGATGACGCCGCCTGTCTCCTCTGCCCTCTTCCAAAATGGCGCCGGGCAAGCGGGGCGCTTCTGAGCATGCGCGCGTCATAAAAAAAAAAAATCAGTCCTATTGCTCTGTAGTTCTGGCTGCCGCCCTGCTGCTCTGCTCTACTCAGAGTGAAGATTGCACCAGGTGTGTGCATGCATGTCCCAGATCAGCCTGGGCTAATTGATTACACACACACAAAAAAAAAAAAAAAGGAACATATAGGATAGAAGATCTAATACATTTATATATTAATTTATAACATACCATAGGAGAAAGTATATCCATAATTAAACAATTAATATAATCCAAAAAAAAAAAAAAAGGGATAGATATATGTATATAAAATTATTATATTAATTTAATAAATAGAAATGTTGGGGGGGAACATATTGTAATGTTTTCCCTTCTCTCTTTTTTTCCCCACCTTTTCGGGCTGTCTCTCTGCTATCCTCATGGGGGCCACTGCCCTCGCAGACCACCATCAGCTGACCAGGTATAGAGGCCGTCCAGAAGGTGGTAAGTAGAGGGGAGACAAAAAAGAGAGCCTGGCCACTGACGCTACAGTTTTGGTAGCCCTATCGGGTCAAGAGACGCAAGTTTGCGGCACAGAGGGAGATTCCAGCCATGCTTCCGGCAGAAGGCGCAAGAAGTCGCTCAAGGTTACCCTCTTGATTTCTTCAATCAAGGCATAGCCGCTCGCGTCACAGCCACTCCCGTCATAGTCGGTCCCACCGCAGACGATTACCTTCATCCCAGACAGAGCTATCTTACCCGCACCACGGCAAATGTTTGCCAAATATGCGGGGCGCCAGCCTTGCCAGGGGAATTGGCCTGCCGCTCGTGCTTCATTGAAGTAACCAAGCATTCAGAGGCCAGAGTAGATACTGAACTCCTAGGAGAATCGCCACAGGGATCATATGTGGGCGATCCTTCACCAAGCACATCGCCCGGCCGTTACGCCAGGCTGCAGTAACCCTCTCTAAGAATGAGGAGTGTGAGCAGGCGTCGGACTGTATCTTTTTAGTTGAACCATTTGCCCATTCAGTCAAGGAAGCGATCGGCTGGGAGGAGGTTATGGCAGAACTTCTGAAGGTTCAGAAATATTTCCTGGTGCTGAAAAGGGGGGCCTGAATCATTTCCCTTCATCAAAGAGCTGGAAAACCTCATAAAGGATAAGTGGGGGGATCGCATAAGCGGCCCAGTATGAGCAACAAGTTTGCAGATTGTACCCCTTGTGGGATTCTAAGATCAATTCTTTTCATCAATGCAACTACGGTGGATTCATCTTTAATGCGACTCGCTAGAGACATTTCTCTACCGATTGAAGACGCAGTTACCTTCCGGGACGCTCTTGATTGTAAAATCAATATAGAACTGAAGAAAGCCTGCTCCACGACAGCAGACGCGTGTAGGCCGGCTATCACCATGGCGGCAGTCGCTAAAACCATCGCTGCATGGGCGGCTAATGTTGAGAATTCCATTCTAGAAGGAGTCGGCTTAAGGCTCCTGAGGGGGCGACTTCATGGCTGGGAAGAGCCTTATGGCTGTGACCCTGGATAGCGAAGGCAGCGTCAAAATCAACTGGTGCAAAATTCCATATGGCGGCTCAAGTGTATTCGGCACAAAGATGGACTCGGCCATCTCCAAGGTTACCGGGGGAAAGTCCGGGCTGATTCCCTCCGATAGGAAACCAGAGCCCCAGAAGGGCCCCGCCTACAGGCGTGATCTTCCTGTCAAATACAGGAATGTTAGATCCTACCGCCCCGGCAGGGAATTTAGGAGGGACTGGAAGACTCGACCCTCCTTCATGTAGATACAGTAAGCCAATCACAGCTGGGGAACAGCAGAAGTCCTTTTTGAGGGTCCGTCTGCCCACTCAGCTCAGGTGAGCACCAGACTCAAGAGATTCGCTCGGATGTGGGCAACTCGTATAACAGATCCATGGACACTATCCTCTATCAAGACCGGTCACAATTGGAAATTCATGGGCACATTGCCAGGGAACACATTCCAGCCTACCAAGTACTTCCGCACCAGAAAGGGAGGGGGTTTTATTCTCCTTTATTTCTGGTATAAAAAAAAAACAAAAAAACGGGGATCTACGTCCAGTCTTGGACCTAAATAAGTTCAACAGACGATCAAAATAGAGGCCCTCAGATTGGAAAAGCCTGCAGTCCATTTTGTTGTCAGTGGACGTGGGAGACTGGATGCTATCTCTAGATTTTTCGGACGTTTACCTTCACATCCCAGTTCATCTTAACTTCCAGAGGTCCCTTCGGTTCTCAATCGATCAATCCCATTTCCAATTTTGGTGCCCCCCATTCGGCATCGCCTCAGCACCCAGAGTATTCGGCAAGTTAGGGTGTTCCTAGGGGCAGAATAAAATACCAGGTTGTACCGGGTGCAACTCCCTCAAGAGAGGCTGAAGCCCTTGCTCCAGAAGATACAGAATCTGCTATCATCCAGACGTCTAACTGTCAGAGCCTGCCTCAGTACCCTGGGGTCCATGTCAGCATCCATACCCTTGATACAGTGGCCCCTGTGGCACATGCGAGTCTTACAGAACTCCTTTCTCAGGCAGTGGAATAGAACATCAATACTCCAAACCATTCACATCCCGAACTTTGGTACAGCAATTAGTATGGTGGTGGACACACTCGTCCAACCTCAGGGAGTCCATTCCAAAAGTTCCCCCAAGTCCAGAAGTAGTAACATCGGACGCCAGCCAGGGGTGATGGGGTCCACACTATCTAGACTGAGTAGCCCAGGGACAGTGGCACTTTCGGGCTCAGGGCATAGTGTCAAGTATTTTAGAGCTCAGAGCAGCCTTTCAGGCCCTCCTGGCCATTGCACCTCTTCTAGAGAGGAAGAGTGTCCTGATCAGGATGGACAACAAGTAGCGGTGTCATGTATCCAGAGACAGGGGGGCATCAGGAGTCGCACGCTTCAGGAGGAAGTTCGCCCATAATGGAAGGGGCACAAGTGCACCTGTTAGATCTGTGGGGAGTATGCGTCCCAGCAACACAGAATTCGTTGGCCAACTACCTAAGCCGAGAGACACTTTCAAACAACGAATGGTCCCTGAACCAACAGGTATTCTCCATTCTTACGAAAACTTGTGGAGTACCAGAAGTCGACCTAGCGGCCACGCCAAAGAACTCCAAGTGTCAGAGGTTCCTGTCCAGAGCCCACTTTCCATTACCTGAAGGGACAAACTGCCTAGTTCTTCCATGGAGCTGCGAGCTAGGGTACATTTTTCTTCCAACTTCTCGGATTACAAGATTCCTGTCCCGACTTCGGAAGTCCTCAGCCACGGTTATTGTACTAATACCGTTCTGGCTGAGGAGGCCATGGTTTACGACCCCGCTACAGCTAGGTACGCGGCCTCCAATACATCTTCCAGTAACCTGGGATCTCATACATCAGAGGCAATTCTTCCATCCAGCCCAGAGAAGCTGCATTTGCCAGCTTTGAAGCGGAGAGGGCTAGGTTAGGGGAACTAGGATACTCTCAGGAGGTAATATCAACCTTAGTACAAGCTCTAAGGAGCTCCACTGATGTCACCTATACTAGGATCTGGGAGAGGTTCGTGTCATCGCAGCAAAGAGATTGGAATCCCATCTCAAATTCTTGAATTTCTTCAGTCAGGGCTTAACAAGGGCCCGGGCTCGGGTACCCTGAAGGTGCAAGTATCTGCCCTTTCAGCCATGACGGGTACTAGATGGGCTCTTTATCATCCGGTCACTCTGTTCCTCAGGGCCTACGTAAGATCAGACCACCTAGGAGGCCAGCCTTTCCAACAGGGGATCTCTGTGTAGTACTCGGGGCCCTGTCCAATCCACCTTTTTCTCCATTCAACTTAGTCTCACCGGTCACCGTGGAACCTAGCTCTGAAGATGGCTTCCCGTATTGCTATCACCTCAGTTAAGAGGGCGTCGGAGATACAGCACTTATGGCTACGGAACCCCTATTTAGTGTTCTTCCCTGACAGAGTGGTTCTGAAGCCCTCAGACCATTTTTATCCAAGGGTAACTTCCTCCTTTCATTATAACCAGGACATCGTCCTTCCGTCTTTTACTAATGAGAGGGGCGAGTCCCATGACTAGGATGTCAAGTCTACCATCTCCAGTTACGTCACAGCTACATCTCAGGAAAACGGATTCTCTCTTGATTATCCCACACGGGAACAGACGAGGTCAGCCAGCTACCTCCCGTACCATTAACTCTTGGTTGTTAAAGCTATCAAAGAGACCTATTCCATCCAGCAACTTACGACTCCTAGAGGGCATTAGGGCTCATTCGACAGGGGCAGAGGCCACTTCTTGGGCAGCATATTGCGGGACTTCACCGGAAACCATAGGCAGAGCAGCAACTTGGTCTACCCAACACATCTTCATTTCTCACTACAGAGTGAATTCTGCTCTCCTGGCTACCGTCGACTTCGGCAGATTTGTTCTTAGAGCCATTTCCTCAGCGCTATATAGAATAAATATTACTGTTTTCTTGCACCCTCCCGACTGGCGAGTTATTTCCCAGTGTGTGCTGCCATGAATGCGTCAGGAAAATGGAAAATTGTATACTCACCTTTCCGTAATTTTCCTTTCCTGACGCATCTTCATGGCAGCACACAGATGCCACACCCTGCTGTTTTATGATGATGGTGCGGGGTGTCTCCCCTTTAAATTTATAGCTAACCAATCCTGTCAGGTTGTGGGGGTGGAGTCACAACCCAGTGTGTGCTGCCATGAAGATGCGTCAGGAAAGGAAAATTACGGAAAGGTGAGTATACAATTTTCCATTTTGCAGAGCTCAGAAAGTAGAGGTTTGAGAGCTGATTGGAGGGAAGGGAGACACTCCCCTTCACACAGCACACAAGAACAGAGCTGGGGCTGTCAATCTGCTAGAGGTCCCACCCCTGTTACCATTTTTCTTTTGGTGTCAGGAATAATTTTCAGAAGTGATTCATACTTAGACCACTTTCACACTGAGGTGCTTTTCAGGCGCTTTCATGCTAAAAACAGCGCCTAAAAAGATCACGAAAACGTATTTCCATTAAAATCAATGAATGCTTTCACACTGGGGCAGTGTGCTGGCAGGGCTGTGAAAATCTCCCCTCTCCATTGAAATAAATCGAAAGCTCTTCAAAAGTGGCTGAAAAGCGATTCAAAATCGCTCAGTGTTTTTACTGGCAGTTTAGAAGCGCCTGAGGCCCCGTACACACGGCAGAGAACCTCGACGGCCGTCAGAATCGGCGACCCGCCCGTCGGGAAAGGCAACCAGCCATTCATCCCGACGGGCCGTTGAGCAAATAGAGAACCTGTTCTCTATTTGCTCGACGGGTTTCCCGACGGGCGGGGCTCGCCAGAAGCGTACACACGGCCGAGGTTCTCGGCAGAATGCGGCTCCCAGCGAGGTTCTCGCTGGTTTCTGCCGAGAACCTCGGCCGTGTGTACGGGGCTTCAGTGTGAAAATGACCTTATAGCAGAGGAAGGAAGCAGCAGACAGACACGTAGTGCTCTTAATTGAGACAAGTACACACTATAGAGGGATATGCTTTGTTCATAATTCATGTCTGTCTGTTATGGATTACTGCACATTTGAACATTTTAATCACTTATCATTTAGTATTAATAATTTACTTAGTTCTTTTAAATATATGTAACCTCTTAAATGGGTTGTAAAGGTAATTTCTTTTTTCCCTAAATAGCTTCCTTTACCTTAGTGCAGTCCTCCTTCACTTACCTCGTCCTTCCATTTTGCTTTTAAATGTCCTTATTTCTTCTGAGAAATCCTCACTTCCTGTTCTTCTGTCTGTAACTACACACAGTAATGCAAGGCTTTCTCCCTGGTGTGGAGAGAGCCTCTTGAGGGGGTGAGCTGTAAATCTGAAGGGTAGATCTGAAATAAGGGGAAGCTCTGCTGATTTTATTATCCAATCATGTGCAAGCTAAAATGCTGTTTTTTATTTTCCTTGCATGTCCCCCTCGGCTCCTGGCCCTGAGGGGGTACTACCTGGGGGGAGGGAGTTGGTGTGAAGGGTGGAAACTGAATGTATCAATTTATTATTTGTAATATGAATGAAGAACAGGATTATATATTTAGTTTGAGGGAGGGTGATCTATCGACTCTATTTTTGTATATGTTAATGAGATTTGGTTTCCTGTATAAATGAAAAGGTGAAAAATAAAGAAATTGAAAAAAATAAATAAATAAAGAAGGGTCAGTCAATGTAAAAACTTACCTTTCAGCTATGAATGAATGTTAATGGAAATGCCTTCCTGACAGACTTACAGATTTTACCTACCTCACGCACAGAAAAAAAAAAACAACAAACAACAGTTTACAGATGATCCGAGTTGTAATGAAATCAGTATGGAGAAGAAAATACTGATTTCATTACAACTCGGATCATCTGTCCACTGCTGGAGAAAACTCAACCTTTGGATATCCTGTCACGTTAACCCTTGGCTGGGGATTAAGCCATCTGCTGTCAGAAGATCTCTAGTTGGGATCTTCCCCTCTGGTAAGGGGCGGGGTGATTGAAAGGTGGAGGTGTTTATCTATCCATGCACTGTTTCTGAGGTTTTTGCATTTGATGTCACCATCTATCTGGAGGAAAGAACATTTGTTTTCTGCTATCAGTTTCCATCAGAAGCATAACATGTTCCGCACTTGATTAATGGATTTTACATATTTTAACATGTTCCGCACTTGATTAATGGATTTTATATATTATATATTTCTTTCATTACCTGCTTGACGGGACTCTCATTTACTCTACACTGGACTATCAATTGAGTTCTACACTGTAGTGTTTATATCTACCACTGACATGACAGAGATCACAGCTCCCGATGACGGAGCAATAGATCACTGTCATGTCACTAGGCAGAACAGGGAAATGCCTTGTTTACATTCTGCCTCTCGGTCTCACGATCGCGGGCCACCGGCGAACATCAAGTACCTATACACCTATTTGCCTGCCTGTGCCATTCTGCCAACGTATATATGTGTGTGTGGCAGTTGGCAAGTGGTTAAAAAAAAAAGAAATGACCTTAGTGAATGATGCTAACAAAGAACAGATGAGAATTGTTTGTATTTATAATTTTTTTTCAGAAAAAAAAACAAGAAAGGATCTGTGGACATCACAAAGGTTAAGTGCGTTGAAGTGGTGAAGAACGGAATGGACCAAGTGCCTTGTCAGAATAAATATGCGTTTCAGGTATGGCTCGATCAGTTTCTACTTATTGAGAAATCATCTTTGGTTGGCAGTAAAAGATTTTCAAGAACTGTTGAAAGGATATGTAAACCCAAGAGCAAGAATGTAATATTTTTAGGAGCTTACCAGTCTTTAGAAATGGGGGCTGCATTAGTTTTAGTTTTTCAGGCCGTGAACATTTTTAGCAAGTACAGAAAATATCTGTTGTTCTTGTCATTTCCAATGACCTAAACTAGAAGTACAAACAATGTTATCTTTCCTCTGAAAAACAAATAATATCTTACCCCCTCCCATGTAAAGTTGATAAAGAGAGAAAGACATGTTTGTTGTCATGGCTCCCTTAATAGATATAGTAGGAGAAAGTGTGTAGCCACCTAGGGACAGAAAGTGTAATATTCACAAGATCATCAGGAAAAAACAATGCCTGGAAAAAATGAAAATAATTCATTCAGTGGTTTAGATATGTTTTAAAGGAAGACGCTTTGCCCGACTTGTTCATTCCCCGACTTGTTCATTCCCCGACTTAGTTGGGGTAGGCGGTACACTTTGGTGGGGGTGGGTCAGTCACGCCCTGTGACCTTTGACCTCTGGGAACCCGCCTTCTGACCTTTGACCTTTGGGGGAGGTAACTGTTCCAATTTCTGATTCCTAGTCATATTCTTCAATGGGAAACAAACCTAACCTTAACCTCTAACCCTAACCCTTCCCTAACCCTAAACCTTCCCTAACCCTGATCCTGACCCTGACCCTAACCCCTAAACGTAACCCCCCTAGCCCTAACCCTAACTGACCTTTGACCTATTCACTTTAATCCTAAGTGCATCTCCACTTAGTGATTCTCCCCACCCTAAACCCCTACCTTTCCCAGACCGGGAGGGAAATATTAGGACGACGATGTTGATCTCGCTCTCGCTCTCTCGCTCTCTCTCTAAATTTTAGTTTATTTTGTTCATCATGCAGATCCTCTGATTTAGATTCTTAGTCACTGATCCGGAACGAGTATCAGATAGGGTCTGACCTTTAAAGTGTCACTAAACCCACATCATAAAAAAAAACTATTAACAAATGGTGTATTACATGCTGTTCATACTCAGTCACTATGAAATTCCTTTTCTGTATTCTGCAAAAAAACTGGTTGATCCTGCTGCTCTCTCAATCTCCTCTTCTGTTCATATCCCCAATTCAGCTAGGAATTTTTCAGCTGTGGTGGCAACTGTGCACATGCTCAGTTTTCAGTCAGTGTCTATGCTGAGCATTTCCTCTCTATCACATTTAAGAAGCCCATGTGACTATAGAGTCACACATGTGGGCATATACACAGTGGTAAATGACAGCCCACTCCCTTCCTCCTCCTCCATACCCACTAACCATCTAAACGCAATGGGGGAGAGATATTACATGTAGATTAATGAAGGTTTCACCTCCCTCTTTTTCAAATACACAAGCTGGAGGGGTGTGATACAGCCTGTGACTGGCATAAATCCACCCACACCATGTTATTTCCATAAATTAATAAAGATTTGATTTCAATATATATAATTGTATGTCAATTTACAGTTTATTGATATTATTTATTTATTTTTACTCTGTATTCCAAAGACTGTTTTTTTAAATTTTAGTTTGAACGTGTGACCAGCAACAGAGGACTAGAAGCTTCTCCTGCTTGTTTCCCTGCAGACAGTATGGGAAACATCTGGGTCATGTGACAGATATATATTGTTATTTATTAAAATATTTACAGTGCCACCATCCATATACAGAAATAGAAGGGATAATGTAAATTAAACTGAGTATGTTTAGTATCACTTTAAAGCAGAGCTCCAGACTGGAAACATTTTTTTTAAAGTTAGCAGCTACGAATACTGCAGCTGCTGACTTTTAAAAATAAGGACGCTTTCCTGTCCAGGAATCCCACAATGTCGGCACCCCAGGCCAATTCATCAATCAGATTCTGGTGCAGGTGCCCGCACCCCAAACTCACTATTTCACCCTATATTGACAAAAGTATTGGACCACCCCTCCAACTTATTTGGTGGAGAGGGATTATGGTATGGGGTTGTTTTTCAGGGGTTGGGCTTGGCCCCTTAGTTCCAGTAAATGGAAATCTTAAGGCATCAGCATATAAAGACATTTGGACAATTTCATGCTTCAAACTTTCTAGAAACAGTTTAGGGATCGCCCCTTCCTGTTCCAACATGACTGCGCACCAGTGTACAAAGTAAGGTCCATAAAGACATGGATGAGTGAGTTTGGGGTGGACGAACTTGACTGGCCTACACAGAATCCTGACCTCAACCTGAAAGAACACCTTTGGGAAAGTGGAAAGTGGAAACTGCGAGCCAGGCCCTCTCGTCCAACATCAGTGTGCTTCTGGAAGAATGGTCAAACCTTCCCATAGACACACTCCTAAACCTTGTGCACAGCCTTCCCAGAAGAGTTGAAGCGGTTATAGCTGCAAAGGGTGGGCCAACTCAATTTTGAACCCTACGGACTAAGACTGTCATGCCATTGAAGTTCATGTGCGTGGAAAAGCAGGCGTCCCAATACTTTTGATAATATAGTGTACTGGAAGCAACCCTCTCTATTGTACGGTCTTAATTCTTATGTTGAAGAATCTCTATATTGGAACATTATAGTAATGGAGACATTAAGGACAGCTATGCCTAGGGGAAGCCCATTCCTCCTTAAAGTCGTTTTAAAGCCTAATGCTGTGTACACACGGTCAGAATTTCCAACAACAAATGTTCGATGTGAGCTTGTTGTCGGAAAATCAAACTGTATGCTCCATTGGACATTTGCTGTCGGAATGTCCGACAACAAATGTTTGAGAGCTGATTCTCAATTTTTCCGACAGCATAAGTCCTTTTTGGAAATTCCGATCGTCTATTCCGACGCACAAATCCTACACATGCTCAGAATCAATTTAACGCATGCTCGGAATCATTGAACTAAATTTTTCTCGGCTTGTGGTAGTGTTATACGTGACCGTGTTCTTGGCGTTCTGAAATTCAGACAAAATTTGTGTTACCGTGTGTATGCAAGACAAGTTTGAGCCAACATCCGTCGGAAAAAAAATCCACGGTTTTGTTGTCGGAATGTCTGATTGTGTGTACATGGCATTAGGTTCCATTCACACATGAGCGATCTGCAGTGACAGCTGCAGCCACTCAATTTGTTTTGTTTTTTAGTTAACCTGAATGTTACTCATTTTGACATTGGTCTCTCTCCACTCCAAAAGAAGCTCATGTACCAAATCTTGGCTTAAAGGCAGGAGCGTTTGTGGTCACAATTTTTGCAGCGATTATAGTGCGATTTGTCGATCGACAATTGCAGCAATATTCCACGTTTTTCCCCTTGATTCTGGAATACAGAACGCTTAGGTGTAAATAGAGTATTAAGGTTTTTCACCTTAATGCATTCTATGCATTAAGGTGAAACACCTTCTGTGCCGCAGCTCCTCTCCCCCTTTTTTCTCCCTGAGCCCGATCCGAAACAGCAATGTGCACACCATTGGCTCCCATCGTCATTTAAATGCTGTGACAAGGGAGCGTGGCACAGGGCCGATTCTGTCTATCTTTGTCAATGAACACAGCAGCAGGGCATGGGAGCAAAGCGGCTTTCCATGGGAGCACTTGCCAAAGAGGAGGTGCCTGGAGGGCCAACGGTGGACCCCAGAAGAACAGGATTGGGGAGGCTCTGTGCAAAAGCATTGCACAGAGCAGGTAAGTATAGACATGTTTGTTATTTTATTTTTAAAAAAAACAAAGGTTTAATATCAGGTACACATTAGAAGCCCAGCAAGAACACAGTGGCCACCGAAGGCATCCAATGTGTCCCCATGTCAATTCCAAAAAAAAGTCAACCAACCCCAATTTATAAATAGCCTGGCCATACACACATCGAGTTTTGGTCGATTGTTTGCTGAATTGGCTGTAATTAGCTTTGTTGCAGGGCCCTGTTTGCAACACCTGGATTAATAAAAGTCGATTTTTTTTTTATCAACTTTTGTCTACAGAGCTGGGTGGAAAAATTGGCCTCAGCATTAGATTTGTCCATCTGCACTGTTTAGCATGGCTAGAGAAATCTGTTATTTTTATGTTCAGTTCCCATGTATCTATGATTGTCTTTATTGTGTTTGTTTTTTTTATCAGGACCAGGCTATTTTTCAGCAGGAACGCGGGGGAACGCAGTTCCGGCACCTCCAGCAAGGAGTACTAGGGGTGTGCTGGAAGGAGGGTCTATTGATTCTTGCTGCTGGGAGATCTATTGTCACTGTTGGGATCTATTTTTGTGTGGAGTTCTCTGTTGCTGGGTAGATCTATTGTTGCTAGTGGGGGGATATTGTTTTCTAGGGGGAGAAATTGTTGCTGGAGGATCTACTGTAAGGAGAGGTCATTGTTGCTGCCCCTGGAGGGTCTATTGATGCAGTCTGCTGGGTCATCTGTTGTTCCTGCCGGGGGTCTATTGTTGCTGGGGTGGTATTTTGTTGTGTGGGGGCTCTATTTTTGCTGGGGTAGGGTCTATTGTTTCTTACTGAAGGAGATCTATTTTGCTGTATTTCTTTGTTTTCATTAATAAATTCCTGGCAAATCACTTAGTTCCAAAAATGATACTTGGTTATGTATTCTCTAAAATGGGCAGTACAGGGCGGCTGGTAGGAGGTGGAACCAAGAAACGGTGCTCAGGGGCGGGTAGGGAGCAGAAACGAAGGGTGAAGGTCGGAGTTCCTGCACCTATTCTCTGAGGAAAATAGCCCTGATCGGGACTATATAAAGATCCCCTTCATATCCAACACCTTCATTGTTATCAGTATGATCAGTGACTGGTCTTGGAGGTTTGACCACTAATGACATGTTTGAGCTCATTCAATGTTAGTATGATAAGTGAGTCTTGTTTTATTGTTCCTTTCCAGGTTGTCTATGACACAAACACACTGTATATTTTTCCCCAACGCCAGAGAGAGCCGTGACCAATGGGTGAAGTGTATAAAAAAAGGTAATAATTTTCTGATATTCTGCAAGGATTGCCTAGTTTTCTGAGTTTATATGTACTATTTCAGATTTATTGGGAATAGATTTATCACTTCTGTCACACAGCAAGAATATGCTAAATAGGAAAATTAGGGGCTCTCTACACTTGCTGTTGGGGAGGTGATAAAAACAGAAGGTTAACTTGTGTTTTCTAGCACCTCCCCTTGAAGCGAATCTTCACTGCATCTAAGCACTATAATCCAAAAACATGATTTCATTCATTTTTAATATTAAAAGCAAACTCACCCATCCATCCACGTCTCTGTGTGCTTTATTTTGCAGAGAAATCACTTAAAAAAACACCCCCCTAGTATTTCTAGCTGTGGCCATCTTGAGTAAGGGCAGGTGCTTCATGCGGCATTTACCACCTGGAATCCATCTGCCTATAGCTCATGCATTGCATTGCATGGAGAGAGTGGGCTTAGATGAGCAAATCCTTCCTTCTCCTGAAGACTCCTGGGATGTATCACATCATTTGAATAAGCAAGAAACCAGGAAGTAACTGAAGAAATGTAAAAAAAAAAAAGTTTAAAACAAATAAATATGATATACTTTCCTATCTATTTACTAATGTTAACAGCATGAGGATTCAAACTAATCAATGTTGATTGGCAGAGTGAAGTTCCACTTTTAGCTGCAAAGGTGTGTAAAGGCCGTGTACACACGAGGAGATATATCTGATGAAAACGGTCCGACAGACCGATTTCATCGGATATGTCTCCTGGAGATTTTGGTCTGATGTGCGTACACACGATCAAACCAAAATCCCTGCGGACAGACAGTGCGGTGACGTGGCGGTGACGTTGACACCGCCACGTCACCGAACCAGGAAGTAAAATACTTCCACGCATGCGTCGAATCCATTCGGCGCATGCAGGGGATTTATGTCCGCTAGTTAGGCGTACTAACCAGCGGACATGTCG
Organism: Rana kukunoris; assembly: GCA_029574335.1. Lineage (NCBI taxonomy): Eukaryota > Metazoa > Chordata > Amphibia > Anura > Ranidae > Rana > Rana kukunoris. Next base: position 3,196 of record JAJQKJ010000185.1, on the reverse strand, counting down.
GACAGACGGGTTTCCAGCAGACAAGTTTTAAAGCGTGCTTTAAAACTTTTGTCTGCTGGAAACCCTGTCTGCTAGCCCGTACACACGATCGAATCTGAAACTGGTCTGTGGACCAGTTTCAGCAGATATATTCGATCGTGTGTACGCGGCCTAATGCATGTGGTTGCAGTGCGGTGTGGTGTTGCATTTACAGGGTGAGAATAGGAGGTGAAGAGCTGATATGTCACCTCCTCAGCACCTGTGAAATGCCTCTGAAGAGGGCTCAACCATGGTTTGCGTGGGCCAGGCCTGCTGAATTCCAAGTATTACTGTAAAGTAATACCTAATCCTGAATCCTGAAGCCCTGCATTGAAGTAAAAACTCCACAGGTGTTCTAACCCTTCTCCACTGTAACAAAAACTTTAAGTAAGTTGCAGTAATAAATCCTAATGGCAAAGTTAAAGTAGACCTGTAAGTTACCGTACATCTCTATATAAATACTTTCCTGACATGTCACAATATGCAGTAAAAACATTATTTTTCAGGAAAGGTCCAAATTCATTCATTGATCACCCACCCTAAAATCTGTGACTTTGCCTACTATGCCTAGGCTTATGTCATTGGTCTACTGCAGGTAGGAGAAAGCATTTCCCGAGTTTCCTCTCCCTCAGTGATCAGACTTTAACTTTGTAACTGTAAAGCAAGTCACAAAGTTAGCGGCTGCAGGGACTGATCTGTTTCAGACATTTGTCAACGCAGCAAAGGACTGCACAAGCACCGGGATTTACATAATTATGTCACCAATGAGCCAGCGTCTCAATCCAGGAAGTAGATTGATGCCTGAAAAAAGCAGTTGCTCTCTTTTTGGAGAGAGAAGCAGATGAAGGGATTATCAGGGGAATACTGTGATCCCTGTGAGAGGTAATAAATACCTGAAAGTGAAACACTGACCCATTACTGAGCATGCTGCACTTAACATGAAAAAAACATTTATTTGATGACATATCCAATTTAAAGAGGAAGTAAACTATACATGTTTTTTTTTTACATTTTTTTTCTGACCTGCAAAGTAAAGGCATAATGTGCTGGTATGCAGCACATTATGTGAAACTTACCTGCAAACAAAGCTCTCGTTGTCACCGCTGGAGGTCACATCCATCTTTACCCGTCTTACTTCCGGGCCCGCGGACTCCGGCTGTGTGACTGGCCGAAGCTGTGTGATGTCACTCCCGCGCATGCGCGCAGTAGCTGCACATCACGGCACATGGCTCTGAAGGAACGGCACAGGTGGCTGTTCCTTCAGAGCGCATGCGCCAATGACAAAAATCACCAGGGTATGTAAACTTTTGATCAGGGTAATTTGGCTAGTTTCTGTTGCAATTGTGATTTAAAAAGAGTAAACACAGTTGATTTATAATAAATGGCTTCAGCCAAACACTAACCATGAGTGAAAGAAAAGTTTTTGTTTTTATCTTTTATATTCTCTGCCAAGAAATCATAAATTCTGCCCGGGTATGTAAACTTATGAGCACAACATAGATAGAATTCTCTGGTACAGCCCCCAGCATGTGGCTATACATGGCCAGCTTTGTCCTGAAGATGATTTGAATCTCTGATAACCATTGAGTTCCTTTGTAGGAATAAAGAACAACAGCTACATCTTGCCCAAATATCACCCCAGTCTTTGGTCAGATGGTGTTTATCAGTGCTGCAGGCAAACCGAGAAAATGGCGCCAGGATGTGAGGCATATAATCTCTTTGAAGTTAGTAAGTAACTTTTAATTATTAATCTAACTGTAGATATTGCTTTGGTAAATGTTTTTAATCCTAAAAACAAACATTTTATATATTGCAGCTTACGAGCCAGACGTGGTGGCCTATCATGTTTATTTTTTCAAAAATGTTTCCCTCTGTTTTTTACCTGGTGATCCTGCCAGTAACACATTTTCTGAATAGGGGTGACACCGCTTGCTCACTGTACTGAAGTCATGGAGGAGCAGCGTTGTCACCTAGACTTCTCTTCTGGTTTAGATGAAAAAAAGAGACAATTGGAAGATTTACTAAAACAATTGCACACAGAATCTGGTGCCGCTGTTCAGAGTAACCAATCAGCTTCCAGGTTTTATGGTCAAACCTTAATTGAGTGCAATTGTTTTTGTAAATTTCCCCCATTGAATCTACCTAGTGAGACACAGACATCAATAAAAAAAAAAAAATACAGGGGTTCTATTCCTTCCCCACTATATCCAATTGGAAACATGAACAGAACAAACGATTCCCATTTAATGTGCTTTGTGTTCATATGATTTCCATACGAGGAAAATCTAATACGAAAGACTGCACATGATCAGAAACAGTAAACATAAAAAAAGCCTTTTGACATACGAGAATTTTCATACATTATTTCCTTCCTCGGTTCCGACTTACTGTGAGGCCACGTACACACGATCAGACTGGTCCGATGAAACTGGTCCGACGGACCGTCTTCATCGGACCAGGCTGAAGTGGTCTGATGGTCTAATGTGCGTACACACCATCGGACCAAAAATCTGATCAGACCAGACGTGCTGAAAAAAGGAAGTTTAATGCATGCGTCGACTTGATTCTGACTATGCGCGGGTTTTTGGTCCGATGCTTTGGTGTACTAACCATCGAATCTGTCCGACGGACAGGTGTCCATCAGACAGGTTTTAAAGCAAGTTTTAAAACTTTGGTCTGACGGACAACCGTACACACCATCGAATTGGTCCGATGAAACTGGTCTGCAGACCAGTTTCATCGGACCGGTCTGATCGTGTGTACGCGGCCTGAGACATCGAGGAAAGACGGATGATTGTTCGCCCGATTTTCTTATAGTGTGTAGCTGCCTTAAGCATGTAATATGTTTGTCACTGAAGCCAGAGGGGGTTATTTACGAAAGGCAAATCCACTTTGCACTACAAGTGCAAAGTGCACTTGGAAGTGCAGTTGCTGTAGATCTGAGGCAAAAATCTGAAATGAGGGAAGCTCTGCTGATTTTATCATCCAATCATGGTCAAGCTAAAATGCTGTTTTTTTATATTCCTTGCATGTCACCCTCGGATCTACAGCGACTGCATTTCCAAGCGCACTTTCAGTGCAATTTTAAGTGCACTTTGCATGTGTAGTTTGCACTTGTAGCGCAAAGTGGATTTGTCTTTCATTAAATCACACCCTATTGTGTCTGAAGCTAATCTGT